>CM034235.1:11195729-11778229 GCA_019916065.1 Vitellaria paradoxa
TCGGTATTTGGTGTCCCTTCTCAGTAAAAATCTTGAATTCACCCTTACCCTCGGCCATGAGTTGGCCAAAGAAGAGCACCCTCGTCACTGAACCAAGCTATCGGCTCAAAATTATGATTAAACAACTAGTGATAAGCTAAGGTCGCCTAATTGGATTAACGCTCATGCTTACGTGCGTACGAGAACTAATTCTTAATTGTTATGTGTGCGCGTGCTCTCTCAAAGAAAGCCTGGGAAATTTGGAAAATTTTCTAAACAAGCAATGATGCCAACTATCATTTTTCTTCCATGCACTTTCAATAACCTAATTAAGAGCTCTATTATAATTATTATTTGCTTGCTCTCTCTCTCTCTCTAAAATTTATCATTGAGCAACATTTCTTGGACAATATTATTACACAACAAAAAAAAAAAAATATTCCCGTAAAAAGAATTATCAAAATAATTGACAGAATAATGTGTTAGTGATATTTTTATAATTAAAATATTTTTTCCATTAAGCTCTTTTTATTTAAAATAATAAATTCGTGAATTGTCACATTATTTCACTACTATTTTTTTTTCTATAATTTTTTTTGATAATGTTATATTTGTATTTAAATAAGAAAATTGCATTGAGGCAATTGATTGAACTCATTTCTATACAAGGGCTGTAATTAGTTACAATTAACAAAATTAGCCAATTTCATACATGGAATCCACGCTCACCAAAGAGCGATATTTAGCGATGGCGTGATTGGCCACTCGTAGCAGCATTTTCTCTTTCAACCATAATAGTAAATGCACGATTTCTCTCTCTCAATCATTTTTCACAAACACAAAAGGTACATTTGAAATGATAAAAAATAAAATAAAGTGAGATAAATTATAAATTCGTAATTTGTAAAGTAAAATAAAAAATAAATAAATTTTTAATATTTTTAATATTTTTTATTATTTTTAAAATTTTTTTATCACTCCAAACCAATTCATAGTTTTTGATTCCCACTTCAAGTGGAAGAACAACTAAAAGCAAAGGGACACGCGTGGTCTCCCCGGGGTTCCCTCCTGTCTCCAAATCTTTATTAACCAGCTACAGTAGTTTTTTTTTCCCCTCTCGGGAAGGGGTTGTTTCCTCTTGGTTAAAAAACAAAAATCAACTCAAAAAATAATGTCAATTCAAAAATAGTGCATTATTAGATTAAAATTTAATGGTCTCGAAGGAATACTTTTTTTGAAAAAAAAATGATATTAACGTAGAATAATGTTAATTCAAAAATAATACACTTCGAATTATTAAATTAAAATTCAATAGTCTGGAACTGCTATCATCGAGTTAACATCGTCAAATCTTCTTGTGGTTGGAGAAAAAGGAAGAAATAGTAACTTTTGTTTTTGTTTTTATTTTTTTATATATTTGTTAATACTATCAAAAGTTGTTAAAAATTTCTTTTAACTTTCTACCAATTAATTAAAAGTTCCTAAAAGTATTAAAATTTTCTTTAATTTTTTTTTATTGAATAGTCAAAAGTTTCTAAAAATTTTAAACTTTTATCAAATGTATGAAAAGCTATAAATACTAAAATTGTTTAAAAATTCTTAAAAATGTCACTTTTTTTTTGTGCAAGCAAATGGGCCATTGTATCAATATTGCACGCTTACGTGTCACACGCCCTCCACCTCACAGCCAAAAGCAAAGGGACAGGCGTGGTCTAACCCCCGTCTCCAAACCAAATCTTTTCGTGCGGAGAGAGAGAAAGAGAGAGGAGAGAGAGAGAGGGGGGAGGGAGGGAGATAGAGAGAGAGAGGTGGAGGATGAGGTGGAGGCCAAGTGACACGACAGCATGCAATGTTGACACAATTAAAGGGCAGGGGTTCATGTCCAATGTTGGTGTGTCATTGCTAAAGGAGCAATATTCCTAAAACACTAGTTATTTTAGCCCATAATCTTTTAACTCTGATACTACTTGTTTGATTAAAACAAATTAGTGCTTGTGAGGGAAATAAATTTCTTTTATTGTATTTAAAAGTCGTGTCGTGAAATTATTTTTAAAATAGACGCAAATAATAGACTCGCGACACAGATATAACATGTTGTATTTTAATAATCGCGATATTACATATATTTTTTAAATAATGAATAAAAAATAAAATTTATTACTTTTTTAATTTAATAATTTGTTCAAAACTTGTCATCGACCTACGAATTCAAAAATTAAACCAAACCACCATTCACAATTTTTGGACGGAAGGATGGTGTGACACATCAATGTTAGTTTAGGAACAGTGCAATTTAGAAATCGTTGAATTAAAATCTCACAATTTAGGATTTGTTTGGTGCACTAAATTTTGGTGAAAATATTTGAAAATTTATATTACATTTTTATACATTTTTACTTTCGGAAGTTCGAAAAAATTTAATACCTTCTAAAAAAAGTCGATAACTGTAATTTGGTTAATCAAATAGTAAAAATTTGTTTATCATTCTCACCACGGACTCTCAAGTTACCGAATGACACCCACTGTGACTTTTCTGGAGTTACAGAAACTATTTTGACGAATTGTGGAAACCGTTCCAACAGATTGGCACAATCAACTTCCGTTCAAACGGATTGTAAAAATCGTTTCAAGTCTAGTTTGGTCTGTAAAGAGGTCATGACTGATACAAAATTTTGAATCCGTTCAAACAGAAATTCAATCCCTATGAACAAGAATCATACTATCATCTCCAAAAAATGCGGTTTAAAATGTATGCATCAAATGTAAAAAGTTTTTCTGAATCATATTTTATCTTACTTTTTATCAGTCTAAACACACTATTAAATCAATTCACATATTTTTTTATTAAAAAAAGTAAAATTATATTTAAATTATTTTCAAGTTGACAGCACGCAAGCCGTACAGCTGAAGCCTGCCTCTTTGCACATGGTGCGGCTGCTCTGAGTATTTCTGCTTGGTATCGAAGATGGCAATGGTGCAGAGAAAATATGGGTATCATGAAAATCACTTTTAGAAGATCTATTATCCTCCATTCTTTTTGTGAATAATGTTTGCCTCATCATGTGACCATCCGGAGGAGGAAAAAGGGTAAAAAGAAAAAAAAAAAAAAAAAGTCGTAGCACTTCGATTGGTACGGAGACTGAAATGACACCATATCTATATATATATATATATATATATATCTTTACAAAGATCGATCGAACATATTCATTGCCAATTGAGGGGTGGTTCCATGATTTCAAATCAGAGGATCAAATTCCCCAATAATTGTTTTCCCAAATAAAATTATGAATTGGAAAGTTTAAGAGCTTCCAAATCTGGGTCTAGCATCTTTTTCTTCATTCAACTAGGTTTTCTGCTACTTCATCCTTTATTTTTATTTATTTATTTTTTTTAAACATTTTTCAACATTGGATGATTAAGTAATTCGATTAAAGATGAGTTTGGAGTGATAAAAAATAAGATAAAGTGAGAGAAGTTGCGAATTCATAATTCGTGTAATAAAATAAAGAGTGAATAATTTTTAAAATTTTTCAGAATTTTGAAGAGTCTTTTAGAATTTTACAGCAAATCAAACGGAATCTGAATAAACATGTCTATTTAATCGCGAGTTTAAATTCTGTTAAATTGATATTTGCACCTATTATAAAATTATTGCGTGTGACAATTATTATAAAACAACTTCGACGATTATTTAAATATAGAAAAGGCAATGTAATATTTATTTAAATACTGAAATTATAAAAAAGTGTGATGTCATTTATAATAATCTCCCATTACTAAAAAAAAAAAAATGAGAAATATGAGTTGTATTAAATAAAACGAATGTAAGACCTTTAATATATCTTTCGAAGTAAAACGAACGTAAAACTCATTTTTAGCTTAACTTGCAAATTATATATATAAATACAATTATGGATTTGGAAGTTGTGGTCCCCCTAAATTTTGAAAAAAATACACAAGTCCAATATAATATTAATAAAAAGAGTTAGATGGTCTTTAAGATCATCCCTCAGTTTTTTTTTTTTTTTTAATTCTTAATAACTCTTGTATTTATAATTTTTCAATCTCACTTCTCTAACTCAAATTGTGGATGAATCAATATATATATATATATATATATATATAAGCTATGCATATAACAAACTAATCATGGAATTCAGCTTGAATGACTCAATGTTTATACAATGCAATTTAATTTAGGGTAAGTTTGGAGTGATAAAAAGTGAGATAAAATGTGATTTAGGGAAAGCTTTTTGTATTTGATGCACACTTCTTAAAGCGTATCAAAGATGAATAGCAAAATTCTGTTTTGACGGATTGGATTTTCGTTTAGACAGATTTAAAATTTTGAGTAATTATGATTTATTTGTATTACAATTCGTTCAAACGGATTGTAGAAAACCGTTTGAAAATAAGTTGGCCGCGCGAATCCGTCGAAACGGTTTTTACAATCTGTTAAAATAGTTTTTATGATCCCACAAAAAATAGTTAAAGTGGGTGTCATTCGATAATTTCGGAGTTCATGATAAGAATGGCGAAAAAGTTTTTGTTATTTAATTAATCGAATTCTAGTTATTGACTTTTTTTTTAAAAAGTATTGAACTTTTTTTGAATTTTGAAAAAGTAAAAATGTATAAAGATTTTTTAGAGATTTTCAATAAAATTTGATGTACCAAAGACACCCTTATTAATACTGATAAATGTTTTGAAAGCAAGAACGGAAACGAGTAAGTGTGTGCAAAATTCAACAAGAAGCTAATAATGGAATCAAAATTTTAATTGTCAATTTTTGATTCAGTTAATTTGATTTTTTATTTAATTTTGATTATTTCCAAAATTTAATTTATATTTCGGTTTAGTTTCAATTCTTATATTTGCAAAATCAAAAGGATGAAAAAGCAATTTAGATATTTATATGTAGACATATATATAATAATAAATTAAAAAAGTTAAAATTATAAACTCTTATACTTATATATATGTATATGAATTTTATTCTAACCAGATCTAAATTGAATTAATTTAGTTTGATTTTCAAATAACCACGCTTATAAAAATGAGTGAGTGAATATTAGTTTGAGAAGAAAAAAGGCAGTTTTTTTTTTTTTTTTTTTGCTAACTACTAACAAGTTAGTTTTTTTTTTCTTTTTGTGTTTGGGGTAGAAAAAATAATTTTCTTTTTTTTATGACTCAAGAGTCCGGGGTAATTTTTACGTATCTCGACTAAATCTTGAAAGTCTTAAAATTAACAATCGGATAAGTTTTCAATTGTGATGAAGAAACTCAAATTAGCTAATGATCACTTATAAAAAAATACCTAAAACCTCACCAGTTAAGTTACTTTCAAGAATAAAAGTTAATTTTTTAATAGCTGATTTTTTATCTTTCATTAATTTGATATTCTTACCCATTATTAGTTTAAAAAATTTAAAATATAAGAAGATAATTTTATTTTTTTCATAAATTAAATAGTTAAAAGTTAACTTTTATCTGATATTGTGAAACTAAACCTAATATTAACACAATTTTTAACCAGTAAAGTCCAGCTCTTAACTGGTTGCATGCAGATGAGGTGTGATTTTTTGGGTAGAAATTCTCTCTCTCAGCTGTAATGCATTTTTTATTACAGTCTCTTGAACCCTTAATTAAATCTCGACTCTTTATTTAAATATTGTTATTTCTGCAATATATTTTTCACTGTAGTTCCTTCCAACCCCTTTCAGCTACATGGTTTCAAAGCAGTCCCAGATTGATAGATATTGGACACACATCTTATCAGATTCAGTGCCTGAAAGAATTGGTTGTCAAGTAGGGTTTACTGCATGCCAACGAGGTTGATGTTACTTCATGGCACCTTTCCATCTCACCAACCACTCCATGGGAAATATATGATTTGCTTTATTTGAGGTTTTTTTTTTTTTTTTAAAGAAATTATAATTTGTAGCTCGTCCTGAAAATCTGGACCGACAATGGCTAGCTAGCGACACAATTATGGAACAAAGAGACCTCTTAACCAAGTTTTTATGGCTAAGGAGTTGTTGGAGCACGAAATCTACTATAAGATTTCAGTGAAGAAATCTACTATAAGAACTATAGTGAAGAATTAAAAGTTGCACCATTGTATTTTACACCAAATCTCATTTTAATTCATAAACTTTTAATTGTATAATTTAATTCTTTATATTTATGAATAACTTTTAATTCAGTTCTTCAATTAACAATTGTCAAAATAACATGGACTAAAAATATCACGTATTCATTATATATATTTAACATGTTATTTTTTTATTTATAAATTTGATAGAAGAATTAAAGTAAAATTTGATCGTAGGTAAAAAAAAAAAAGAGAAACTAATAAAATAAAATTTAATGTGAAATACAAGAATGTAGAATATAGTTTATTTATTAATTTTGATAAAGTAATATTCTTTTGGAGGAAATCATGCGGTAAAAATCACGATTTCTAAAGGTGAAAATGCAAGTGATGGTCATTTTCTTTCACTTTCAATTCTCCCTTCCATTTATGATCAATTTTGAGTGATCAGGATTTGGTTTGAAATGGGGTCAACAACTAAGTAAGGCTGTTGAGAGTGGCAAATAATTAGCGAACAAAATAGGTAATGGAAGCTCAACTACAAAAGACAACGATGGGAGATTAAAATAAAATAATATATATATATATATATATATACATAGAGGGAGGAGAGATAAACATTACAGTGATATTAATTTTTAGTCTCCTAACATTGATTTTATGAGTCGTTTGATTTTAATCAAATGGTTGATAATAAAAAAAAATTTGAAAATTTTTGTTTAAAATTTTTAAATATATTTTTGTCGGTAACTCACAAATTTGATTTCACAGACTAATCCTCAAGGGAGAGAGAGAGAGAGTGAGAGAGGAAAATCTACTGGTAATGTTTAAGACGAATAATGGGGTGAGGGAGACGGGCAATGAGCGGGTGGGTCCCAAATTAACCCTCCATTCCAACACTTGGTAGATCCACCACGCAGAGTGGGAGGAGTGCGGGGCACAAAACGACGACGCTCAATTGTTTCTCCCACCTCCACTATGACGCGGCAGTTCGAGTCCAGGTGTCGACTTCCTAACTCGTTCATTGACTCCCCTGAAGACTCAAACAGCAATCATCACAAGGATGAGATATTATTTTCTATTTCCTTCTTTTGTATTTTTTTTCAAAGGAGTAATTTTTTTTACCTTTAGCACTTAAAATGTATTTAGAGTGATAAAAAATAAGATAAAATAAAAAAAATAAAAAAAATTATAAATTCGTAATTCGTGTAATGAAATAAAAAGTGAATAATTTTAGAGATTTTTAAAAATTTTTAAAATTTTTCAACAATTTTTAATAAATCAAATGCACCATTAATATAATAATTACTTTCATTCCTTAAATTTTAAAAATTTACATTTGTACCCTTTTTATTTTGAATTAAAGTAAAATTGTAAACGACGTTAAATTTTCAAGTGAAAAAATAAAAATACCTATTAAAAATCAAATAAAATCAGAGATATAAATATAACTCATACAAACTATATAAGATATGAGTGAAGCACGTAACTCGGTGGTTGAACTCCATTTTTTGCCCACTCACCACCCGGATTCGACCCAGGGCTTTTCCCCGGCTTACCTATAAAAAAAAAACTATATGAGATATAAATACAATTTTTAAAGTTACTTAGTGTGATTATAGGAGATATAAATATAATTTTTAAAATTACTTAGGGTCAAAACCAATATATTTAATGGATTTTTTTACCATTTTACCATTTTTATTTTAATTTAAAGTAAAAAAGGGTACAAAGGTAAATTATGAAAATTTAAAAAGTATAGATAAAAATGTAATTCTTATTTTTTAATTAACGATGAATGCCTAAGGGTTATTTTGGCGCGCGACCTATCTGTAATAAATTAAAAGAGTAATTATATTTTATTCTCTTGATTCTTCTATAATTTAAATTAAAGTGTAAATTTAATAAAGTTTAATTATTTTGTGTTTTATATGTCAAGAAGGCTCATTCATAATAGCACAATAGATATCGTTGTGAAAAAAAATATGCAAATTTGTCAATAAATTTTGTATTAAATCTTTTTACAAAATAAAAAATATTTTATTTTAACATAAGAATGAGCAAAAAAGCATTTTTACATATAGCTAATTACAAATAACTACTCTCAACATTAAAATTTTTTTTTTTCCTTCTTACCTCTTTTTTGTTAAAAACCCTCTCAACATTTAAAATTCACATTCATATCTTTTATTTTGGAATATTTGTTATAACAAAATCTTTCGCTCCATCTGATTATCAATGTTAAATGCAAATCAGTTTGGTTAAGATAAGAAAATTATATAAAATGTTTATTTTACTCTTTCACAGTATATAAAATATTCAAAATGCCATTTTGATCTTTAATTTTAAGACTTTTTGCACGTAAACTGGTCCAAACACCTTGAGTTATCAAAGAATAAGAGAAAGGACCAAAAAAAAAACAAACAAACAAACAACTTTGATTCTCAAGTCGCAAAGCAACCTGAACCGGGTGCACCATTTTAAAACAAACCATAATTAATTTCTAATAGTTGAAAATGCACTCAATTCTAACAACTACGAGATGTTGGTAAAAATCTGGATCAGTGTTTCCACTTACCCTTTATTTAATTCTACCAAGTTTCACATCAACTTACAATGCGAGGTTGCTCACAATGCAATAATAAATTTACAGCCAAACTAAGCCAATGAATGAGTTTTGAATTTGATTACAATTGCAATCAAATTACCTGCCCAAGACCAAGTTGTTGGAACCTTATATGCTGATGTTGACTGCCGAGTTTCACTTCCACTGCCAAGTTGAAACCAGATATGCTGTCGAAAAATTTTATGCTTTAGCTGTGTGTCCCTGAAGTGCAGATCACTTTCATACCTACAGGAAACAGTTGACAATGAAAATCTTGCCTGCTGGTCATCCATCCCCATGGGCAAAAACAATGAGGCTAGGGATATCTTGACCTTCAAGATATATTTGGTCGCAAAAGGGAAAGGGAACGGAAACAGGAATGGAAATGAGAATAGCTAAGGTGATATTTGGTTTATTTTTCTATTTTTTGTTTTCTGTTTTCATTTTATGTTTTAAAAATCTCAAAATAAAGAAACAAAAAATGCTCTGTTTTCATTATTTTCAAATTTTCTTTATTTTGGATTAAAAACGCTCAAAATAACTTTTTGTCATTTTTATATATTATGTGCAAGCTCATTTTCTATTTTCTAAAATAAAATTTGAAAACACAAGTGACCAAATACGTTTTAAACTTTTTTCTTATTTTTAAAAACGTAAAATAGATAATGAGTTCTAAACAGAAAATATAAAACAAAAACAGAAATCAAAAAATAGAAAAACAAACCAAATGAACCCTAAGTAATTTCAATGTTTGATGGTGTTTGGTATGCATGAATACATTTGAAAATGAAATGAGAATACTGAGTTGAAATGAGAATACTTAGAAAAATATATTTAACAAATGAGGGTAATTTTATTAATTCGTGCCTTACAACAAGTTCCTCTATACGGAATTTTCAAACACCACAACGGACCCCCGTACTTCCAATTCTGCAAATTTGAAAAGATGAACGGTCTAGTTCGTTGGTCCAAAATCAACCAAACATGAAAATTCTTGCTGACCAGTGAATTCTCATTTCGGTCCATGAAACATATGGCCAACAAAAAATATAGCATAGGAGCTGGGTAATGCCTAAGACGTTAGTAACTGATAATCTCTAATTTGATTAGTACAAATTCTCCTGCTAAACTGTCCCTATATGGGCATGGGCATGGCACACATTATATATGAATTATGTCATATTATAAACGGAAAAATAGAAAATATAACATAAAAGGCATATATGAAAAAACTCTCCAACATTTTGCCTTGGGCATGTAGCACTAGTAAATTGTTCAATTTTTACTTGAACGTCATGGGCTAAATGCTTTCCCAGGACCAAAAAAACTCCTCGTAAAAATAAATAAATAAAAAGTAAAATCCCCGGCATAAAACTTCGGCATTGGGGGAATGTGGAACAGCCTTCCTTCCTTCTGCAAACAAAGAGACCAATTCTAAGATTCAAACCTATGACTCTGAAGTCGCAATTGAAAAAAACAATGTATAATAGACAGGCTTACAATACAATTATGCATAACAATTTCATTTTATGATACGCGCTATACATTACTTATTGAATAATATATTGGTTTTTAAATGCTATTTTATTCAAAAACAAATAAGGAAAATATGAAATTATCTGTCTCTTTACAAACGTAGAAATCAAAATTAAGATAAATTTGTCGCTATGCATTCTTGTTGCACCTATTTGACATACCGTTAGCTAAATCACTTGCCCATAATGTGAGTGTAGGTATACTATATAGGCACATGCATAAAGAGAATCAAAGCATCATGGGGCCATAGATGAAAGGTATCAAAGCAAGAGGGAATGCGGGAAAATAAGTCAATAAGAGAGGGTACTAGTGGAAGACAGTTCCTTGTATATCTCATAGATTAAAGAACAAGTGAGATGGAAAGAGTTAGGAAAAGGAAAGTTAGGACAACAAAAGAGGTGGACGTCAATATAATGCGCACCCAGTGCCAAGTAGCTAGCCAACACTCTTAAACAGAAAAAAAAAAAAAAAGGAAGACTGGCTCCACGCATGTCCTATGCCCTCTGTCTCAGTGCTTTGCAAAAATATAATTTTATGGACACAAATTGGAATCCAATTGATGGGTTCTTCCTTTAATCATGTCTTTCTCTTATTCAGTCTAAAATAATAAGAGATAAAAAGGGGGAAGGGGAGGCAGAGAGAGAGAGAGAGAGAGAGAGAATATTAAGGGGAAGGCTTTACTTGGCATCTAACTTCAACCCCCACCTTCTTAATAAATAATAGAAATATAATAACATGCAATTAAGAAAATTAAATAAAATAAATAAATTACACTTAATATTCCTGTACTTTAAATCGTCCCACTTTGTCCACTCTTGTCAAATTTAGTGACAGGAAAAAAATACGTGTCCCTTTTAAGCCCAAAGTCATATTAAGGGTTAAATATGAAAGTGATCAATGTAGTTTGTCCTAAATGTTAAGAAACCCAACAATAAAAAAGAGGATGGGTCTCAACTTTAAAACCTAGGTGCTAGGGTGAGGAAAATCTATCTCTTATGTGGAATGTGGGACGATTTCTAACATTAAAAACATGACAATTCAAAGAGAATACTAGAAAACAACAATTCAGAGAGAATATAAGAATCAGTTGGTTTTACAAGGAAAAGCACCATTAACCGTCAGTTTTTTGGCAAGCCTGTGGTTATCTCCTTTTTATAGTTTGTTTTTCTATAACTAGAAGGATAGCATAAGTTCTCCCACCGAAAGGCATGGATATCCTATGCTTTTTCTTTGTTACTGCGAAGTGACAAGTGCATCAACCAGTTTTGGATCAAATTTGACTCGGATTGTTAAGGAGTCCAATGTCCATATGTAGAATCTTTGTTTTAAAACAAAAAGAACCTAGCATAACTGGCACCCGTCCATGCTTTTCATAAAGGAAATGCTACACAAAAGAAAATTCTGTAAGGGCCTAATAGGTCGCTCCACCATTAATATAGGCAAGTATTCAACAAAGCAATTTGATAAAAGCACATTCCAGCAGGAACTACATGATTAAATTGTTCCTCAATATCCTGAATCACATGCATCTACACATTGTCAACTTCTTAAAACATAGTAATTAAAAAAATTCATAATTCTTGCAACAGATGGAGAAAAAGTTAAAGCGAATATTAGTCAAGTCACCAATCGTCCCAAAACCTTAAGAAGCTGGGAAATGGGTATAGCAATGTAGCCCAAGCTAATTAATTTAACACTCCTCCTCATGTGTAACCCTACCTTGCATGTGAAGAAGAGAGAAAAAAAATGAAATGAAACAATGCACACACCAAAATAGAAGAGAGTGTACACAAGAATAAATTGGAAAACAAATATGATAACAAGACATGAACCCAATACCTCTTAAAACCGGAGCTCTTACACCATGTTAAGTTATTAATTGTTCCAAAAACTTAAACTCATCAGGAAATAAGCCTAACAATGTATACAAAACTAATATCATTGATCATTTTACTAGAATTAATTTGTGGAAACAAACTAAAAACCGCCTTTCGAAAGGAGCTTTTATTAGGCTTCTTTACGTACCTAACAGCTCCGTTAAATAGTTTATAGGTTGACTTTACTCCTTTTGCGACAGTCATTTTCACTTCTAGCACCCAACCAATCCACAACCCAACCCCACCCCCTTGAGGGGGGGGGGGGAATAAATAAATAAATAAAAATAGAATAAACAAAATAAATATTAGGAAACAGAACTAAAGGTATAAAATAAAAAACGTGAGATTCTAAATTCCTTTAAAAGAACCCCTCATTGGCTGTATTTTCAAATGATCCCTGACTTTGGTATTTTCAAATATGCCATGCCATCCTTCACATAAATCTTACTCCCAAATTTCACAAATAAGAAATGAACCATCAACTTGATGTTTTGCTTTAAATACAAATCTCATTCCTTAAGAGTTTTTCTTTTTGGAATTGATCTTCCCCAAATCCATAAAAATCCTTGTTTTTTTTCAGAGAAAGATATATGAGAAGAAAATTATTTTGCCTATAGTCCTTCTGCTTGCACTTCATACTTCCATGACCTAATAATAAATGAACAAATAATTGGCCATCATAAATACGAAACAGAGCTATTGCCAGGCAGTTACTTATGCATTCAATTACAGTTAAATAATCATGCTCAAATATGCAGCCAGAATACATGAATCGCAATTCTACATACAATTGAAGAAAGTTAAAATATTCCAAGCTGAGCCTTTCATAAAATTAATCTTAAACCAAAGTTCAATAAATTATAAAGCATCAAATGTAAACATCAAGATTTTGAATGAAGCTGCCTCTATGGTTAAAAAGGGGAGATACAAAAACAACTTACAAAATAAAAGGAGTAATTTTTTGAGCAAGTGAAAAGGGCAAAAGGTAGGACGTAAAAGAATAAGAATATGCAGAAATACAAATAACACGAGGATGCATTTGCTTAAAGGGAATAAAACCAAATAATAAGATTGGCATGAAAAGATGGGAGGGACTATCTTTGTCTATCAGCCATTAGGCAGTACCAGAAATTCAACATTCTCCAATTTCAAATGCAAAAAACATATATAACGCATATGAACGGGACATGTTCAAAACAAAAAAAGCAACAAGTCAACAGAAAACATGCGTTACCATTCAAGGGTACTCCTATATTTAGCTTTTGGTGAATGTTGATAATGGTTGCAGTGTTCCAGATGGAGGTTTTCATGCACAGTAGTGACTGTGGCCAACCTTTTGAAATGATATCGATCAGTGAAATTTTTCTCATTTCCCACTTCTTGTAGTTAGAATTAAGCTGCATGACGAAAGATGTACTCCAGGTCACTGTAAGGAGACTGTAATAAATTAATAGGAAGAATGCCATCACATGATGAGAGAGAGATAGAGTGGGGTGGATATCAATCTGATAAAGGGAAGAGGACTCAGAAAGAGATTAGTATAATTAATGAATTCAAGTTAGTGTAATAATAATTTAAGAGAGAAGGTGGGAACCCACCATGGAGGCTAGGCCTACATCATAGAGCCTTTAAAATATGAGAGATCCTCATTAGTGTGCCTGTGTTTATATATTTGTGTTGTCCAGTTCACTTAGGAAGCCAAGCTAAGAGCAAGCCCCTAACTTCTCTTCCTTCATCACACCCTCCCTCCCCACACTACCACCAAAACAGCATCAACATCAGTTCAACTTGGCCAAGTCTCTATCCTTACTAGTGTCAAAACCAGAAAATAGCGGTAGTGACACCATGACAGGTCTGTCAAATTTGTCGGAAACCCATAACATATTGGAACCTCATCACACAGCTGTCCTCGCTTACCCTGTACAAACCAATTCACAATCCTTTCTACAACAGACCTTATACCCCATAACTTTAAAGGTCTCTCTCTCTCTCTCTCTCTCTCTCTCTCTCACACACACACAAGAGAGAGAGATAAAAAAATATTAATCTAGTATTAGTAGTAATATACTTCAATAGCACATGTAATCAAACCTTTTTTTTTTTTAACTAACAGCAAATTTTGCATATAAAATTATTTCTCATGTAATGCACTTGCGCTGATTTCTTTGATTTATTTGCAGTTTGAAGAGGTGGTTTACAAAATTAGATTGGAGCAGAAAGGATTCTGCTGTAGTGCAATATCAAGCCCTGAGGAGAAGACTGTACTAAATGGGGTAACTGGTATGGTTTGTCCAGGAGAAATACTAGCGATGCTTGGTCCATCGGGCAGTGGAAAAACTACTCTCCTTACAGCCCTTGGAGGCCGTCTAACTGGTGAGCTATCAGGCAAGATCACATACAATGGTCAGCCCTTCTCTGGTTCCATCAAACGAAGCACAGGATTTGTTGCACAATATGATGTCTTATACCCTCATCTTACTGTAACTGAGACTCTTGTATTTACTGCACTACTAAGGCTACCTAATAGCTTGGCCAGGCATGAGAAAGTTCAGCATGTAGAGCAAGTTATTACTGAGTTGGGATTAACTCGGTGCCAGAACAGCATGATAGGAGGGCCACTGTTTAGAGGAATATCAGGTGGTGAGAAAAAACGGGTGAGCATAGGCCAAGAAATGCTAATTAACCCAAGCTTACTATTGCTAGATGAACCTACCTCAGGTTTGGACTCAACCACAGCGCAGCGGATACTGACCACAATTAAACGGCTTGCTAGTGGGGGTAGAACTGTGATCACCACCATTCACCAACCCTCAAGCAGACTCTACCACATGTTTGATAAGGTAGTGTTGCTTTCCGAAGGCTGCCCCATCTACTATGGTCCTGCATCAACTGCCTTGGAATACTTTTCTATGATTGGTTTTTCCACATCCATCACAATTAATCCAGCTGATCTCTTACTCGATCTTGCCAATGGTAATTTCAAATTTTCTTTCTAATTTCTATGCAGAAACTTCTTTTTATAAGTAAATACTATTTATTAGGGACAGGAGTTGGAAAGACTTAAACAAATGATCTTTGGTATAGATGGGAGTGCCTTTTTCACTTAAGCTAGTCCCTCGTCAATTTCTTCGCGAAAACTTAAAGTTTCCTTTTTAAGTTTTTGTGAAATTTAAAGAAGAGGGGACCATATGTATAGATTACAAACTGTTCACATCACTCAACAATTATTCCATCATGTACAACCTGGCTTTTCTGAGAGTGATGTTTACATTTGTATCTCTATATTAAAGCAGTACATTCGGACCCCACCCAACAAACTTTCCATTGTTCAGCTTAGTATTCAAAAACAAAGTTGAGAGTCATCTACAACATTATTACACATAATCTGATACTGAAATTCATAATTCACAGAAGCATAGTAACATAGTCATGCATGACAAATCAGAAGGCATTCTAGTGAAAACCATATGGTAACCTATGACAGCTTCTCCTAAGAAAAGAAGTGAAGAATAATTTTATCAGTCTCATAAGAATTGTGTAAAACAAAATTCTACAGGAATTCGACCTGATTACAAGCATACAATCGGGCAAGGCGATAACACTGAACAGGAGCGGAAGTCAGTGAGGGATGTTCTCATCTCCTCTTATGAAAAGAATATTTCTATAAGACTGAAAATTGAATTATGCAGTTTGGACGTCAATAACTACAATTGTACAAAAGATGCGTCCACAAGTAAGTCTCTATTCTCATTAAGGTTCAAATATCCACCACTTACTGCTACTTTTATAATTTTTTGACTGGTCTCAACTGTCGTTGGTTTTAAATGATTCAGGAAACAATGTAAAGTTAGAGCAGTGGTGCACAAGCTGGTGTCATCAATTTAAGGTGCTGCTTCTGAGGGGGCTTAGGGAGCGGCGATATGAAGCCTTCAACAGGCTAAGAATCTTCCAAGTTATAAGTGTTGCCGTACTTGGTGGACTCCTATGGTGGCACACCCCAACATCCCATATTGAAGATCGTGTAAGTCTTCTGCACACTCATATAGTAGCTCTATAGAAATATGATAGGGTACTTAAGTTAATAATTGGATTATTGTCATATAAGGGCAATTTTCATCCCAAAGAGCTACATTCAGTTAATAGTTTAGGCATTTCATTTCAATATCACACCACTTCAAAATTTTCTATTAGTTAAAAAACAACAATTCCTCCAATAGAACATTGTAATATTCCTCATACTTGGGAAACTTCAGGGAGAAAATAAAATGAAGAGGAGATAAGAAAAGGAAATGACCACTTAAGAAATCCAATGCTGTTTGAAGCAGTACAGTTGTCGGAAACTATCAAATTCAATAAATTTGTTTCCTTTTTCTTTTTTTCTTTTTTTTTTTTAATAATTTAGAGTGTCTAGGCCAGCTTATGCACACTCAAAGTCATAAATTTTAAAACCTTGATTTCGTGCATACGCTAAACAAGGGTGTCTTCTTGACTGCAGATTGCCATGCTTTTCTTCTTCTCCGTGTTTTGGGGTTTCTACCCTTTGTACAATGCTGTTTTCACATTTCCCCAAGAAAGAACAATGCTAATCAAGGAACGTTCATCCGGAATGTACCGCCTCTCCTCCTACTTTTTGGCCAGAACTGTTGGAGACCTGCCGCTAGAGCTTGCACTGCCAACTGCATTTACATTCATAATCTATTGGATGGGTGGACTCAAACCCAATCCCGTAACTTTCATCCTTTCCCTTCTTGTTGTCCTTTATACTGTCCTTGTTGCACAAAGTCTTGGCTTAGCTGTTGGTGCCATACTCATGGACGTAAAACAAGCAACTACTTTGGCTTCAGTTACAACCCTTGTCTTCCTTATTGCTGGGGGCTACTATATTCAACAAATCCCTCCGTTCATAGTCTGGTTAAAGTATTTGAGCTATAGCTACTATTGTTACAAGCTCCTTCTTGGAGTCCAGTACAACGAGGATGATTATTATGAGTGCGCAAGAGGAGTCTATTGCAGGGTTACAGAATTTCCAGCTGTCAAATCAGTGGGTCTGGACAATTTGTGGATAGATGTGTCCATAATGGCCCTGATGTTGGTAGGTTACCGGCTTGTTGCTTATCTATCCTTGAACCGGGTGCGGTGAAGTTTTTGCAGTGTGTGCATGTGAGAGAAAGATATATATATATATATATAGAGGAGATGAAGACGAAGATCAGAATTTTGCAGCAAACAATTTCGTCAAGGACATTTCGAAGAATTTTCTACTACTTTAACTGAGGAATAATGTTAGATTTAGATGAAAATAATTTGCCAGATTTGATCATTTCTCCCACAATAGTTAGATATTGGGTGATCATTATGATAACACTTGGATATTTTACTTTTCAGAATAAATTTATAACATTTTGAGTTGGTCAAGTATCCATAACAGGAAAAGGGAAAGAAAATATCATATTCAAGTCTAACTGCAATTAACAAGAGAACTTAAGTCAGCACCCTTCTGGAGAACTAGATTCAGTGTCTGTGAGACATTTGACAACTAAATGGCTTTAAATAAATAGCTTCCTGCAATAGCACCGACAACAATACAAGATCAATCAATTAAAACTAGAGCAAAACAATAAAGGAAAAAGTGGCAAAGGACCCAGGATCAATAGAAAATAAAGGCTTTACAGGTCCTATTTCTTTTATGTTCATTATTTCATGTTTTCATAGCACAGACAGCAAGTTTAAAATGAGTTTGATTTCGATCAACCAATTAAAAGGGTTAGAACCTTTCGGGTAGTGGTGAGTCAGCCGTAAGCATCTTCCTCGTGATCATGTCATCAACAAAATATACTTCGTTCGATAATGGTGAACAAAGAATTATTAAGAAGATAAGTGAAGAATACAAAAGGTCAACATAATTTCTTTTTTCTTATTATCATCAACACAAAGAATAGAAGTTGCACCACAATGCACTATTCTTATCAACAATCAACCAAATTATAACCCATAAATTGTCATAATTTCCAGCAAAATGAACTCTTTCACTCTTTCATTATGGTTTACCTCGAGCCAAAATCCACATAGAACTCCAACTCAACTTTGCCTTTATCCTACTAAAGGTGCGTTTGAAGTGACAAAAAAATAGATAAATTGAGATAAAATGAGATAAATTATAAGTTTGTAATTCATGCAGTGAGATAAAAAGTGAATACTCTCAAAGGTTTTCAAAGATTTTCAGAGTTTTTCAGCATTTTTTAAGAAACCCAACACACCCTAAATGGGGTTGATTATGTAAATCATTTTTCTCCATTCCACCATGTTAAAGGTCATTTCCCCCATTAAATCACACATCAAACTATGTCTTTATTATTTCTCTCCATGTTAATTATAGTCTAACCCGCCCCCTGCATTACTTATGATTTGGGTGCCGCCACTTCTAATTGGCGTATCTACCCTGCTCTTCATTTTATGTGACCCAACCACCTTAATCACGTTTTCTTCAATTTATCTTCAATTGATACTACTTCTATCATCTCATGAATGTATCCTATCTTTTCTCGTTTTGTCACACATCCACCTTAAAATTTTAATCCCATTTTAAAAGGGTTTGTGGGGGGCTATTGTGCCAAATGCACAGTAGCAATGGAGGTGCCTTCAATCCGATAGTTCATATGCAGATAAATTATCCAACAGTTATAAATATCAAAACTAAAAATAAATTTTCTGCGTGGTTTAAGTTTCAGTGTTTTAAAAATAGGATAAATTATGCCTGCGTCCCCTAAATATTTGAGTAATCATGCTTACACCCGTCAACATTTAAAAGTTACACGTACGCCGCTTATTTTGAAAAATCATTAGCACTTACGCCCATCCCTCTTTCATGGAACCAATTTGGAACATAGTCTTTCTACAAAGGGGGTGTAAATTCATTTGGAAAGCAATTAGGAATTGGATACCTCCTAGGGCAAATTTGCATTGCACCAAGTGTGTCAATACCCTCTCTATCCCATTTGCCATGTTGAAGTAGAATCAGTTGGGCACTTGCTGTTCAAATGCACCTGGACAAGAGATGTGTGGTCCGATAGCAGCCTCTCCTACAAGGCTGCCTTTAGGTCTATGCTTCTAATAGAAAAATGGTTTGAACACCAATTGCTAGGTTTGGGAGATGACAAATTGGATAACCAGTCGATTGCTTTAATAGCTAGCTATCTGTTGGGCCATTTAGAGGGCTAGAAATGATTGCATTTTCAATGGAGTCCCCCCTCTCTAATGGCCACATTATGCAAATTCAAGGTCTAGTCCAAGGCAAAATCAAACAAATAACCAACCTGATAAGAGGAGATCTTCATGGAGTCCCCCCACTGGATGAGGCTTTCAAATTCAACTGTGATGGTCCTTTCCATATATCAGGAGAGGTAGTAGTAGCATTTGTTGTTTTAACAACAGTAATGGTGCAGTAATCCACGTCAACTGTGGGCGCATCATTGCTCTTTCAGCTCTAGCCGCTGCGGCGTGGGCCATTAGAATGGCTTGCGCAATGGCTGTGGGGGTGGAATGTAAATAGAGCCATTTTTGCCATTTTTTTTTTTTTTTAGGAAAAATTGTTAAAACTAATTTATGCGTTTCTCAACTAATCTGAATGCTACTAAAATTAACGATCGAACGCCCTAAAGATTCAAACTAATAATCATGAAAGAGTAAATCAAAGTCTTATTAATTGAGCTACCTTCAAATTTTATTTTTGCAATTGACTCCTTACATTTTTAAAAGTCACAATACTGAATTTGAGTATTTTTCAACATTTTTTTTGTTTTACATTCTAATGGGCTATAATTATATAATTATACTTTGTTTGCATTTATAGAGATATTTAGAGTGACAAAAAATGAGATAGAGTAATATAATTTGAAATAATTTATGAATTCGTAATTCGTGTAGTAAGATAAAAAGTGAATTACTTTTAGAGATTTTTATAAATTTTTAGCGTTTTTCAGTGCACTAAACGCATCTTATATACAGTCTTTGTTATTTTCTCTTTTCAGAAATATATATTTTTTTGTGTAATCATTAAGCACGTTTTTTATTCCTTATTATTTTCTCTTTTCAAAAATATATATATTTTTTGTGTAATTATTAAACACATTTTTTTATTTTCTCTAATTGCTCTAAAGAGATTCGAACTAATAATTATTAAAAAGTAAATCAAGATTTTATTAATGAACTACTTTCAGATTTCATTTTTTCAATTGACTCCATACATTTTCAAAAGTCATAATACCGAATTTGAGTATTTTTTAACTTTTTTTTTTTGTTTTACATTCCAATATGCTATAATTATATAATTATACTTTGTTTGCATTTATAGAGGCATTTAGAGTGACAAAAAATGAAATAGAGTAAAATATTTGAAATAATTTGTGATTCGTAATTTGTGCAGTGAGACTAAAAGTGAATCACTGTTAGAGATTTTAATAAATTTTTAACGTTTTTCAGTGTACTAAACGCACCCTATATACATTTTGTATTTTGTCTTTTCAAAAATATATCATTTCTTTCTGTATAATCATTAAACACGTTTTTTATTTGAATTATAAACTAATTTTTTAAGTATTTTTAGAAAATATATTTTAGGAATTAATTTTCTAAAGCCAAGTCCAAAGGAAGCTAAATTGGTGAAAATAGATACTCGATTAGAAATAAAGGAGCCTAACATTTTTAGAAGGCACCAAAGCTTAGAATGATCGTTTTTATTAGGGGTAGAATTTTTAGGACCAGTGACTCATTTTATGGATCCATTTGAATTCCCAAAAGTTTTTAAAAAATTCCAAAAGTTTTTAAATTTCTTTAATCAAAATTTGCTACGTGTCACTTTTTCATTACATCAACCCCACCTTTTAATTTTTTTGATTTTTTTGCCACTCCAAACACCTCCATTAGAATATTTTTTTATTTTTTTTAGGCTTAAAATTTTTAAACCCGTTTAGTTATCTAAGTTGGGCTTGAAATTAAGCATACCGACATGAGTCAGGCTGAAAGATTAAAAAATTTATTTTTATATATACTTCATGTATTTATCTATTAATTTATAATATTTATATTTTCTTATAAAAATTTAAATTTTCATATGAATATTTATAAAAATGGTAATTTTAATATTAAACTACTTTTCTTTATAATTTTTTATATATTTTAATAATATAACTATTATTTTTAAATAAATAAATTTACATAAACAAGTTTGAAAAGTAAACTTAAGTTTTGTTTATTTTTAAACTTAAACAAAACCCCGCTCATTGTCTATTTCTATTGGAGTCTAAAAAATTATAATTTAATTTAACTTGTGCAATCTATATTTAGACTTTGTTTAAGAGGAGGTAAATTGGAGGAAAAAAAAAAAAAAAAGGAATGGAAGTACGTGAAAATATTGGCCTTGTTTAGGAAAGGAAATTTATATTTAACCTTTATTTGAGAAAAGGTAAATGATAAAAAAAAAGAAAAGAAAAGTAAAGCAAGTATGTAAAAATATTGATCTTATTTAGGAAAGGAGGATGAAAAGAATGAAAGTGTTCGTTCATCTTCACAAGAGAAGTTTTCTATCACTCGTAATTTTGGAATGTAATCAGTATAAAAGAAAATGATTGAAACTTTTTTAATTGTATTTTTTCGGTCTTATCTTTAGTATTTTTCATTATTTTCACAAGTATTCATCATTGATAAAATATATTTTTAAATAAATTTAATAATATTTTTAATATATTCTTTACATTTCTTTTGTTATCATTCATTATTCTAAAGAATAAAATAACTATTCATCTCTATTTTTTTTTATTTCTCTCAAATAAAAATTGGTTAATTAAAATTCATTGCATTCATTCTTATTCATTTTCATGTTATGTTAGGGACATGGATTTGTGAAAGGAAAAAAATAAATGAAAAAAAATAAAATTTATAATTTGTATAGTTTTTATATTTTTAACTAAGTACAAATTAAGCTTTATTGATAAATATTCTTTTTATTTTAGTCTTATTTTTCAACTTAATAAAAAATAAAATAAATTTAATCTTTTCAATTTATTTTATATTCTTATAATTTTTCTTTACTTTTTCTTTTTCTTCGTAAATTTATGCTACAAAATAGCCTTAAATAGCGTTTAACCACAAAAATTATTAGTTTAGTTATCAATTACTAGTTTTTTTAATTTTTTTATATTTATTTTAAACTTTAAAAAAATTTTAAATTAATAAAAAATTAAAAAGTTAAATAGCTAAGGTATTATTTTTATTCACGCAGTGTTTGTGACTCATAGCTCGGAGGTATTGGTTTACCAAAAATCACTAAATTTTATTAATTTTTTAATTTATTTATATTAAATTTTGAAACGTAACATTTTTATATTAATTTTTTTTTCAATTTTCTTATATATATATATATATATATTTTATCCATCGAAACACCACCGAATTCATCTACTTTCTCTGGATTTCTTCACACTGCGGCTCGGATCTTATCAGACAATTAACCACAATTCGACACAAATATATTATTATATGCATAAATACACCAAATAGGAGGAGGACCAAATTCAGGGTTACAGACGATAGAATGGAGGAAGAAGAAGGGTTAAGGCTGAGCAAGAGATTCTCTGACAAAGACGGGGAGGTGGATTTCAAGACCAAATCCGGCACCGCCTGGTCTCACTCCTACCTCAACCAGAAGCCATGGCACCCTCTATCATACCCGAATCAGCGCCGCAAGTGGATCGCCGAGCAGACCCACGCCCAGCGCGAACGCCGCGCCGAAGAAGTCGCCCGCGAGGTCTTTCTCTTATTTTTTTCCATTCCTAATTATCCGATTCTCCCTATTAACTATTTTCCCAAACCGATTTCTGCAGTTTGCACAGGAACAGGAATTCTTCCGCCAGGCCGCGCTTGTCTCCAAGAAAGAGAAGGAGAAGGTAATCACGCATACCAGATCGGGATAGTTACTCATATATATATATATGTATGTATATGTATACATGCGTACATACAATAGTATTTGACACAGTGGTGAATTTGATTTGGTGGTGTATAGATGGAGATGATGAAGGCTGTCAGCTTTATGTATGTCCGCCCGCCGGGATATAATGCAGAAAGTGCCAAAGCTGCTGAAATTGCAGAGGAGAGTAAGAAAGAGGAGCAGAGCAACTCCCACCAAGACCCATCTCTGGTTGGGGCGTCAACTTCAATGTACTAATGGATATATGCATAATTCATCAGTTATAAATAAATTAGTTTATTTATTTATTTATTGTGTTCAATTAGTGTTTAAATAGTTGGAAATGTACCTTATTTGTTCGTTAAAAGTTAATAATGTCGATTCTGTAGGCCACTGGAAGCCATGTCCAACCGAGATCAATCACGCAATAAGAAAAAGAAACGAATACCAAAAGATGTATTTGGTCGTGCTCTACCAACTGAAGAACAATTTGAAATCCTTAAAAATGCTCCAAGGTTTGTCTAAATGAGGATCTTGTACACTGCAGATTGTAATTATTTGTTCATTTTTCCTGTTCCTGCAAATTATATCAGATATATGTTTTGTTATGGGGACTTGGATGTTCTTCTGGTCAAGCTACAAACAAATAGACAGTGTGATGATAATGTTCTTTGGATCTAGTGTTTACATAAATAAAAGATCTCCACATCTTATATACATCACAAGTTGTAGTGTATATTTCTTGCATGTGGATGTGTTCCAAAACAATCTTTTCATTTGCTTTGCCCTGTATCCGTATTTTGTGGAGCTATAATACCATTTCACGTTATTTGCCTCTACAGTGGATTATCAAATGCTGAAACTTGCATCCATCTTCATGTTGATGCTCCACTTTTATGATTTTGTTACATGCCACTTCCTTTCTATTCAATGTCCAAATTGAAGTTTAATTCTTAAAGAACAAAATGCAGTGAACAATGGTATGGAGATGTATGTACTTTATACTTGCCAAGGTCCATATACTATCATTTGTTATACCTATGCAAGGGGTTTGTTTCATACTTGAACAATTAATTACAAATAGAAGAGACAGTGCTCTATCTTGAATGCATGATTATGCCCGTTAGCAGTCTTAGGTAGAATTGAAAGGGAGTTTACATTGTGGGTAGTATGCAACCCATAATTGAAGGTGAATTGCATTTCTTTACATTATTTTTTGGTTAATAGTCTTGCTGGACATAACCAATGATAATGCTTTTTCGGTGGTCTCAAAATGTAAATCTTGTAGCATTGAGGCTCTATTGCACTGTGTCTATCCTCTGACATCAATATTGATAATGAATTTTGTTAGCAAAGATCAATCATTGTCCTAATAAGGACATAAAGATTAAATTCCTGTTGAAACTATGATGTAACCTAGGATTCAATAATTTTTAGGAACCCCCCCCCCCAAAAAAAAAAAGTGTGAGGCTTTAGGTTTGATTTCCTAAGTATTGGCTCTGATGTCAAATTGATGTAACCCAGGATTCAATATTTTTTAGAAACACAAAAAAACAACTAAGAATCTAAATATCAAATACTCAATCTAAAAACTTTCATTAGTAAAGAATGCATATGATAGAGATGAGTGGAGATGGGTAGAAAGAGAAGATATAGAAACCCTAGAATCCACTAGGAAGAAGAGAGGGGGGGGGGAGGAAATGTGGGAAACCCTAAATTGGGGTGCCTTGATTCCACAAGGAGAAGAAGAAGATAGAGAAAGAATTTTTTTTTTTGGGGGGGGGGGGAAGGAGTTGCTCTCCCACACAAATCCGAAGGCCTCGCATTTTCTTTTCAATTCCTCCTCATCATAACCTATTTGCCTGTTTATAGATAAATAAAGAAAGAAACGCTAAATACACAAAAAACTAAAATAACCTTTTTAACATTTTTTTTTCTTGAAATCACAAATACATCAACCTACTAGACTATAATGAATGCTAGAAAGGAAATTAGTTGGAGGCTATGAGAAGGGGCCATGGGACTTTTGATTTAACTAGGGGTGGAAATGAACCAAGCTAAACCAAGCTTTAATTATTCAAGCTCGGCTCGAGCTATTTATACTGGGCTCGAGCTTCAGCTTGATCTTTTATATAGGCTTGATCTCGGCTTGATAAAGAAAAATTTATGCTCGAGATTGCCTTGTGAGTAGTTCAATTAAATCGAAACGATGTCATTTAAGCTAAGATAGAATAAATAAAATATTATAAAAAATTAAAATATTGCAAAAAATATATATTATTTTATTGAGCTGGCTCGTGAGCTTTTCTAGGCTCGAGCTGGGCTTTTTTTGAGATGAGCTTGAACAGCTCGTGAATAGCTCGGTTCTTTTCCACCCATAGATTTAACTGAAAATTGTGTCTAAATCAAGCTAAGTGTTTTAAAGTTTTGGCACATCTATTTTGTAAGAACACAAATGAATTGGGCTTCCTCACTAATACAGTGAGCTGATGGTTGCATTATATAGCCATTAGCAGATAAACATCGAGATAGAATTTTAGTTCTATAAGGGATACAATCCACGGGGATACAAGTTCAAGTTCTAATCCAATCCAAACTCTATCCTTGATCAATTTTAGAGTACTCATCCTAGAGGTAATCATTGGGCTTATTTTTACCTTCTAAGTCTCATGTTTTTACCGATGGGATCATTATATCTCATTCTCGTGCTCTTCAAACCATTTATGTAGGGTTATCTATTAAGTCAGTGTGCTTATCTGAGGCCATCATGTTAGGCCCTGGGTGTGATGCACTGAACTAGGAATTTGATGCCTTGTTGCACAATGGGATTTGGTCTTTAGTCCCCTTTTGGCCTTCTGTGAACTTAGCGGGCTATAAATGGGTTTTTAAGCTCAAACCGAATCCTAATCGATTGCTAGCCCATAAAGCCTGGTTAGTTAGTAACTTCTAAGGGCAATCGATAAGCTAGGGTTTACTGTGATGATACTTTTGGCCCAGGTATAATCCCTTTGTGTGCCATGTGGATTGTTTTGAGAGGAAGGAATAAATGCATGTATGATGATGATTCCTTGATGAATGTTCATAAATTGAAAAGTCATCTAGCACATAGTTTTCATTTTTGGTTTAAAGGAAATTTTTGTGAATCCTCTCTAGCCCTTGTGGATTTTGTAAACAAGCTCAATATTTAAGTTGAGCTTTTAGCTCACTTTTTTTATGTAAATGCTTTTTACTCGACAAAAATAGTTGGAATGCTGGATATTACATTTTTTATAAGTGTAATTTTCCTGCTTTTGATACGTATTGCCTTTTTCACATTGCCAACTTCCTATCTACTTGTTCTACAACTCCATTATAAATTGTTGCCACTTTGACTGATGCCTCAAGCGGTATACCCAAATATTTTTACAAAAGAGAACTTTTTCTAAATTCCAAATTTGCAACTAAAAGCTTTGCATATTGTGGGGGTTATATCCACAATCCTCAATTGGAATTATCTCACTCTTGTTTAAATTGATTCTCAACTCTGAAACTGTCTTGAAGAAAGAAAAATACCTACCTAACACCCTCAATTAAGATTTTGCGGCCCCACAAAATATAAAAATATCATTAGCAAACAATAGATGAGACACTTGTAATACTTCACCACCTTTACACACACTTTAAAACTAGTAAGCAAACCAGCCTCCATGGCTTTACTCACAACACTGCTTAATACCTCCAAAACAATTATAAATAAGAAAGGTGAAAGAGGATCTCCTTGTTTTTAATCCCTTGAGAACTAGTGAAAAATCTTTTTGGTACCACTTACCAAGATCGGACAAGTTTTTATCTAGTTGCTTTTATGGCCAAATCTCATTATTCCAATTGTCAAAAGACTACTGAATATTTGATTCACAAATCAGTCCTGGTATTATATCTTTCATTCTCAAATCAACACATTTGTTAGTAATCATGACCACATCTAATATGTGTCTTTCTCCTACAAATGCATTTGTGCTCTGGAGATGATTTTTCCTACAACTATCCTCAACCTGTTAGTTAGAACTTTAGCTACAAATTTTACAAGCTGCGAAGCTAATTGGACGAAAATCCTTGGCATTCACCTCCCCGTATTTTTTTTGGGATTAATGCAATAAAAGTCGCATTGATATTTTTTCTATCTCACGCTACTTACTAAAAAAGTGAAAAAAAATCCATATCCTCATATTTTACAACCTCTCAGCAACTCTGAAAGAATGCCATTGTGAAGCCATATCCTGGAGATTTACCCCCCTTCCTATTATTAAGAGCTTCAAGAACCTCTATTTCTGTAAATGGCTTACCTGAATATAGAACTGTGATTAAATAAAGATTATCTACCAAGGGTTTTTGAATTTCAGCTTCAGAAAAAGCCTTTCTTAAACACCTACAGTGCCCACTGCAATATCATCCTCCTTGTCAACAATTCCCCTTCCACCTCAATTTGATAGATAAGATTTAATCTCCTTTGAGCATTATCCATTTTATGGAAAAAATTAACTATCACCCTCCTTTGATCTCCTATGAGGATAAACCAATCATGCCTGGATGGTATTGACCTTCTTTCTAGTGGTATGTTATCTTTTGGGGAATTTTATAATGATACTAAGGGTAATTTTGTCATCTATGTTGCCTTGGTATGAAATTAGTCATGTTTGTAGTAAAAAGAACTTCAGTTCTTGCTTTTGAGGTCAACTTACATCATCCAATGTCTGAAAGTAAAAGTCACCTAAACTTCTAAAGAATAGAGGTAGAGGTGTCAATGGGCCGGGCTGGCTTGCAAACCCGGCACGACACTTGTTTAAGGCGTGCATGGGCTGGCCTGACCCCCTAAAATAGGATTGTGCACAAGCCTACAAGCCCACCATTTTTTTTGTTTTTAGACAAAGGAGAGAATAATATTCATTTTGAAACTATTAAGTTTATAGTACTAATATTATTTTTACATATATTTTTTAATTAAAAAACAAAAAGAAAATATTTACTTATCAATTTTCAAACTTGGTGCCTGGCGCATAGAGGCGCTAGGGACTCCAGTGTGTCGGGCTGGGCAAATGAGTTAAATGGACTTGTATGACCAATTGACACATCTAAATAGAGGGGTTGATGCTACAGCATGCCTTCAGAAGGTTATATGTATTTAAAATTTTCATTTAGATTCCATTATTTTCCTTGAGGATATTGGCTTGCCAAATATTGATTGAACTCTATATTTGATGCTTTTGCTTCGTTATGGTGGCCTGCGATTACTTTAGAATTTCCCCAAGGCTTGTTTATTTTGTTGGATATGGGATTGGATATGAGATGACATTCTGTTATAAACCCAATTTAGTTGGTAATTAGTTAGTTAGGGTTTCAAATTAGTTAGTTAGGATATTGTTAGTTAGTTGATTTAGTTGTTGTAATCAAATCTATAAATAGGAGAGTATTGTAAGAAAGAGGGAAGGGAAAAGAATTTCAGTGTGAGATTAATTTCTCATTTGGGAGAGTTTTGGATTGCTCTCAAATTTAATCCAAACCACCCTTTTATTTTCTCATATTTTCCTTTATTTTCTCACCAACCAAACAGTCTGAAATGGGCTCATCACACATTCCTCTCTTAATTTTTATCTCATGTTTAATTACACGTTTCTTATTGTAGGATGTCATCTTTATTTCATGGGATATGTTATCCCAATAAAAAAAAATTATAGCTAACTGTAGGGTAAAAATTAAAAGTGGTAGGCTATATCCTATCCAACTCCATGTCCTGTGAAACAAACATGTGGTATTCAGCACTCTGTGTATTTCTAACAATGATACATTACAGGTTAGAAACAGGTGTTCCTGGAAGGGTTAAACCATTTGGAGTTGAAGTGCGCAATGTAAAATGTCTAAGATGTGGAAATTATGGCCACCAAAGTGGTGATCGTGAATGTCCATTGAAGGATATTATAATGCCTAATGAAGAGAGTCGATTGAAAAGAGATGATCCCTTGACAGCCATGCTGGCCCATACAGATTCTAGTGAGGTAATGTTGTATATATCGGCATTGAGATTGTAGGATTTTCCTACAAAATTAAGTTTCGCACTTGTTGTGGACTCATGGTGGCAATAGCATTCATAATTTTTTATCTTAGTTTTTAGCTCTCAAGTTGACAATCAGAACATTGAATATTTTGTCCACTTCCTATTATTTTTATTTTCTAATGGAGTTGGTTTTTAAGAATTCATGAAACTTCTTTTGGCTGTACCTGGAGCTGGGCTAAGTTGAGCAATATTTACTAAAAACAGTTTTAAAAAAATTGAACAATTAAATGTGTTCCCCATGCATTTGTTCTTTTTCCTTTTTCATATTTCCTGCATTGAAGAACATAAATAAAAAATGTGAGTAAACAGGCCTTGGTTTCTTATTGGCTTTCTAATTGGCCATTGGGAAAGTGTATATGTATGTAAGCTTTAGAAATTTTTAACTATTTGATGTGGGAAGTAGCAAGACACAACTTACAGGGATAGCATTGTCTAGGCGGAACATTTGTAAAAAAGTAAGTGCGCTTCTGTCGTTAAAATTTTGCCAATGCATAACTTTGCTAATGAATTTGGCCCCTCTTACAGATAGCGTTGGCTACATAAGCCTGATAAAGCAGCTTTCTGAAATTGATGGTCCAACCATGGCTAGCATTTTTTTATTTTGTCATTGATGTTTACTGTGCTGGTTGACATGTTGAAATTAGAAATTTTGTTGAAAACATCAATGGCATTTGTTTAATTTAAGCATTGTACGTTTGAGTTTTAGCAATTATTGCTGCTGTTTATGTTGTTATTCTCTTCATTCTTTTGTTCTTGGTTGAGTTATGTAATCATGCTATTACATTTTTGTTGGTACCCGACTCTGAGGTTTATAGATGTGGAACACTAGCACTTTGGTAATGGATTCTTACTCTTATTGCAAAAATCATAGTTTTCATGCAGCTGGTTTTAAAAGCAAATTCCAGTCTCTTAATTGATGTTATCTGGTTTCTTTGCAGCCTCTGAAGTGGGAGCTTAAACAAAAACCAGGAATGAGTCCTCCTCGTGGTGGGTTCAACCCAGATGATCCCAACCAACAAATAGTTGCAGAGGACATATTTGATGAGTATGGAGGTAGATGATTTTTGACTCACCATAATTACCAAAAAATTAAAAAAAAATGATTTTTCACTTGCGATATTCACATAAATATTGGATGCACGGATGTTTATTGTCATTTCCTTCCACATGTAGGATTCCTTGGTGGAGACAACTTGCCTGAGTTGTTGGCCAACTTCTCCTCTAGCAAACCGAAGAAGTCGTCCACAAGCAAGAAGCACAAAAGACGGTCATCTTCAGCTCGTACTGAATCCAAGGATCAGAAAGAGGATTGTTTATCAGATGACGATGAGTGGAATAGGTCAAAGAAGAGAAAGCACAAGACGAAGAAACACAAGCATTCTGAATTAAGTCTCTGGAATGATGCAGAGTCTGATAGGCACTGTGGGTCTTCCGATCATGATTATGAAAGGAAGAGGTCTAAGAAGAGTAAACATAAAAGAAAGAAGCACAGGCATTCTGAATCAAGCTCATCAGATGAAGCAGAGTATGATAGGCATCGTAAACGACACAGCTGCAGGCATAATACTTATTCTAGTTCATCTGAAGATTCAGGCTCTGATGGGCACCGTAGAAGTAAGCACCGACGTCGGTCACGCCATCGGCACCATCGAAATGATTCTGATTCTTCATCATAATGAGATTTGTGTAGAGATTAAAGTTCAACTTTTGTCTAGATCGAGGAAAATGAACAGCTTTCTGGTGTAGGTCTAGCCGAACACTCCAGGTACTGTAAAAACTGAAGAATTTATACCAGAGTGTTGCTGGGCATTCTCCATTTGCTTGTTGCTGAGAATTCCTTTCACCTCTTTTGTTATGGTATTATAAAATTTGTGCTATTAACTTCTGCTTCCAACTAGTTCAGACACTTGGATGTGCTTTTTTTCTTCAGAAGATAAACAACAGAGACATATTATCTTGTAATGGGTGGAAGATTATGCATTAATCAATATGATCAAGCAATTAAGATTAGTTACTAAGTTTTCTTTAGAAAATATGAAATTCCAATTGATGGGTTTTACTCGTTTACACAATAGAAATATGCACTATCATCAGGGTGTGGGTTTTATGCTGAGCTTTAGCTCTGGGTGTGCTACTCGATTTTTGTTCCTTAGAACATTTCACTTAAAACAAATCTGAGAGGGAATTTAAAGTTGAATATACCACCAAGTGGTGGCCAACAACACCTAAAACTTTTTTTCAGGTATTGTCCATTTTAAAAGTATTGGTTGATTTGGCACTGGTTTTCTCATAGTTAATCTATTTTATGTAAAATGTACATCTGTATTACGACGATGCCATGGACATATGTAATATGAGTAACATTTCTCCCACATTAGTAGTAGAAGACATATGTAATATGAGTAACATTTCTCCCACATTAGTAGTAGAAGGTATTGATGTGGTGCTAATTTATTGGGTTCTCTCCCCTTAACATTTAGAGAATATATATAGAGAGAGAGAAAAAAGGGAAGATGTAATGGCGTAGCTACTTAGAGACAAGGGGGCATTTTATAAGTAAAATTACCAAAATGTCCGTGTACTATTTAATTTATTGCAAAATTGTCATCTGTCCTAATTTACACCAAAGGTTTATTTAAATTAAATCCCCTACCCGTCTAGCTCAAGTCTTCATCCAAATTTCAACGGTCGCACTCTTGTCTTCTCTCATCTCTCTGTGAGTTCAGTTGTGTGGGTTTGTTTTGTCGATACCCAAACGTGAAATGGCAGCAATAATTGACTGTAGTTTGCCGACCAAGTAAGCACTTTAATTTTTTTTTTCAGTTCACTTCTTGCCAAATTTTTGTTTGAATTTGGTGTTAAATTTTTGTTTAAATTTGGTTTATGTTAATTTATGTTCGATGTAAGTTTTAAAGATTTTGTTTGATGCAATTGTTAATTTCTATTAATTTTAGTTCTGAAATTGGTGCAAATTAATTGTAAAAGCAGTTCTGGCTATTAAAAAAAAAAAAAAAGAATCAAAAAGAAAATATTTCCTAAAAAATGGTTGACCTTGTTGTGTTGGTAGTTTCAACATAGATTTGGTCCATTTGTTATTTAATTTCCACCTGACATTATTTTTTCCCTATATATATATATATATATATAAATTGATATATAGATGTGTTTATTTATATATAACTCAACAATGTGAGTTTTTTTTTTAAGCGAATGTATGATTTTTGTCATTTGAGTATTTTTGTGTATGCTCAAATATCTGGCCTATTTTTCAACTTCTCATGGTGATGGTATTTTGGAATTGTTGAAAATTGTGTATGTTTTATTTGTGATTAAATAACTTATGTTATTTGTTTTTTTTAATTCAATGTGATTTTTCTTCTGTATAAACATTATATTTGCTATTTATACTCCACTTTAATTTTATTTAGAATAGTTTAATTTTTTTTATTTTTTTTTCTAGAGATATGTTGAGATATTTTAAAAGAAAAAGTGACAAAGAAGAGTCATCTTCAATGAATTCCAATGATCCTTCAACAAAAATCTCTTTAGAAAAGCCACAATTGAGTAGTGAACCTTAAAAAAAAAAAACTGTATGAAATCCAAGGTTTTAGAGTTTTCATCCAATCCAGTTTCTACATAATCATTAAGTATCAAAGATTCTTCAAGAAGTGATCATGCAGAATTCAATTTCCTTAAACTTCCATCTGATCCAGGAGAAAGGCCTAAGATTGTAGAATATGATCCCAATATTCATGAAATGGTTCGTAGAAAGTACTACCTTAATGGTGTTTGCCAACCTCGTAAACATGAATTTCCACAAAGAGATTTTAATGGGAAGTTAAGAAGATCCAATCCTGCGCGGTTTGATAAATTTAAGTGGCTGGAGTATAGCATATTAAAGGATTCTGCATTTTGCCTTTACTGTTATCTTTTTAAGAATGAGTGTGGAGATCAAGAGGGTGGTGATGTATTTGTTAGTGAAGGTTTTAGGGATTTGAAGAAGAAAGATAAGCTTCACAAACATAAGAGGAGTTATTAGTGCTCACAGACAAGCTTGGAGTAAATATCAAGATTTGATGATGAATCAAAAATAACATATTGAAACCAGTTTTAGTAAAATGATAGAGAAAGCAAAGATTGATTATAAAGTTTGACTTAATGCATCAATTGACTGCATTAGATTCCTTTTAAGACAGGGACTTTCATTTTGTGGGCACAATGAGTATGATGGTTCAAACAACCAGAGAAATTTTTTAAAGCTTTTAAAATTCTTTACAGATTATAATGAGGAGGTGAGAAATGTTGTACTTAAGAATGCTTCTGAGAATCTTAAGTTAACAACATCTCAAATTCAGAAAGATGTTGTTAAAGCTTGTGCATTTGAAACAACCAATACTATAATTAGAGAGCTTGGTGATGGATTGTTTTCTATTCTCCTTGATGAATCTCGTGACGTCTCAATGAAGGAGCAAATAGCCGTTTGTTTTGAGATTTGTAAACAAAAGAGGGTATGTGGTTGAATGTTTTTTGGACTTGAAGCAGGTCATTAGCACAACTGCTCAATTACTTAAAAATGCACTTGAAGAGTTATTTTTTGCACACGGATTAAGCATATCTATGTTGCGTGGGCAAGGTTATGATGGGGCAAGTAATTTGTGAGGTGAATTTAATGGATTGAAGACTCTTATCTTGAAAGAGAATGAATGTGCATATTATGTGCATTGTTTTGCTCACTAGCTTTAACTAGCTTTTGTTGCAGTGGCGAAGAATTATGTCCTTATTGCCATGTTTTTCCCTTTGATTTCTAGTATTGTTAATGTGGTTGGATCCTCCTGCAAGCGGCGGGATACTTTACAAAAGACACAAGTTACTCGAATTATTGAAGGCTTGAAAAATGAAGAAATCACAAGTGGGCGAGGCTTGGATAAAGAAAGTACTCTGATTCGGCCTAGTGATACACATTGGGGATTGCATTATGGGACTCTTACAAGCTTGATTAACATGTTTGTCTCAGTAATTGATGTGCTTGATATGATTGTGGAGGAGGGAACAAATTCATATTAAAAGGCGGAAGCATTGCATTTATTGAAAAACGATGCAATCCTTTAAGTTTGTGATTACTTTGCATTTGATGAAATCAATATTGGGAATAACAAATGATTTGTCTCAAGCACTACAACGGAAAGAGCAAGATATTGGGAATGCAATTGTCTTGACATTTCTAAGAAAAGACTTCAAGCGATAAGAGATAATGGGTGGAATTTTTTGGTAGAAGAAGTTTATGTTTTTTTGTGTAAAACATTATATTAATATTCCTAGTATGGATGATTTGTATGTAGTTCAAGGAAGATCATGTCGTAAAGTTGAAGAAATGACAAACTCACATCACTATCATATTGAATTATTCAATACTATTATAGATATACAACTGTAAGAGCTAAATAATAGATTTAATGAAGTAAATACCAAGTTGTTGCTTGGTGTTTTATGCCTAGATCCATTCAATTCATTTGCTGCTTTTGACAAGCAAAATGTGATTCAATTAGCTCAATTTTACTCAAAAAAATTTTTCAGACATTTAGCTTTTAGCACTTTCGGATCAATTTGAAAATTTCATTATGGATATGCGCTTGAATGTTGAGTTTTCAGGTTTAAAGAGGATTGGTGACATTATTCAAGAGATGGTTGAAAATAAAAGAGATGTAGCATACCCATTAGTTTACAAGCTCTTACCTTTGATCTTGATTTTGTAACTGCTACAGTAGAGAGGGCATTCTCTTATATGAAGGTAGTGAAGAATGGATTTCGCAACCGAACGAGTGATAAGTTAATGAATGATTGTTTGGTTGTGTACATTGAAAAAGATATATTTAATAACTTATCAAATGAATCTATCATGAATTATTTTCAAAATATAAAAATTGTAGGGGTCAATTGTAAGTTAAAATTTAATATCGAAGACAATGTTTAGCTTTTGTGTTACTTACTTTTGAGTTCCAATACAAAGTACGTTTTCGTGTAATTTTTTATACATTGTGCCTTCCATGATAAAAATTCTAAATTCGCCCTTGGGAAGATGAATATAAGTAAGTGTTGGGGAAGATGAAGGTAAAATGAGAATTTTGTCCTAAATAGTTGTTGAGATGACTAAATTGCTATTTGATCAAAATTGTAGAGATTTGATTGTTATAATTGAAACGTGAAGGTTAAAGTGACATCGAGTGTAAATTGTATAGATAATTTTTATACTTTATCTAATTTCAAATTGGTCATGTTGATCATATGATTGAAAAATTATTTATTAATACTCAATATTTGAGTTATTTTTACAGAACACAATACAATTAACAACACTAATATTTTTAATTTAATTTATTTTTATAAAACAATTTGAATAATTATTTTAACAAAATTGAGATTAATAGTATTTTTTTAACTCAAGTTAATTTACAAAATGAGGCAAGAATTAAAAAAAACGTATATTGAAATTGACAAACATTTTGAAATAAAAAAGAGATTGGATTGATTAGATAAGTTTGAGATTTAATATATATATATTCTAGAGCTTACATTGGTTTTTAGGATTAAGTTAGGTTGGAATTTGATAAAACATAAGTTTTAAGTACTTATATAGAAGTTTGACTTTGATTAACTTTATCAATTCATTAAAATTCACACGAATAAAAAAATATAAATATAAAAAAATAATTTAATAACTATTTTATGAAAGGATGTAACTTTATTAAATATGTTTTATTATATATTTAAAATTTATTTTTTATTAAAATAAAATATTATATAGTTCTGTGCATCTTTCGGATTAACATTAATTTTATAATATAGTTAAAAGCTATTTTATGTAAATATAAAGTATTATATACTTTTGTACGTTAATATTATTTAGAAGAAATTTATAATAAAGCTGACAATAAATAATTATGTTTGGTTTTTCTTAAAAAAAAAGGGTAAAAAATATAACTTGGTGGCATACGAACACCAAAAATTGCAACTGCTCGTGTTGGGCGAGCGTGATTTCACGATAACGAAATGCGCGTCATTCTCGACGGAGAGATATTTATATTGTGCCTTGGACAACGGGTGGGCCCGAAAATTGGGACCCATCCGACCCGACAGGTGCTTTGCTCTCGCAACGCAATCCTTTCTTTATCACCGCCTCTCCTAGTTTCGATTCTCGACCATATAAAAGGCTGAGACCGGCGGACGTCTAATTCCGGTCGCCGGCGGCGATTTACCGGTCGCAATCTTTAATCCTCGAAGTTCTTTGGCTCAATTCGAAGGTTAAAAAAATGACGCTTTCAGACGACGAAGACGAAAGCCTCGCTCAATTCCTGGAATCCGAAGTCCTTTCCGAGGTCTCAGATCAGGTTTTTCTGTTGACATCTTATATATATATGTATGTACAGTTACAGATGGATCTATCGATTGGGTCAATTTAATTCGTTGACTGGTTTGGGGGATTTTGTTGCAGGAAGAGTTGAAGGCGGTAGGGGAAGAGGTGGAACGACAACCGAAGAGGTTGCGGATTGGGAACGATGAATTCGAGGGGAATTCAATCGCGTCGCCGTCATCAATTATGCAACTTCAAGCCCCATCTCCTTCGAAGAGTAAGATAATTGTGCGAAACAGAGCGACGTCTAGGAGTGTAGAGGAGTCGGGGTTCTTCGGCAAGATCCCTCCAGAGCTCTTCCATCACATCCTCAAATTCCTTTCCTCTGAGGTACTCCCTTTGTGCATGTATATAATTATATGGAGTATATATGTATGCGTATTGGGTCAATTTTTTCCTTTTTTTATTTCTCTAGTATGGGCAAACGCAGCAGCGTTTTTTTTTTTTTTTTTTTTCAGTTGGGAGAATTGTGGTTCCTGATCTGGGTTCTTTTTGATGTTGGAAATGCATGTAGGATCTTGTTTCTTGCTCGCTGGTTTGTAGATTTCTCAATTATGCAGCTTCAGATGAATCCTTGTGGCGTCGTTTGTGAGTGATTAGTTTCTTATACATCTATATTGTTTGTGTCCTTATTTCCAGTTTGAAAAAATAAATCACTTGCATATATATGTATATATTGATTGTATTTTTTTTTTCTTTTCAATTGGAAAATATAAGCGCCCTTTTGCTGTCAAAGGTGTTGCCTTTTCATCCGAAATCATCCGAAAACTTGATGGCTGTTAATCAAATCAATTTATATGAATGCTTACTCATCTAGTTTATAGCAGAAAAGCTTCATTTTTTTGTTCAAAATATTTTTTTTTTTTAACAAATGATCTCATCAGACTTTTTTTTTGGTAAGTATCTCATCAGACTTGCCTGTTGATTTCCATGAATCTCGGTTTATTTCAGTTGCTGGCGGCAAATGTTCAAACTTTTACAAAAAGTTCCGCAATCAACATTGGGACATTCATTTGCTGAATGAGTTGCATGACCTCTTAGGCATGATGTGCACCTTGGTTCTACTGAAGTATTTTTTATTTTTAAACCTTTATGTTGTTTATTTTCTTGTAGGATATGTTTTAGGGATCATCTCAAATGGCTTAACACTGCTAGACCCTAGGTTTTAACGTATGAGTTGATTGGTGCACACATAAATCTGTTAATTTAGGAGCATTAAAATTGACTTGTATTTGCATGTATTAATGATGCCTTTGTAAATCTTAATTTTTTTATAGGTACTGTATGAGGTGGGGTCTGCTGCCTCCTACAAAAAAGTTGCGGGACTGTGCTTGGAAAAAGCTTTACATTCAGGTATAGTTAGGTTCAACTTAAATCTTCTTCTTGTTGGCAATGAAAAAATCATATCATACATTAATGTCTAATGACATAGGTTTAATTTGTCAAGTGAAAAGAAGATTATTTGTGGAAACTTGTCTCATTAATTCTGCATGAAGTTGCTTGTAGTGTCTCTATTCTCAGTGCTCTGATATTCCAAAGTTCCAACTTCCAAGGATGACCTTAACTGTTTCTGACTGATCCATTTGATGCTTATTGTTAAAGCTAGATTGAGACTAAATTCTAGTTTACAAGAACTCTCTTTGTACAGCGTGACGAAGAGGACATGGTGGAATTTGTTCGGAATTGCCCCTCTGAGTTCAAAGAGTATTTCATCCAAATGCAAGCAGCAAAGAGAAGTCAAACACCTCTTCCTTCACAGGTAAACGGGTAAATATGGGCTGAAACTTTGCCTTTTATGCGTCTAGAGGAGGGATCTGGGAAGTCTTCCATTTCTTTCTGTACCCTTTGTTCAAATCTATGGGTCCTGGAGTTCAATGCATAATTTTCCATTAATGATAATTTATTTATTCCTCTCTCTCTCTCTCTCTCTCTCACACACACACACACACGCACACACACACGCACGCGCACGCACGCACGCACGCGCACACACGCGCACGCACGCACGCATGCACATATATTATGAGTTGGGGATATAAGGTTTTGGATAGCAGACTTATTGGAAGTATCTATTATTGATGTTTTTGATCACCACAAATATGTTCTTTCTTACCACCCCCCCCCCTTCTCCTTTGTGAGTGTTATGTGCTTGCTTGCAAGTTCACGGGTAAGCAGGTGTGCAAAACTGCATGAGCAGGTGGCTGATGTTGCTCCTGTGCACTTGCTTCATGTGTGCTTTTATGGTGTTGAGGATTATTTCAACTGCTTGCATTATATTAGCCATGCACTTGGATTATTTCAACTGCTTGCATTATATTAGCCATGCACTTAAACATCTCAGAGATGTAGTAAGAATTTTGCACTTGTATTTGCATGCATCGGGGGATGAATTCTTTGAATGAGTCTCATAACAATAAGCCAAGGCATTTCTTAATTCTTATTGATTTGATTTCTTTTCGTGTGCATCTGAAGGTGAATGATGACCGAATTATTCTTGACGAGACTGTTGCCGATCAAGTGTCTCTATGGAAAAGCAGCAGAGGCCTGACTGATAAGGTGGTTCCCAACCATGATTGCTCTGGAGAAACATGTACTTATTATCAAATTGGAGATGTATTTGTTTGTGAGAAGACTGGACAAGTTCATGGTATGAAAAACTAGTGATTGCTAAATATGGCAATCATATTTGTCTGTGTTACATAGGTGCGCAATTGCATTTTTATAAATGTACTTCAAAACTTACTGGCATATGTTCTTTGTTCATGCAGTTTGTGATGATACATGCCGGGAAGCTATTTTGGACCCTACAAATGAGCTCTTGGTTTGTACAATATCTGGACACTGTTTCGATAGATTACTGTCACCAGATGAAATGGACCCTGACAATGTAAGACAGATCTCTAGCTTACCCTTGTTTTCCTTTATCATACAACGTACTTTATTTTAAGATGCACCATAAGGTCCATATACAGTAGTATAGTTGAGTATTGTAATGTCTAAAACAGTGCTGGCTGGAAACTGCTATGATTATTCAGCCTTGTGCATAATCATTCACCTTTGGTTGTGATATAGGATGGCCTATGGCTGAGTGGCAGCCGGTTCTTTCGCCTCCTCACCCACTTGGGTTCGATTCTCCGGGGTGTCTTCCCCCCTCCCCCTTACCAATAAAAAAAAAAAAAAAATGGTCCCACTGTGTGTTTCATCAAAGCAAGTTGCCTGAGAATATATAGGGAATAAAAATATTGGCCCCCAGAAGGCTATATACACTACAACTACAATAGTTGGGACTTAAGATTTATGTTGCCAATTGTTTTCATCTTTTTTTTCTTTCTCATTTTGTTTCTCACTAGCTGCTTATGGTTACAGAACCTTTTCAGATTTGTGCTGATTTTCTTTTGCATGTTTATCATGTGATGCCAAAGCCTCTTGTAGCATTGCTTCACAACACATGATATTTGATGTCTGATTGTTGGAGCTTCTCTTCATGATGGAATCCTCTGATTTGTAATTCAGTTTTGGGTGAATTATCTTCAGTCCTAATTCTAGTTACTCACATATATAAATGTATATTATAAACTAATTTATGTATATAAGTGCACACTTAATGTTTGTTGTTATGAAAAGTAGACGTGTTAATATTGAATGTGTTACTACTTATTAAATAAAAAAGAAACTGGTCTGATATTCTAGTGGCTTCTTGTGATTTGGGATGTAAAATTACAAGTTTACTATGCAGTATCTAAAAATTAATACTCTAATTCCTGGTAACTAATAAAGAAAAATCTCTTTCCTGATAATATAGGAACAGCCGCAAGGTGGTGGTTCGGATGAGGCAGAGCCGTTCATGGGGTCTGGTCGTTTTGGTATATTAGCTTTACTTACCTTCATGTTTGTTTATTGATTCTTAAAATCTTTTATTCATCAATTATGTGTGTGTTGCAGCCCGGGCATATCTGTTGGGATATAATTGTGCTGATGAGAAGGAGCTAAAAGCTGCTTTGAGGTTTTGCTGATTCAAATCCTCTCTTTCCCAGTGGATGTTCTGTTATGCTGAGGGTTGCCATTTAATTGTCATCTCCTTCCATATTTGCAAGCTTCTAAAGATTGCTTAGTTCGAGTGGCATTTATGAAGTTACAGATTAGTCTACTTAGCCTAAATGGGTGGAAAGTATTTATGTTGCTTTCTGTTGTCATCTCCTTGGCCTAGCTAGTAAACCTGTTTCTTATGTCTAGTTTTGTATGTGTTAAATATAAAGATAAAGGGTTGGCTTGACCTGGCGTGGCAATTTGAATTTGTCAATCCTGATTGCATGTTGGTCGTGTGCTTCATGCTGAATTTTTGAATACTGAAATTACAACATTGTTTGGGCATTTTTGTCCTAGACTTCTGCGTCATATTGAGCTCCAAAATATTTTTTCTGGCACCGCGTTTAAGCGCTCAAAAGTTGCAATGTTTTTGATAGAGTTCCGGAGAAGAAAGGTCCTCTTGAGTGGGAGCTGATGCAGTAGGTAAGTTCTCTTGTTATTGATGGTTTTGACTTAATAAACAAATAAGTACAGGTGGAAACAAATTGAGTTTTTTTTTGAGCTATTCGAGCTCGGTTCAAAGAAAAGTTCGATTAGAGTTTGATTCGTGATTATAACGAGTTCAAATCAAATACGAGTTTAAATCAAATACGATTTGTAACTCGTTTATAATTGATCTCGAGTTCGACTCTTAAAATGCTTTGTTCGAAAGTTAGTTAGTCAGCTCGATAAAATAATATAACATATATTATAGAATATTTTTATTATATTTTAAATTAAAGTGACATTATTTTAGTTTAATCGAGTTATACGTGGGTCGATTTTGAGTCTAAATTATTTCTTATCAAACCAAGCTCGAGTCTATGTAAAAATTTAAACTGGACTTGAGCTCCCAATATAAATAATTTGAGTTAAATTTGAATAAATAAAAATTTGCATCGGCTCATTTCCACCCCGTAAATAAGAAAAGAACCTGAGAAGAAATGATAATTTTTAGGCTGTTTTTGTTGTGATCAAAGCATTCATTCAATTATTTATTTGTATCATGTGCATTAATGATTATACATTAACTAAAATAAAAACTGTTTTAGCTTTAACATTTTCCACTTGCGTCTATTATGAAACAGTGGCACGTGAACTGTCTTTTAATTAAATTCCTATTGGCCAAAGTTGCCTTGAAATTTTGAAATGGAAACTAGCTATTTGTTTAGACCATGCTTGACAAAATTTTCAATTTTTAGTTTTTTAAAAATTGTGAAAATGAAAGTTTGTTTTCAATTTTTAATAAAATAAAAAATAAAAATAAAAATTATTTTCAAAATTTTTTAATTATAGATACATAAAAATGTATTTTTTTTCCACAACTCATTATTTTTCGGTCACCGCTAACTTTTATTCGGTTTCAATCACTTTTACCTATTAACACCTATGGTCGCCATCTGTTGTTGATTACCATCCTCCTTCGATCGCCATTTGTCACCTACCTCTACTTGCTACACTTTCGACTACTGTGTCTATCACCTACCTCCACTTGTTGCTACCTCTGACACAGTCATCAATCACTTACCTCTGTTTGCCATCTGCTTGCTACACTTTCGACTACCGTGTCTGCCACCTACCTCCACTTGTCGCCACCTCTGACACAGTCGTCAATCACTTACCTCTGCTTGCCACCACTTCTGACCACTGTGACATAGTCGTCAATCACTTACCTCTACTTGCTACCACTTCTGATCACTATGACTGTCGATTGATCACCACTTACCTCATACCATCATCTTTGCTGCTGGCCATCATTCACTTTTGGCCACGTCATCAGTTGTCAATACCTCCAAGCACCGTCAGTTGGCTACTGCAGTCACCTATCTCCTTTGCTGTTAGCCACTCTCCTAACAATATAACTATTAACCAATAACTATTATTACCAAACACGTTTTTAAGTTTTTGTTTTTTTCTTCTTTTATAAAAATGAAAACTAAAAATCAAAAAATTGAACACAAAAATTAAAAAGTGATAGTTTTCTTGAATGAGCTCCTAGCATTTTATTATTTCAGTTGAAGCTTGCATTGCAGAAATTACCTAAAGTTTATGAAACCTATCGAATAGAAATTAAATACATGAGATAATGCAACTGCTCACTTTTGTATGTTATGTTTAATTTCTATTAATTGGACCTGCATATATAGGCCGGATTTATGGAATAAATATCGGCTTTGATAATTTCAAGATATATAGTGTGCCGGTACTCGTCATTGAACAAAGAAAAAGAAAAAAAAGGAAATAGTTAGTGTGCTAGCAACCAAATGTGTTTGGACATGGTTCATTTGATTCGAAGAATTTATTCTGTTTTCTGTCAATTATATTTTTTAAAATAACACTTTCTAGATCAAAAATGTTTTTCACGGAAAAATAAGTAGCAAACGGCCTAAACTAATTGCATAGATTTGCCAGTAATTGATTGACGGCTCTACAACGTTTGGATGGATGCTTGGGTCTCCGGTTTACCAGGGATTGAAAACAAACGAATTTTTGTGTTGGGATTTAAAATATAAGAAGAAAATGGAGAGGAACGTGTACGTTTTGGATATATAGAAGAAGAAAAACAATATGTGATGATAACATCGTTGGGCCGCCGCAACCCACGTCCATGGCGAAGACCAGAAAGGTTACATCTTGAATATTATTTGCTTATATCAAGATTGTAGTGAGAGACACGTGACTTATATGGATTAATGGTCATGAAATTCTATGAAAATTAAGCAAGTCGGCTTTCTTCTTCCATTGAGGGTCAAATATTGCTAGATGATTATTTATGCATATTTGAATTTACAATTTATGAGAAGAAATAAGAAAATTGAGTACTTTTTTCTCCAACTATTATCATTAGTATTAGTATTAGTGTCATTATTTTGAATAACTAAAAATTATTTTAGGTGTTGTTTCAATAATTGGGCTGCCAAGTGAGACCAAACTTAGCTCCCATATCAACTAAGGAGGGAAAGTAATACACGAGTTTTGGTATCAACTATCAAGTGAATGAGAATTATTGTTAATGATATATGGCATATGTAATATAAAGATGTGTGTATTTGATATTACTATTATGTTAGTGTGGTATTTAATTATCTTGAGTTCTCTCTCTCTCTTGATTAATTTTGGCTTGGGAAGCGTGGTAGCTTGGGGATGGTTATGGGTGTTTGGTTAGCAAAAAAGTATAACAAAAGTACAAAAATTTGATATAAAAGTAATATGTGACGAAATTTTATTGGAAGAAAGTACAAAAAGTTGATAGACATTGGTGAGTTTTGATTGATTTTGATAAACCAAATGCCTCCTTAGTCCTGGGTATATTAGTCCCATCCAAACGCCCCTACCTTTTTCACTTGTCCTCCTTATTTCTTTGTCTTGATTTTCCTACTTTTACTTACTTTAATTCATTTAGATATTTTGAAGGTATGAATAGAAGGTCAATATGATAAAAAGTTACTAGATTTTGTAATTTATTGAACTTAAAATTTTTGTTTAAATTGTTGAGCAATGACGTTTATTCAAATGTATATTAAACCTTGTCTCACAATAATATTTCAAATAATTAGTTGAATTATGATGTTGATTTGTTATACTGTTTTGATTTGATATTATAAATTACTCTTAGTTATTTGCTAAGCTTCATTTATTTATAATTTATGATTAATTTTTCAAGTTGTTGAACATATAATGATGATTTTTAATATGGAGATGATTCATATGAAACACGGACAAAATTATACAATGACTTTATTTATTATAAATATTATATCTACATATGAATTCATTTTAAATCTAACTTAAATGACCCATGGGTTATAGTGTGGTGTGGAATATTAATGGCACCTAGTGATAAGAACTCCGCTATTTTCTATGTTGGAGTGGTTCTCATCTTTTGCATAGTCATACACAGGGTACTCTAGATTTGTTTGGATGTGGTAGACTCATATACTATTCACGTATATTTTGAGAGTGGTAGTCTCGCGACAGATAAATATGATGGGTCTTGAAAAGACGTCATGTATGTGATTAAATTATTTGCATACAGTTATATTCATTGTCACTGGAATATAATAGTTCCCAAATTTGGGATAGAAGAATAAAAGAAAACAATTAATTTGTATTTCCTCACATCAATTTTGCAGAAGTGAGCTTCTTCTATTTATAATCATCTAATGAAAATATCAAGATAGATACAACAAAAAAAATTTTTTTCTCTCTCTCTACGTGTGTCCTATCCCATGATACATATATATTTTTGTAATCTCTCTCATGAGCACAACCAACCCGAGAATAATGAGAATTGAATTTCTTGCTAAAGTTATTTCCATCTAGTTGGTTATGTAACAATATGAATATGTAAGAGAGAGGAGAGGCCGAGTGGATAGGAGGTTTAGGATTTTGATTCAATGTAGCAAACTTATGAGCTGCAGCGGGCTAACTTTGGGATTGAAAACTATTTGTGCAAATCAGGTAGTAAGTAGTAGTTTCTTGAAATTGTCAGTGATTTAGTTCTTACTTGAGAGAAACTGGACAACCAAAGATTTGGCAACGACCAAATGTCACACAAAATGATAATTTATTTCTATGTACTTAGTACACGCATGGGATGCTAGATTCGATGTGAGATAGGTCGCACCAATGTTGTCACAATACAAAATTAAGGTATGAAGCAGGAGAACACCACATGTAATAATGATTGCAGCCAAACTACTGCAAAATGTTATGTGACATCAGTGTGGTGTTTTTATACATCTAACTTTTCAAACATTAAGTTTTCACACAGACGGGTTAGAAAGAAAAAGCGAAAGAGCTCACTTTTTTGGGACTGTTTGAAGCTCTAAAATATACAAAAAAAAAAAAAAATCTCCACAAATTTCTTTTTTCATCTTGAATTATGTAAATTTTTATAAATCTCTATAATATGTGCAAATGTCAATAAATCTCTATAAATCTTCAAAAATTTTATACAAAAATACTGAAGTGCTCTGCCAAAGCTGTTCGAATGAAATCTCCTTCCCAGAATTTGTCCAAATAGATTTTTCACTATTTATCTCTATCTTTTTATAACTTGTTGGCTATACTTCAAACACCAAAAAAAAAAAAAAAAAATATCAAATTATATTTTGTCTTAATTTTTAGAGTTTCAAATAGCCTCTTAATGTTTTATTTTATTTTTTATTTTAAAAATGGTAGGGGTGTCGTGCTTGGTGCTAGGCCTTACTGGGTTTTAACCAAACCAAACCAAACCAAGCCTTTTCCCACTAAATGGGGTCGGCTATATGGATTTGTCGATGCCAATTTGATCTGTTTAGGAGCATGTCCTCCGATAAATCTAGGTAGGTTAGGTCATGTTTAATGGTTTCTTTCTAGTTTCTCTTGGGTCTTCCTCTACCTCTCCTACTCCTAACAATCTTCATACTTTCACACCTTTTAATTATTGGGTTTTAACCGAAGAAAAAAAAAAAAAAAAAAGAAAAAAACAGAATTTCTTTATCCCGGGCTATTTTGAAATAGCCTAATTTTGACTAGTTCGTTGCATTTGTTGGAAAACCAAAACTAGTAAAGGAAGTTATAATTAGCTAAGAGCTGTTAAAAAAAAGGCGGTTTTCAAGCGTTTAGATAGGAACACTATTTATATCTCGACGCGATGGATGGCGCAAAAAGCTTTGACGCGTCGCATACGCGTGAATGGACGTCTGGAAATCAATACACTGATATATATATATATATATATAATTAGGGATCCCTCTCTCTGATCTTCGCTCATTCGTTCGTTGTTCGTTCATTCGGATTTCTTACAAAGACAGTTGAATTTCCTCGAGGGTGAGCCCTCTCTCTCTTTCTCGCTTGAATTGTAATATGCGTTTACGACCAATTTTCGCATGCTTAGATCGAATGATTTATGCGCTCAGAAGTTATGGTCATGCATTTGATTTGATGGTGACTGTACATGCCGTTCGAATTCTTTGTTTCTTTGTGTGCACAATATATATGTTGTATGTTGGGGTTTGTGGTATTTGAATTAACTTGTATTTGGTTTCTAAGAATTTTGAGTAAAGAGCGAAGAAAAGAAAATGGGTTGAGGCTGTGGATCTAGAAAGTCGAGTCAATTCCTCGATTTGGATTTTCGTTTCTTGGAATTCTTAGCTATGCAACAATTGAACCTTGGCTATGGTGTGATCTAGAACTTTCAATTTGTTTGTGATCTTATATTTTTTCTGTAGCCAAACGGATTTCCAGGTTTTTTACCAATTTTTGAAAAACTAAGGTCATTTAGTTTGTTTTTTTATTTTCTGTTTCCTGTTTTTATTTTTTATTTTTTGTTTTGATTTCTTTTTTTTTTAAATAAAGAAAATAGCTTAAAATTCATTGGGTTATTTGTGTTTTCAAATTTTATTTTTGAAAATAGAATATGAGTTTACATTTGAAATGAAAAATGATAAAAAGTTATTTTGAAAGCTTTTAACCCAAAATAAGAAAAATCTTAAAATAAGGAAAATATAGTATTTTCTGTTTCCTTGTTTTGAGATTTTAAACACATTAAACAAAAACAGAAAACAGAAAATAAAAAAATAAACTAAATGCCACCTAAACTGTTAATTGAACCACACTGTGACTGGGTGTTCAATTCTGGATCAAACCTTGATGTCAATAATATGTCATGAATATATTAAACATTATATATACATAAAATTAAGTATTAAAATTAACTAGAAATTCAAATTTCTTTTTAGTTTCTTCTAATGTTGTTTTCTTTATTGAAGATTGGAGCTTTAGTTGATTGTAAACACCCAAAAAAAATTGATTTGAGAGCCTTAGATTAAAAAAAGTAATTGATTTCTAAGATAGATGAATGGACCTGTTTAAATGAAATTTAATCAATTTGAACGGGTCACTGGTTCAACCGTGACTTTTACCAAGAGGGTTTGGTGGTTAATTGGACTGGTTTTCAGTTTTGCCAATTCAACCAGCCGGTTGATTCCGGGTATCAAAACATTGGTTTATGCTACTAATGCGTGCATATGGGTACATATGTTGTACACAACTTTCTAATTCCTCATTTTTCTGGCCAAACAAATTATTTCTTCATTAGTAATCTCTTGCCTCTTTGATGACAAAGATATATGTTTGTATAAGTATATAGAGTAGCGGCTAGTGATACATGAACTTTTCAAAATTTCTTTTAATGTATCTGTGTTCACCGGATACAATAAGGGTAAAGGTATGGGAATATGTGTTGAACAACAATGCCCCAATTGGATGCTTAGTTCTCAAATTTTTAATAATTCTTAAAGAATTAACAACCTTGGTTTGATGATAAAGAAACTTTCTAATCTTTTATGCAAATAGAAGATTAGAATATCAAATTTTCTTTAAATTCCTTCTAATTCCAAGAACATTTCAAAATAACAACCGTACTTTATTGTCAATATGTTATACAATAAATATATAATATATTTAAATGTTTACGTGTCCATGTATCTTACCTAATTTTTGGACCCACTTCCTCATATCTTAAAATTAAAATTTTGGAAGATTTGACACCTACATACATACCCACGCCCCACTTTTACTTAAGTCCATGTAACATAGGGAGTGCCTCTAGTTATCAAAAATAAAATAGGGTAATGCCTATAATTGCTATGATTGTGTAATTTTTTAATTAGCCATGTTATCTTTAATCCTCTGAAATCTAAACTAGAGTCCCAAATCTGCATTGTGTTTATTCCTTTGGAGTTGGTTCTATGATACCCATTATGTCACCTAGTACAATGCAGTTGCCTGCATGCTCCGATTGACTTGGAAGCTGCTGTAATTTGAAAAATGCCGCAATTCTTTTATTTGTCCAACTGGGGACATGTTTAAATTTTATTTTTTATCCTTTGATAAATAACTTTATTATTTTATGTTTATTATCCAGCTTCTTTTTATCCTTTTTCTTTCCTTGTTGTTATCCTCCCATTTAGTTTCTTTATTATTTTTTGAGGCTCCTTATTCCCTGTAAGAGTTGAGCTTGTCCATTTCAAATTTTTAAGACAGGTCATTTGTAGGCTTTTATCATTTCAACAACTTTGTTTTTGGGAATTGAATAATGAGATTTACTGCTAAAGTTGACAATCATTTGGGCTCCTTTTGGTTTATTGCTGAATTATAAACAATTTAGACCATCTTAAGTGTTCTTCTGTTTAAGTTTTTATTGGGGGAAAAAAAGGCAGAAATAGTAGTGATTTATTTTGTGTTAATCAGCCTATGGACCAACTGCAGGACAGACCCGCAGAAAGTTATTTAAACCAGGGAAACTTTTATCTGATCCAACTGATTTGCTAAAATGTTGATTAGCCCAAGCATATTTCTTTGATGGATGGTCTCAATCAGATTCTTCTAATCTAGCTGGTATATGCTAAATTGATCTTGCATTCATCACTCTAATATTATTGGTGGAACTACAGCAATCAATGATTATGCTATTTTTAAGCGTTAGATTTTTTTTTTTCCTGGATATTAATTGTAATTCAATACATCTGAAGTATTTGTGACCTGATGTGTTATTCTCCACATATTAGGAAAATGGGGAAGGACAAAGACAAACACCATGATGGTGACAAAGGGCTTTTCTCTCATCTTGCCCATGGCATGAGTGGATATCCTCCAGGTAACTACCCTCCACCACCTGGGGCTGGGGGATACCCTCTGCAAGGCTACCCACAGCAAGGTTACCCGCCACAAGGATACCCACCAGCTGGATATCCGCCACAAGGCTACCCTCCAGCAGGATATCCGCCACAAGGCTACCCTCCAGCAGGATATCCCCCTGGTGCATACCCAGCAGCTGGTCATCCTGGTTCATCTGCTCATCATTCAGGTGCAGTTTTGAATTGCTATGTTACATGACTTTTGTATGAGTGTTGGATATGGGTATGAGAATGGACCCATTAATCCTTTTTGTTTTCAAGGATGTTGGAATATAGGAAAATATTCACATATTTAATATGATTATTTTATTTTATAGGATAATATGGTATTTACAAGTTGTTAGTAGAGTATTTCATGCATGAAGTACAAGTTTCATACATAATTATGTGCTAAAATTGAATAGCTAAATTTGTATATAGATATCCAATTATATATGGTATAACCTTACCTAAGTGTTTTGTTCCAAGTGTCAAGTATCTGGTGCAGGTATATTATACATTTAGAAGAATCCATATAACATAGTTGAATTGTATTATAGCTGTGTTGTACTAGATGTGGGTGCACACGCCGTGTGTGATTTTTATCTTTTCAAGTAAATATATATATTTTTAATATTAAATAAATTACCAAATAAATTTAAAATAAAAAAAATATTGAAACATTTGTAAAATATTAGATAGATAGTTTTAATTGACATTTAAGTAAATAATTTTTAATTAAGTGACATTTAAAAAAGATAAAAAAATGTAAAGATAACGGGTGGTTAAAAAAGGCACTCAAGGAATACTAAAAGTGCAAAATTAAATTTACTTAAGTCGTAGTTAATATTTTCTTATTATTTTTATGAAAAATATTATTAATTGTGGGAAGATGAGAGGTATTAATGAAGAAGGCAAAAAGTTTTACCAAAATTGAGACTTCATTAAATCTTAGGTTTTGCCAAATATCATTAGTATTCTCTTTATATAATAATATAGATGTGTGAGAGAACCACTGCATGATCAGCGTGCTCCTATTTTCTTTACAAATGTGTCATCAAATGTTTTCATTGGAAGTTCTAAATTGGATCAAAACTGAGAGCGTATCTGTGATATCCTAAATTTTTATTGCATTATTAAAATTCTATCTTATGCTTAGAAATTTTAATGGTGTTAATTTGGCATTATTGGTGTTAACTTGCTATTATTTAAAATTTGTTTAGTTTTACTTTAGATTAATAGATTAATTAATTTATTAATATATATATATATATATATATATATATATATATATCAATCAATTTAAGTTAACTAAAGTAAAGAGGTGACGTGGTTAGCTATACAATGCACATGTACATGTCTACAAGGTTAGGCCTGTGGGTTGGCAAAGCTATAGGATAGCTCGGCTACGTGCCAAGCTTGGGGGGAAAAAAAAGAGAGAAAAGTTAAGAAGTGGAGGCGGTGAATTTAGCCGCGGATGTGTATGTATATATATACAGAGTTCACATAAGATGAAAGGAAGAAGAGGGAAAAAAAAAAAAGTTAGAAAGTGAAATCGGGAGAAAGCACGGAAGAAGGAAACCTTTGGAAAATTTTGGTCAAACTCTATTGAGGTAAATTATTCTACTTTGCTAATTTAAAATTGATTTCATAAAAGATTAAATAAATTAAATATGTTGAAAGTGTTATGGCTATGTTTTATTTGCTAGATTTAAATTATTAATTAATTTGGGCTATAATTTAATTGTTTAATCTTCGATTTGCATAATTTGTTTGAATTGAAATTAAGACCCGGAAATAATTAGCAGTAGCCACCTTAATAATTTGATTTTCTTAGAACAAAAATGTACTTATTCCCTAAGTAAAAAAAAAAAAAATAATAATAATAATAAATAATAGCTAAATATTTGATATAAATTTTAGTTAATATGAGTTTCATTTTTGGAAAAAAATAATAAAGATACTAATAATTGGTTGGTAAGAAGGAAATAATAATAGTAATACTTAATTAGTTAATTAAGGGAATAAACGTCTATCTAAAAATTAGAGAAAATTGTTCAGTAACAGGAAGAAGTATTAATCTGGACCTCCTAGGCTAAATGCAACAATTAAAATAATTAGACGATCGTATGTGAATGCGTGTTGATCAACCAAAATTTATCATAGAGAATTTGGCACAGGGCAAGGGAAAGGTCAACAGGAAAAATTGCTAGACCCTTCAGGTAGGCGATTTATTCTCATAATTGAAATTCGGTATTTTCTGTATAAAGGCATGACAAGCATATATGATTTCATTGCATGATTATTGTGATGTTGTAGCAGAATGTGAAATGTGATAGTTGGGCTATGGGGGATTTGAGAAATTATTTTTAGATATTCTGATATTTACTGGTAGTTATGAGAGCAATAATGTTGGTTATAGTTTGATAATTCATACTATTAGGCTGAGTCAATGGAGTTACAAGGGTGGTGTGGGGTGATAAGGGTGGGAAGGAGGTTAAAGTTGATATCATAATGATTCTATGCATTTTATATAAAGAGTGTTTGGAGGTGTTATACGGGTTGCAAGGTGATATAAGGGCGGAAAAGGGAATAATCTTACATAAGGATTCCAACGCCTGTTTGCTTAATTTGTGTTGTTACCGTTTATTTTATACGATAATGACATTTACTTTGGACACTTCACATCTATTTTTACATAAAAATACTTGTTGATATTATTTGAATATCTTTCCTACTGGGCTTAGCAGCCCACCATTTTTCATGGATTTTTATACAAAGAGACCGTCTAGTAGCAAGAGTTGAGGGTGACAGGTGGTTGCGGTCGACCAAGATCGACGATTAGTTGGTAGTATAAGACTTAGCATATGTGTAACATTTTTAAGCAATTAGATCAGGGAGGAACTTGTGTAGTGAGTCCAGTTATTATATTCCGATTTTTTTATTTAAACTCAGGATATGACTTATTGGTATCAGAGCCAGTTAACAGATTGAATTTGGGGCCTTGGTTAAGAAAAAGGTAAATAAATAATAAAAGATGGGCAATAGGCTTTAGAAGACTAAAATCTAAGTAGTACATATCTAAAACAAAAATTGCATAGGAAATATGTTATTTGTTTTAGTTTGAAATTTTATAACTGCATTTCCTAAGATTAGAGGTCGTTATTGGCACTGATTAGACTCCTTGTGAATGTCCACAGCACAAAGTAGATCGATGGTAGACCCCTCGATGGTTTGGTCACGATCACGGTGGCTATTGGCGTGGCAAGAGGTCATAGCTAACCTCAGTGTACATGAGCAACATTCTATCCAAATGCGGGCTCAAGAGCTAGCCCAACTAAATATTCTAGATACTGCTGGATTCTGGGCACCGGAAACAAGGCATAACCAGAACGAGATCACACGAAGGAAAGCTGTGCTAGAATTGATAGCAGTGGAACGACAACTGCAGTTATTGGAGACACCCCAAGCCTTTTCAGGTCTGGTTAATACGATGGTTCAGGAGGGCATTTTAATCTATCAGCCATTGACTGGAGAGCTCGCACATCCTGAACCAGCCCAGTTGCCGTTTGCTTTAGCTCCCCCGCCTGCTCCCGAGCCAATAGTGGGTCCAGTGCCTGACATGGTACTGAGACCCCATCCGACCCCAGAGCATGACGTAGAGGAGGGGGCTAACTTGGAGGGGGTGAAGGATCCAAAGGAGCCAAACTTTATTGACTTAACTGGTGACTCTGATGATGATGTAGGGGGTCCTGCTGCTACATAGGAAGCTGATAGTAGTTTGTATAAAGTTTTGTGAATGACACCTTACGACCTTGGGTTGGGCAAATTTTTGGTAAACACTGATCCAATGATAGATAGGTGTGCTAGGAACATAATAGCTTGACATTTTGTATGTAGTCAAGATGACATATTCCTAGACATCTTTTGTAAATTAACTTGATGATATCAATGGGAGTTATAATATTATTATATTCATTGTTTATTTCGATGTGGAAAAGACAAACTCTACACTAAGTTATTTACCTTACTTCCAGGATGTCACATCCTTGAGAGGAAAGGGTAATGAAACATTGGGTTGACAAAAGGAATAAAATATACGTGCAGAGATGAATGACCCAGTGCAACCGAACATGGGTAATGTTCTTACTTTGCAACAAATGTGGTGGTTTATGCAAAAATCTAGCTAGCCAGATGCAAGCACAAGTAAGACCACCCCTGGCACCTATGCCAGAAGTGATACCACCTCCACTCCCAGCAAAATGAACGAACCACCACTAGTAGTGAACCTACCCCTCAAGGAACACATAGAGGATCAGAAAGCTAAGTGTTTTCAGGAATTTCAAAAACAGAAACCCCTTGAGTTTTTCAGAGAGGATGATCCAACCGTAGTAGAAAAATGGTTAAAGCAAATTTGAAAAGTGTTGGACATCATAGGGACCCTAGTGGAATATCAGGTGGAGTTCACTGCATATCAACTGCAAAAGGAGGCATACTTTTGGTAGGACCTCTATTAAGGTAAGGAGGAGAAGTGACGAGGATGAGGTGGACTGAGTTCACTGATATCTTTTATCAACACTACTTTCGGGAGATCACTCGAGAAATGAAGATGGAAGAATTCATACGGTTGAAATATGGAGCATGAGGGTGGCTCAGTATGCGGCTAATTCCTTGAATTATCTAGATATGCTTCTGACTTTATAAACACAGAGGAGAAAAAGACCTGCAAATTCAAAATGGATTAAAGCCTGCCATTCGCTCCAAGGTGGTAGCATTCATAGGGCAGAGCTTTTCACAATTGGTTGACCTTGCAATGTTAGTGGAACAAGATGAGATACAGAGAAATGTAAGGAACGAACAGGGAGAGGAGGGCCATGAGGAATGATATGAGAAGGGGTAGTAGCAAGAATCGAACATCTAACAATTACCAACCATACCTCAAAAAATTCTACACAGAAAATAAGTTCAATAGTACTGGGGAATAGGACAAAGAAATGTTGTAACCACGGCCGTTTGGGGCATCTACGAGTACAATGTCCCTGGCTGGGTGATACTCAAAGAGTGGGTTCCATAGGTATGCTACGACCTCCCAATTATCACATTCATGTGATTATGTAAATGTGGCGCAAAGGCCGAGGTATCAAAATCAACTACCACCATAAGTGCAACCATATCAGGCAAGACTTAGCAACTCTATCATTCCACCTAAACAGGCACAAGCTTTCTTTGCTAATCGTGGGAAAGGTCCAGCAATGGGAAACTAAAAGACCAGCACGAATGTATGCCTTAACCGCTTTGGAGATAAAAGGGGAAGCACCAAATACAGTGGTGGAGGGTACCTTTTATTCAATTTGTTGGTTAAGACTTTATTTGATTCTGGAGCTACCCATTCTTTTATAACAAAAAATTGTGTGGGTAGTTTACAATTATCTGTGGAATCTGTGGATTCAAGAGTGTATGTTAATACTCCAGTTAGTGGAAGAATAAAACTATAAAAAATATGTCGAGCCAGTGTGATCAAAATTGAGGATCGTGAGTTTGATACCAATTTAATAGTATTAGAAAATGCAAGAATCGACGTTATTTTGGAAATGGATTGGTTAACAAGATACCATGCTGTGAGAGACTATTTTTGTAAGACAGTGATGTTGTGGATAGATGATGGGGACAGGGTAAAGTTTGTTGGAGATGGGGGTACCTCGTTACCATTTACACTTACGAGTCTTAAGAAACGACAAATTGCGACTAATAGTCATTTGGGTTTTCTTAAGACAAATGTTGGAAGAAAATGAATAGAAGGAAGTTGAAAAGCTTACACCTGTAGTCAATGAATTTCTGGAGGTATTTCCTAAAGAATTACTTGGATTGCCGCCTAATAGAGAAATAGAATTTGTTATAGACTTATATCCAGGCACAACACCAATCTCAATAGCTCCATACCGCACGGCACCTGCCGAACTCAAGGAATTGAAAATTCAATTGGATAAGTTGTTAGGAAAGAAATTCATTCACTCTAGTATATCACCATGGGGAGCACCAGTGTTATTTGCAAAGAAGAAAGATGGATCGTTGAGGTTATGTATTGATTTTAGGCAGGTTAAATAAGGTGACTATTAAGAACAAATGCCCATTGCCTAGGATAAATGACCTCTTCGATCAACTACGAGAAAGCGGTGTATTTTTCCAGAATTGATCTTATAACAGGATACCATCAGTTAAGGTGAGGGAAATAGGTTGTCCCAAAGACAGCTTTTCAAACTCACTATGGGCCACTATGAATTTTTGGTGATGTCATTTGGATTGACAGACGCGCCTGCTGCATTTATGGATCTAATAAATCGAATATTAAGGGAATATTTGGATAAATTTGTGATAGTGTTTATAGATGATATCTTGATATATTTACGAACAGAAGAAGAGCATAGAAATTATCTGTGAATGGTGTTGTGATTGTTAAAAGACTACTAATTATATGCCACAACGCAGTAAGTGCGATTTTTGGATGAAAAGAAGTTAAATTTTTATGTCACGTGGTGTCTGAAGCTAGAATATCTGTGAATCTTAATGAACATTGAGGTCGTAGCAAATTGGGATTGACCAAAATTTGTAACTGAAATCCGAAGCTTTCTAAGATTAGCAGGGTATTATAGACGATTTGTAGAAGGATTTTCAAAAATAGTCGCTCCACTAACTTAGTTAACTAGAAAGGATGTTTAGTTTGAATGGGGGGACAAATGTGAGGAAGCCTTTCAGAATTGAAGATGAGATTAAACAACTGCACCAGTTTTAACACTATCCACTCCTGGGAAAGCCATTTGTAGTGTATACAGACACATCCTCTAAGGGATTAGGGTGTGTGTTGATATAAGATGGAAGGATTGTGGTTACGAATCTAAATAATTGAAGCAGCAGGAAGAGAATTACCCCCACCCATGACTTGGAGTTAGTGGGGTGATTTTGGCTCTAAAAATTTAGAGATGCTATCTTTATGGGGAGAAATTTGAGATTTTTACAGATCATAAGAGTTTTTAAAGTATATCATGACCCAAAAAGATCTGAACCTAAGGCAAAGAAGATGGGTAAAGTATTTATCTGAACCTGTCATGACCCAAAAAGATCTGAACCTAAGGCAAAGAAGATGGGTAAAGTATTTATCTGAACCTACGGCAAAGAAGATGGGTGGAGTATTTAGTAGATTATGACTTTGTGTTGCAGTATCATGCATGCAAAGTTAATATGGTAACAGATGCATTAAGTAGGAAGAATCGAGAAGCTCTACACTGTCTACTTGTTGATAAGTATGATGTGCTGGAAACTCTAAGAGCATATGAGTTATATGTGGAATCTCATAAATCCCAAGGGTTCATATTTAATCTGGTAGTTCAACCTACTTTGGTAGAAAAAGTGATGAAGGCTCAAAAGGATAGTGAAAGGTTAAAGGTTTGAAGACCAAGGTGAGGCAAGGAAGAGAAGAGTCAGGGTGGAAAATATTTCCTGATGGAAGCTTGAGATATAAAGCTAGATTATATATAACCCAAGATTCCACTTTGAAAGAAGAAATTCTAGAAGACGTGCATAAGTCCAAGTATGCTATAAATCTAGGTAGTACTAAGATGTATCATGATCTGAAATGATAGTATTATTGGAAAGGCATGAAGGAGAACGTTGCGCGATATGTAGCCAAATGTTTAACATGTCAACAGGTGAAAGTAGAACATCAGAAACCAGGAGGGTTATTATAGCCATTACCTATAGCTGAATGGAAATGGGAATTTATAATTGTGGATTTTGTTGTAGGGTTACCCTAAACGCAACAGGGATATGATGCTATATGGGTAATTGTAGATAAGCTCACAAAGTCAGCTTATTTCATACTTGTAAGGACAGCTGACTCTCTTCATACTTAGTAAATACTACATCAAAGAGATAGTCAGGTTGCATGGGGTTCCTAGATTAGTAGTGTTAGATTGAGACACCCAGTTTGTTTCACACTACAACGAGCTTTAGGCACCACATTTAATATTAGCACAGTTGAAAATCAGAACAGAAAAATTAGAGAGAAGAAAGAGAGATGATATTCTTCTTCTCCCTCATACTCTATTTATAATCAAGTTTAGGTTACAAAAGATAGAAATTGAAATCAGCCAATATATGGCAATAACCAAAAATAACTAAATCACAATCCATCAATTATGCCTTAAATATTCCTAACATATTCTAACACTCCCCCTCAAGCTGGAGCATAAAGATCAATCATGCCCAGCTTGGTAGATATTTTCTGAAATGGAGAAACAGCCAAGGGCTTGGTAAACATATCACCCAACTGAGAGTCCGATCGTACAAATGGAGTAATGATATCATGTCTGACCAGAAGATCACGAATAAAGTGACAATCAATTTCTATATGCTTGGTACGTTCATGAAAGACGGAATTGTTAGCAATGAATATTGCAGCCTGATTATCACAGAATATAGACATCGGATTTGAAATATCAATACCAAAATCTCGAAGAAGAGAACGAACCCAAAGCATCTCAGACGCAGTATGAGCCATGGCGCGATACTCGGCCTCAGCACTAGATCGAGCCACTACAGTCTGCTTCTTGCTACGCCATGTAACAAGATTACCACCGACGAAAGTACAGTATCCAGAAGTAGACCTCCGATCCGAACGACTACCAGCCCAATCTGCATCGCTGTATCCAATTACATCGATCGTGGTAGTGGCTCGATAATGTAAACCTTTACCAGGAGAATTTTTCAAATACCTCAGAATACGACATACAACTTCAAAATGAGGTTTGCGTGGAGCGTGCATAAACTGACTGACCACGCCAACTGCATATGAAATATCAGGACGAGTCACAGTGAGATAGATCAATTTACCAACAAGACGTCGATAACGACCAATATCAGGAAATAGATCACCACTTTCACTATCCAAGCGAACAGAAGAGTCCATAGGAGTGTCAACAGGGCGAGAACCCAAAAGTCCAGTCTCCGAGAGTAAATCCAGAATATATTTCCTTTGAGATAAAGATATACCCTGGGAAGAACGGGCAACTTCAATTCCAAGAAAATAACGTAAGGCACCAAGATCTTTTGTGTGAAATTGTTTTCCCAAATAACCCTTTAATTCGAAAATGCCCTTAGCATCATCACCAGAAATGATAATATCATCCACATAGACAATTAAGATAATAGTACCAGATGGTGACTGATGAACAAATACTGAGTGATCAGAAGTGGATCGTTTGAAACCATATTCCATAAGAGCAGAACTAAACCGATCAAACCATTCTCATGGAGATTGTTTAAGTCCATATAAGGCTTTGCGTAAGCGACAAACAAGATGCTCATTTCCTGTAACAGTATATCCCGGTGGTTGATCCATATATACCTCTTCCTGAAGTTCACCATGTAGAAAGGCATTTTTAATATCCAACTGGAACAAGGGCCAAGATTTGCACACTGCTACTGCAAGAAGGATGCGGATTGAATTAAGACGAGCCACTGGTGAAAATGTCTCAAGATAGTCCACACCATAAGTTTGGGTATAGCCCTTAGCAACCAATCGAGCTTTAAGACGCTCAACAGATCCATCAGGATAGTACTTTATTGTGTAAACCCAACGACAACCAACTGGTTTCTTTCCCGGGGGGAGAGAAGTGAGCTCCCACGTCTGATTGAGATGTAGTGCTTGCATCTCCTCATCCATCGCTTTCTTCCAGCCCGGTGATAATAGTGCCTGATTATAAGATTTAGGAATAGAAACAGAGGACAAAGCACACACAAAGGACTGGAATCGAGGTGAGATACGATGGTAAGAAACAAATTTAGCAATAGGATGCTGAGTACATGTACGTTTACCTCGTCTTTGGGCAATATGGAGATCAAGGTCATCAATAGAAGGAGGCTCAGGCTCATCCGGACTAGTAACAGAAGTATCTGGGTCAGAAGTAGGTGTCTCAAGTGTTACAGGATCCACAGGTGCAGTGGTGATTGGATCAGGGCGAGCGCAACGGTGATAGACTTGTAAAGGAACCTCAGGAATAGGAAGAACCGGATTAGGAGAGGAAATAGATGTAGGTGGCTCCCCCTCTTGATAGGAAGGAGAAAGCTCCCCCTCATGAGATGACAACTCCCCCTGAACCTGAAAATAGGGTGTAGACTCAAAAAAAGTAACATCAGCACTAACAAAGAATCGACGAGATGGAGGATGATAACACCGGTAGCCCTTTTGAGTACGAGAGTATCCCAAGAAAATACATCGACGAGCTCGAGGTGATAATTTGTCCAGACTAGGATCAAGATTATGAACAAAGGCAGTGCAACCAAATGTACGAGGAGGAAGTGAAAAAGGATTAGAAGAAGGATAAAGAAGAGAAAAAGAAAACTTATTACCAAGAGTAACGGACGGAACTCGATTGATAAGGTGACAAGCAGTTAAGACAGCATCCCCCCAATATGATTTTGGAACATTCATGTGTATTTGCAAAGTGCGGGCGACATCCAACAGATGGCGATGCTTCCGTTCAGCAACACCATTCTGTTGAGAGGTATGAACACATGAGGTTTGATGAATAATGCCCCTGTCAACACAAATTTTTTTCCATAACAGACTTGGTATACTCTAAAGCATTGTCAGACCGTAAAATTTTAATTCTTTTGTCAAACTGAGTAAAAATTTCATTATAAAAACGTAAAACAATATTGGGCAATTCAGAACGAGTTTTCATTAAAAATAACCATGTCATACGTGAGAAATCATCCACAAAAATGACAAAATAGCAATAACCATTAATAGTGGGGACTCTAGAAGGACCCCAAATGTCCGTATGGACTACAGAAAAAGGTTCAGACTCACGACCATAACTACTACTAGGAAAAAAACTACGGTGATGCTTCCCTAGTTGACAAGCTTCACACTCTAGACTGGAGACAGAACCAAGACCAGGAATAGCAAGCTTGAGACGAGAGAAAGCTGGATGACCCAATCGATAATGCCACTGGAGAGGTGAATCTGAAACATGAAAGGCTGAAGAAGACAAGGAGAAACTGGTTGGGTCAAGATAATAAAGACCATCTCGCTCACATCCCGAACCAATCATCTTCTGCGTCCTGAGATCCTGAAAAACACAGGAAGATGGAGAAAAGGTTATGTAGCAGTTTAAAAGTTTAGTTAACTGACTAACAGATAATAAGTTAAAAGGAAAGTTAGGCACATAAAGACTCGAAGGTAACGATAATGATACTGAGGGTTTGAGGTGTCCTTTGCCAGCTACAGGTCGGGAGGACCCGTCAGCTAACGTAAGACGATGAGTGGTGGTAATCAAATCAGAAAACAAAGAAGGATTACCTGATACATGAGCACTAGCACCAGAGTCAAGAATCCATTGTGGAGCAAATGAGGTGGAGAAACAAGCACTATTACCTGAATGGGCCAAAGTGGCAGTGGAACTGGAAGAGCGAGAGATCCGAAGAGCTTGCACAATAGCATCCAACTCAACAGGAGAGAAGGGAGCCTGAGAAACTACCCCTGAGTTAACAGGATCACTTGTACCAGAAGTAGAACCAAAGGCTATTTCAGAGCTAGTAGAATCAGTAGTAACATGGTGAGCTTGATCAGGACGACCATATTTCTTCCAGCAATAAGGCTCTGTGTGATTTGTACCACCACAATGATTATACTTTTTGGTGCCGCGTCCCGAACTGCGACCACCACCCCGAGAATTACGGCCCATACCACCACGAGATCCTCCATGACCTCCATAACTATTAATCAAAGCAGCAGAGTCTGTCCCACTGGAAGCAAATGATGTTGAACGGGGATGATGACCCAGGGAAGATCGTTGCAACCGAGAATAAGCACTGGCTAAAGAAGGAATAGTCTCCCCAGCCAAAAACTGATCTCTGTAACTACGAAAATCATCATTTAGTCCTGCCAGCAGAAGAACAGTCATAAGCTCATTCCATTGTCCCATCATCTTCGCTTTAGTCTCAGGAAAGGGACGAAGTTGCAAGAGACGATCACCAAGGGCTTTAAGTGTGCTGTAATAATCAGATAGTGATCTATCTCCTTGTCGGAGAGAAAAGAGTTGCTCGTACGCCGCAAAAACTTCTGAAATATTACTACGCTGAGAGAACGAATCAGCTAAAGAATCCCAGATTGCTTTAGAGGTGTTACACAAGGATACAGTTCAAAAAACTGAAGGTTCGAGACTGTGCCATAACCAACTCATAACATTAGCATCAATAGCTTGCCATTGCGAATACGTGGGAGATGTTGAGTCTGGAGGAGAATCCGTAATGTAATTTTCCAATTGTCGACCAATAAGGAATATACGAACAGCATGAGACCAAGTTAAATAGTTGGCGGCTCCATTCAATTTCTCACAAACAATGGATTTTGGAAAATTTTCAATTGAAATAGCATGCGCAGGAACAGGTGAAGAACCTTCATCTGAAGTAGTCTTGACAGTAGACGGATTAATAGCCATTAGCCAAATATAAATCACAACTCAAATCAGAGTAGAAAGACCACACAGCGGCGTATAAGGTTTCAAAGCACAACAAGGAGCACGAACCAACTCACAATCGAACGATCAACAACGATCAACTACGATTGAGCAAACAAATAAAAAAATAGTAGAGAGTACGAGTATCATCAATCGACAGTATATAACACACCGAACATCAGATCTGGTTGTCTAAAACGTGAGAGATCCAAGATCCGATCGAGAAGGAGATAAGCCAAGTTTCAAGAATCATCCACGACACAAATCAAGCATAAGGGGAGAAGAACAGGAAGAGGCGACTGCCATGGTGTGTCACCGGAGATCAGCCGTCGGTGCACGCGCCGACACGCGCTGGAAAAGAGGGGCGCGTGAGCCTCACGCGCCGGGAACCAAGCTGCGCGTGAAGGCGCGTCAGGTCATCTCCGACGATGGTCTTCGTCGGTGGTAGTCGCCGGTCGACGCCGAGTCTGTTGGTGGTGGCGCCGGTCAACAACGATCGCCGGAGAGTGGTTCGGCAGTGATGAACAGTGGTGGCAGTGATGAACAGTAGCGCGGCTAGGGTTTTTTTTTTTTTCTGGAAAAGAAAATAAAAATAAAGAAGGGAAAAGGAATCGCTCTGATACCAAGTTGAAAATCAGAACAGAAAAATTAGAGAGAAAAGAAAGAGAGATGATATTCTTCTTCTCCCTCATACTCTATTTATAATCAAGTTTAGGTTACAAAAGATAGAAATTGAAATCAGCCAATATATGGCAATAACCAAAAATAACTAAATCACAATCCATCAATTATGCCTTAAATATTCCTAACATATTCTAACAAGCACCACCTATCATCCCTAGACAGATGGACAATCGGAACGGATAATAAAAATTTTGGAAGATATGTTATGGGCTTATGTATTTGATTTCCAAGGTAGTTGGAATGAATATTTGCCACTGGCAGAATTCGCCTATAATAATAGCTACCAAGCAAGCATAGGCATGGCACCGTATGAAGCATTATATAGCCGCCCCTGTAAATCACCAAATTGTTGGTTGGAAATAGGAGAATCGAATTTGTATGGGCCTAATATAATCCAAGAACAACAGCTAAAATTAAGTTGATTAGGAAAAGACTTAAAACAGCCCAGAGCTGACAGAAGAGTTACACCGATCAATGAAGAAAGGCCATTGGAATTTTCAAAAGGAGATTGGGTATTATTAAAGGTGATACCTCGGAAAGGAATAGTTTGATTTGGGTAAAAGGACCAATTATCACCTAAGTATATTGGACCATTTTTTATCATACAAAGAATTGGGGAGGTAGCATGCCAACTGGAGTTACCCCATGAGTTCGCTCAAATTCATGATATCTTTCATGTGTCTATGTTACGTAAATATATACCTGATCCGAATCACATCATAGATTGGAATGATGAGGAGGTACAGTCGAATGTGACATATGAAGAGAAACCAATACAAGTGTTGGACACTAAAGAAAGAATCTTGAGAAATAAAACAATACCGTTGATGAAAATTTTATGGCGATATCTGTTATATTCAAAGTTAGTTAGTTGGTAGCTTACTAAATAAAGAATATAAATTTTGTTAAGCTGTTAGTGCTGTTATACTAGAATGGAAAGCTGGTAATTCTGTTATACCAGCTTAGTAGGCTGTTTAGAAGTTAATTACTTGGTTACAAGTATGGAGGGAAAAGTAGTTACTGATCTAGAAGGTTTTGCAGCTATAAATACTTAAGGTGGATCATCTGTAAGGGAGTTTTTAGTCCAGAAAATTCTCTTTGTTCATTCAATTCTGTTTTCTTCTCCTTTAGCCATTACATTTGGTATCAGAGCAGTAGATTCTTGGCCTGCTGTTTGAGAAAAAAATTCATGGCCGATGGGACTAGAGCAGCGCAAGAAGCTAAAAAGGTTGAGGAAGCCCTTCGACTGCTAAAAGAAGGAAGTGAGAGAAATTCTAAAGAGATTGGGGAAATCAAGAAATCCCTTAGAGAATTGAGAGATATTAAGGAGATAATTGTGGCTATGAGCATGAAACATGACCAGATGGCAAAGCATGTGTATGGAAAGTCACACTAAGAAGAAAGTGAAGGTTCAAGTCCGCAACAAGTGCCTTCAGAGCCTGATCAACCGAGCTTCCAGGCCTTGGTTGAGTATCCTTTAAGATCAGCGAGTCCTCATAATTCCTCTCCTTTCTATCCAAAATTTGCAAGGGTTGAATTCCCTTGATTTTATGGTGAAAATCCTAGTGGGTGGCTGTATAAATGTGAGAGATTCTTTGAGTTCAATTCTATGAATAATGGAGATAAGGTAAAGCTGGCAGCACTACACTTAGAGGACTCATCCCTACAGTGGTTCCAGTGGTTTGAAAAGTGCCATCACCACATCAATTGGGAACTGTTTAAGCAAGGATTATTGGCAATATTTGGCCCAAGTTCTTATGAGGATGCCATGGGAGAATTAACAAAGTTGAGGCAAACTACCACTGTGAAGGCTTATCAAGAAAGGTTTGAGGTATTAGCAAACCAAACCTAGAACCTGCCAGAATCTTTTTTTGTTAGCTGTTTTATAAGTGGACTCAAGGAGGAGATCCGACCAGGGGTATTAATGTTCAAGCCAGCCTCTATCACTAATGCCATAGGGCTGGCAAAGCTCCAGGAGTCCAGCATTGAGGCAATTCCTAAGAAGTCAAGGATATGGTCCAAACAGGAGGTACCTTTGGTGAACAACCCAACTGTGAGCAGTGGAAGCCAAACCAGGATAGAGCTATCCAAAGATTTAGAAGAAAAAAGGCCTAGAGGACTATGCTTTAATTGTAATGAGAAGTATACACGAGGCCATGTGTGCAGCAAGAGACAACTGTATGTTATGGAGGGAGAAGGAGAGGAGCAGGTAGCAACCTTGGAAGGAGAAGAGGAAGAAAATGAAGAGCAGACGGCCAAGGAAGAGCTGCAGATTTCTCTAAATGCCATCACTGGTTCGATCTCCTATAGAACAATGAGGGTGAAGGGGAATATAAAGAAGAAACTTATCATAATCCTGATAGACTCAGGAAGTACCCATAACTTCTTAAGTGCTGAAGTAGCAAAAAGGGCAAGCGTGAAAGTAGAAGAAACTGAACCTCTACCACTATTAGTTGCTGATGGAATAAAAATGTTGAGCACTGCCATATGCAGGAACTTTCAGTGGGAGATGCAAGGTACCACTTTCCAGGCTGATGTGAGGATATTACAGCTAAAAGGCTGTGATATGGTGCTGGGCATACAGTGGTTGACAACTTTGGGGCCAGTTAAATGGGACTTTAAGAACCTCAGCATGGAATTTTGTCTAAATGGCAGAAGGCATGTATTAAGAGGGGGAAACAAAGAAGGATTAAAGGTGGTGAGCTTTGGTAAGATGAAGTAGTATTTACAAAAACAGCCGCAGGGAATAATAGCTCAATTTAATTCATTAGAGGCTACTGTCAGCAAAGAAAAAGAAGACTGCCCAATAGAATTGGAGACACTGCTTTCAGAATTCAAACAGGTATTCCAGGAGCCAAAAGACTTGCCGCATGTCAGATATCATGATCACTGCATTCCCCTCAAACCAGGAGCTGAGCCTACAAATGTGAGACCTTACAGGTACCCTCATTTCCAAAAGGTTGAAATTGAAAGACAAGTAAAAGAATTGCTAAATTCTAGAATCATAAGGCCTAGTGTTAGCCTTATTCCTCCCCAGTCCTGTTAGTAAAGAAAAAAGATGGAACATGGAGGATGTATGTAGACTATAGGGCACTTAATAAGGTCATTGTCAAGGATAAATTTCCAATACCAGTAATAGACGAGCTGTTGGATGAACTATGTGGAGCAAAATACTTTTCTTAGCTGGACTTGAGGTCTGGTTACCATCAAATTAGAGTCCACCCCAAAGACATTGAAAAAACTGCATTTAGAACCCATGATGGGCATTATGAATTCTTAGTAATGCCCTTTGGACTTACTAATGCCCCATCTACATTTCAAAGCCTCATGAATGAAGTTTTCAGACCTTTTCTAAGGAAATTTATACTAGTCTTCTTTGATGATATCCTAGCATACAGTAAATGTTGGGAAGACCACTTGCAGCATCTTCAGATTACATTGCAGAAACTGAAATAGCAGCAGCTATTTCCCAAGAGAACTAAGTGTGTGTTTGGGAAGACTGAAGTGGAGTATCTGGGGCACTTGGTATCAGAAGAGGGAGTCTCTGCAGAACCTACTAAGCTGCAGGCTATAAACTCATGGCCAACACCAGCCAATATCAAGGAATTAAGGGGATTTTTGGGACTCACAGGTTACTACCGAAGATTCATCCAAAATTATGGCAAAATTTGCTCTCCCCTCCACTGTTTACTCAAGAAAAATTCTTTCGACTGGAGCCCTGAAGCCACTACAGCCTTCAACCAGCTCAAGGAAAGAATGATTGCACCACCTGTATTAGCCTTGCCAGATTATGGCAAGGAGTTTGTTTTGGAATCAGATGCTTCGGGAGCAGGTTTAGGGGTTGTACTGATGCAAGATGGCCATCCAATAGCCTATTGGAGCAAATGGATTTCACCAAGGAATCAAGCTATTTCTACTTATGAGAAGGAATTGATGGCAGTGGTATTGGCAGTACTTAAATGGAGGTGTTACTTGCTGGGCAGACACTTCATCATCAGGACAGATCATCAAAGCCTTAAGTACATTTTAGAGTAGAGAGTGGGTACTCCTTTCCAACAGAAATGGGTGACTAAACTTTTGAGATTTGACTATGCTATAGTGTATAAATGTGGTAAGGATAATCAGGTTGCTGATGCTTTATCAAGGAAGGAGGAGTTACCTAATTTTGAAGACCCTGTGGCCACCATTCATGCCTTATCTTGTGCTTCCACTGGTTGGTTAGAAAAAGTGAAACTCAGTTGGGAGGAAGATCAGGATATTCAGCAGTTGATTCAAGACCTTCAGCGGGGACAAGTTCATGTTAGCTATGTTTGGGAACAAGGCACACTAACCTATCATAACAGGCTGGTGATAGGGAAAACACCTCTCAGGAAACAGCTCATCCAAGAGTTCCATTCTTCACCTTTGGGAGGGCACTCAGGTGTAAGTAAAACCACAAGAAGATTGCACAAGAATTTCTATTGGAAAGGGCTGCAACAAGATGTGGCCAGTTTTATAGCAGAATGTGATATATGTCAGAGGTATAAAGGGGAAAATGTGAGATATCCAGGACTATTACAGCCCCTAGCCATTCCAGACAGAATTTGGAGTGATATTTCCATGAATTTTATTGATGGTTTACCAAATTCAAAGGGGAAGACTATGATTTTTGTAGTTGTGGACAGATTAACAAAATATAGGCATTTCATGGCCTTATCCCATCCCTATACAGCCCATCTCTATACAGCCAAAGAAGTAGCGAAAGTGTTTTTTGATCATGTATATAAGTTGCATGGTCTTCCTTCTACCATGGTATCAAATAGGGATGCTATGTTCACCAGCCACTTTTGGCATGAACTCTTCACTTTATAGGGGTGCAAACTATGTCTCAGCACTGCCTATCACCTGCAAACAGATGGCCAAACTGAAATCCTAAATAAATGCTTGGAAAACTAGTTAAGGTGCATGACGGGAGATCACCCTAGACAATGAGTTAAATGGCTCACTCTAGGTGAATGGTGGTACAATACCACCTACCATTCAGCTATCAAAACTACCCCTTATTTTGCAGTTTATGGACAGGAACCTTCTGACCATACCTTCTATGTTTCTAAGCCTTTGACAGTCGTAGCAGTTGGTAACTGGCTGAAGGAGAGGAGGGATATTATCAGCCAACTAAAGGAAAATTTGACCCAGGCACAACAACGAATGCAGTATTATGCTGATAAAGGAAGATCTGAAAGACAATTTGAAGTTGGAGATTGGGTCTATCTCAGGTTACAACCCTATATACAGTCCACAGTGGCTCTATCGAGGAACATGAAGTTATCTCCTAGGTTCTGTGGGCCATACCAAGTATTGGAAAAAATTGGGTCAATGGCCTATAAGCTGCAGCTACCAGAAACACCAAGACTTCATCCAGTCTTCCATGTTTCGATGCTTAAAAAGAAGGTAGGAGCTACTATGACAGCTCAGCCCAGCCTGCCCCCAGTAAACCCAGAAGGTAATCTACAACTGAAACCTATGGCTGCCTTTGATAGAAGAACGATCAAGCGAGGAAACAAAACTGTGGAGCAGTGGTTAGTTCAATGGGAGAATTCATTTCTAGAAGATGTAGCTTGGATTGATCAGTCAGAAATGCAAATGCAATATCCCCAGTTCCAGTCTTGAGGACAAGGCTGATTTCAAGAGGCCGGGAGTGTTATATTCAAAGTTAGTTAGTTGGTAGTTTACTAAATAAAGAATGTAAATTCTGTTAAGCTGTTAGTGCTGTTATACTAGAATGGAAAGCTGGTAATTCTGTTATACTAGCTTAGTAGGCTATTTAGAAGTTAGTTACTTGGTTACAAGTATGGAGGGAAAAGTAGTTACTGATCTGGAAGGTTCTGCAGCTATAAATACTTAAGGTGGATCATCTGTAAGGGAGTTTTTTAGTCCAAAAAATTCTCTTTGTTCATTCAATTCTGTTTTCTTCTCCTTTAGCCATTACAATATCGTGGAGCTGAAAAAGTAACGTGGGAGGTGGAAGTAGAAATGCGAACGAGATACCCTGAGTTTTTCACATGATAGTGTCCATATCTAATCCCACCAGGTAAGAATTTCGAGAACGAAATTCTATAAGGGGAGGAGAATTGTGACATCCTAAATTTTTATTGTATTATTAAATTTTTATTTTATGCTTAGAAATTTTAATGGTGTTAATTTGTTATTATTTGGTGTTAAGTTGCTATTATTTTAAATTTGTTTAGTTTTACTTTAGATTAACAGATTTATTAATTTATTAATATATATATATATATATTAATCAGCTTAAGTTAACTAAAGTAAAGAGGTGACGTGGTTACCTATACAATGCACATATATATGTCTACAAGGTTAGGTCTGTGGGTTGGCAAAGCTATGGGATAGCTCCGCTACGTGCTAAGCTTTGGGGTGGAGGGAAGAGAGAGAAAAGTTAAAAAGTGGAGGCGGTGAATTTAGCCGCGGATGTATATATACGTACAAAGTTCACATAAAGAGATGAAAGGGAGAGAAAAAAAAAAAAAAAAAAGCACTCAGAAAGTGGAATCGGGAGAAAGCACGAAAGAAGGAAATCTTTGGAAAATTTTGGTCAAACTCTGTTGAGGTAAATTATTGTATTTTGCTAATTTAAAATTGATTTTATAGAAGATTAAATAAATTAAATATGTTGAAAGTGTTATGGCTGTGTTTTATTTACTAGATTTATATTATTAATTAATTTGGGCTATAATTTAATTGTTTAGTGTTCGATTTGCATAATTTGTTTGGATTGAAATTAGAACCCGGAAATAATCAGTAGTAATCACCTCAATAATTTGATTTTCTCATAACAAAAATGTACTTATTCCCTAAGTAAAGAAATAATAATAATAAATAGCTAAATATTTGATATAAATTTTAGTTAACATGAGTTTCATTTTTGGAAAAAAAATTAATAAAGATACTAATAATTGGTTGGTAAGAAGGAAATAATAATAGTAATACTTAGTTAATTAAGGGTATGAATGTCTATCTAAAAATTAGACAAAATTGTTCGATAACAGGAGGAAGTATTAATTTGGACCTCCTAGGTTAAATGCAACAATTAAAATAATTAGACGATCGTATGTAAATACGTGTTGATTAGTCATAATTTATTATATAGAATTTGGCACAGGGCAAGGGAAAGGTCAACGGGAAAAATTATGAGACCCTTTAGGTAGGGGATTTATTCTTATAATTGAAATTCAGTATTTTTCATATAAATGTATGACAAGCAATTACTGTGATGTTGCAGTAGAATGTGAAATGTGATAGTTGGTCTATACGGGATTCAAGTAATTATTTTCAGATATTCTGATATTTATTGCTATGTGAGCATTAATGTTAGTTATAGTTTGAGAATTCATGCTATCAGGCTGAGTCAATGGAGTTACAAGAGCGGTGTGGGGTGAGAAGGGGGTTAATATTGATATTATAATGATTCTATGCATTTTATATAAAGAATGTGTGAAGGGTGTTATAAGGGTGGCAAAGTGATATAAGGGCGGAAAAGGGAATAATCTTGTACGAGGATTCCACCGCCTATTTACTTAATTTGTGTTGTTACCATTTATTTTATACGATAATGACATATATTTTGGACACTTCACATCTGTTTGTACATAAAAATACTTGTTGATATTGTTTGAATATCTTTACTATTGGGCTTAGCAGTCCACCCCGTTCATGGGTTTTTATATAGAGAGACCATCTGATTGCAAGAGTTGAGGTTGACAGATATTAGCGGCTGACCAAGATCGACGGTTAGTTGTTAGTATAAGATTTGGCACATATGTAATATTTTTAAGCAGTTAGATTAGGGAGGAACTTATGTAGTGAATCTAGTTATTATATTCCTGTTTTTTTTTTTTTTTTTTGTTAAAACTCGGGATTTGCCAATATCTCAAAAATTCATGTTACATGGGAATGACTGCTTCTCAAATACTATGAGAGGCAATGACGTGCCTGATAAAATAGAAAAGAGAATATTTTGGATAGTTTTTAATTAGAGTAGTAAGCTAATTAGGGAACTGAGAAAACGGCTTGCCTGGTAAAATAGAAAAGAAAATATTTTGGATAGTTTTTAATTAATCTTTGAGAGTAGTAACTAATTAGGGAACTAAGAACAAGTTTAAATTGAATGAAAGTCGTGGCCCAAAAAATGAGAGGAGACTGTTTCGTGGAGTGTTGTGCCTAAAAAATGCGGGAAGAGTGTTACGTGCAGTTTTTTGAATCCTACCACATTTACTATTATACTCGTAGAGGTGATAGTGTTGTAAAGTTAATTTTGATTGTAACGTGAGTGGGACATTTTAGGATCAAAGGAAAATTGGATGGCCTGACAAATTGAAATCTCAAATTGAATTTGCTTTGGGGTTCACATATTATAGTAGTATAGACGTTTTCCAGACCCTTGTTAAGGGGTGGCTAGCTTCATGTGCAATTAGATATCTATTGGTACTGCTGTGCTAAGTTTTGGGCATCCTATTTTCAGGGCATGGATCTGGCATGGGGGCGATGTTAGCAGGGGGTGCTGCAGCTGCAGCCGCCGCTTATGGTGCCCACCACATGTCTCACGGTGGTCATAATCTTGGACACGGTGGTTATGCACATGGTCATAGTCATGGAAAGTTTAAGCATGGGAAGCATGGGAAGTTCAAGCATGGGAAATTTGGCAAGCATGGAAAGCATGGCATGTTTGGACATGGAAAGTTCAAGAAGTGGAAGTGATCCTGTCTCATTAACTGAACTGAATTTGGACTTGTGTTGACTTGACACTAGCTGCTGATTCTGGTTTGTTGAATAAAAAAATTTGCCTTTATTGTATGTCAACTCTGGCTTTCGTTGCTTTGATGTAAAATGATGATATTTTGGCCTTATAATATATATCTATATATATATATGTGTGTGTGTGTGCGCCTTGCTCTCATTATCTATATGTGTTCTCACATGAATGGCTGGTGTTTCTAGAGGTTTGATTGCACTTGTAAAGAAAGAAAAATTGCAAGGAAGAGGTTAAAAAGAAAAGGCAGACTTCCTTTGGATGGCACAATGGAGACTGCGTGGGGTGTGTCCCTTGAAACCCCCATCCGGCCTTAAAGAAATGACCCAACTTATGAAACATGGTTCATATAACTGATCCTTTGCAGCGAGGACTAAGCCTGGTTGAATTGGGTTTTAACTTTTATAGATTCATCGTTCCTCGGGAGAAACCCTAGCTAAAGTAAAGCTTTATAATCAGCTTTTTGAAAGAGAAGCTCTGAATGTAGGCACAAGATCATGTTAAAGGGATGCAGGGGGTTACAGTGCGTTTTGCATTGCAGGGCTGAAGTGTAGAGATGAGGGTCATGATTTAATTAAGATAAATTTGACTAAATTAATAAATATTGTTGGTTAGAATCAATAAATTTTAATTGAATCATGCACTTCATTTCTGCACTTAATCTATGCAGTGCATTTTGCACTCCCCCCCTCCCCCCCAACCCCATATTAAATGGGTTAATTTGGTTAGACCTAATTATACAATTCTATCTCATCTTACGACTCTAGGCCGCATTTGGGAAATTAGCCAACTTTTCAATTTCTAGCTACTCAAGTTTTTGATTTTTTTGAAGTAATCAAATTTATTCTCTTAAATTTTAAATTTTTTTTAAATCATGGAAAACAAAAATGTCAAATGAATAAAAATTAAAAAGTTAACTACTAAAAAGTTAGCTTTTTTTTTCCCTTCCAAAAATAAGAAAGTTAACTTTATATTAGATAGCCAATAGCCCACTAATTTTTTTTTTTTTAAACCAGGCCTCAACCCTCTTGTCCTCTCTACTAGCTAGCGTAATTGCATTTTAAAGACTTAATTGCTATTCTTAATTTGTAAAAGCAAATGTCAACTTGTTAACACTCCGTTTGAAATGATCGATTTGATGGAGTTTGATTTTATTTGATAAGAATTCTTATCATTTCTTATGTTTGAAATTAAAATAAAATTTTATGAGTTAGATTTGATTTGATTTGATTACGTAATTTAAATTTTAGGATTTTTTAATTTGAAATCCAGTCCAAAACAATAGAATACGACGAAAATTCATTTTTTTCTTAAATCATCTATGTAAGTGAACAAATTTATCCTTATACATTATATTTACTATATTTTCTATTTTATATTAACATGGTCAAGTTTAATATTTCTCTTAAATTAAATCAAATTAATTCAATGCTTAAACTCAAAATGTGTTTCAAATGTAAAATTTAATTTATTAAATCAGATCAAATCAATTCTAAGAGATGAATGTTTCCAAACGAAGTATAAGGATAAACTTGACATTTTAATTATGAGATCATGAACTTGTGATAGGAGTTTTACAAATGCCAAATATTAGTTAAGTGGTTGAAGAAACATATTCAAGTGGAAATTTGTTTATAAAATTAAACATAGTAGAACATCAAATTTTCAATTTTTATTTATTTATTTATTTATTTATTCTTGGGTTCTGTAACAACACATTTTTTGTTAATCAATCTATATGGTAAAAGAATGTTGGGCGCAATTTTTGATGTCTAAATTAAGTAAGTTGGTGAATAAATGTTTTTTTCTTTTTTTTCTGGACATAGTCATATGATTATATCTGTTATTTTTTATTATAATTATCTATTTTAAGGTTGACTAGATAGTCTACATATAAATTATCTATATATATATATAGATATATATTTGGTGATGCTCTTTTGATTTTGTTTGGTAGAATTTAATATTTTATCTCATTTGTTTCTGCTATATATTTAGCATATAATGGCCCCCTACACCATATTCTGGAACCCTCCCAGAACAAAGACATGAATCACTTCTAAGAGGTGTTTTACCAGCCAATCTACAATTAACAGCCTCCAAAAAAAAATAAAAAATAAAAATAAAACATAAAAAATTCAAAAATAACACTAACAAGAATGCAATAAAAATGAATGATCATAGATCATAGATCTAGCATTCAACTGGTTATTATTTAAATTTACAAGTATTTGAATCACAATGTAAAATCACTCACATTACATATGATATTTTTCTTTCACCCACAACCAACATCAATAAGACTGTACCCTGCTGTCTTTCTCAGTTGTTTATCCTCAATTATTCTTCTCAATTCTGCAGCATCACTCCATCTTCCAGCAGCAGCATACATGTTAAACAACGAAACATAATATCCAACATTTCCAGGGTCCAATCTTAAGAGAATTTCTGCAACTTCTCTACCCATCTGAAGATCTCCATGGTAGTTGCAAGAACTTAAAAGGGCCCCCCACACACCTGGTTGAGGGAGGGTAGGCATCTGCTTGATGAATTCATAAGCCTCGTGAAGCCTTCCAGATCGACCAAGCATGTCAACGACGCAGACATGATGCTCAGTCACAGGCTTGACTCCAAATTCATTCAACATTTTGTCATAGAACCACAGACCATCATCCACAAGCCCCAAATGGCTGCAAATGGTTAGAAGGTTTATAAAAGTGGCTTTGGTTGGACTAGTTCCAGACCTGACCATTTCATGGAATACTTCAATTGCTTTTCGACCATTATTGTGCAACCCAAAAGCTGATATCATGGAATTCCAAGCTGCAACAGATTTCTTGGACAAATTTCGATATATTTGCAAGGCAATGTCTAACCTTCCACAACTGCTGTACATGTCAATGAGAGCAGCAGAAATATACGAGTTTTTCTGGAATCCACACCTGAAGATATAAGCGTGGATCTGCTTCCCATGCCTTAGCAATCCAAGTTGGGTACAGGCTGAGAGAACACTAGAAATGGTTATCTCATTAGGTTCCAAATCAAGACAGCAAAACAATTCTAACGCTCTTTTATCTTTCCAGTTCCGAGAAAAAGCAGATATCATGCAATTCCACGAACATAAATTGTGATTGCAACAAAAGGTGAACACCAATTGCGCGCTCTCAATCTCCCCCAATCTGCCATACATGGTAATTAGTGCATTCTGCACACGGATGTCATTGCCTTCTAAAGTTTTGAAAGAAAGCCCATGAAGTAATTTTCCTTCGAACGCCAACTCAAGATTTCCACAGGCTGATATAACATTTACGAGCGTAATTGAATCATGACTGGCTTGGGATTTCCTCCTCATTAATTTGAAAGTGTCTAAGGCTTTCGAGAAATGGCCATTCTGTGTGCAGCCAGTAATTATGGTATTCCAACAAGCAGTGTCTGCCATAGCAGAGATTTTCCGCAACAAAGACAGAGAAGCGCTTAAGTCTCCACAATTAATGTACATGAACATCAGGGAATTAATTGCAATAATATTGTTTGGAAATCCCAATTTTAACTGCCAGCAGTGGATTGATTTGCCAAAGTGGAGAGATTCAGGGGAACCACATGAAGGAAGAATGGCCAAAAGAGTTGACAAGCTGCACTGCGAACACCAGTGAACAAGCAGTTCCTTAAATAGAGTTTGGGCTTCCCTGGGATGCCCACTTTGGGCATATCCAGAGATAACAATATTCCATGAGACCAGGTCCCTCTCTGGCATGCCATTGAATAAGTGCTCAGCTGCCTTAACATTATTGCATTTCATGTAAAAATCCATTAGACCGTTCACCACTGACAAATCTGAAGCCAATTCTCTCCGAACTGTGAATCCATGAATAGATCTTCCTTCTCTCAACAGCATTAACTCTGCACAGAGAGGAATTATGGTAACGGCCGTCACTATATCAGGTTGGGTTGACACTACTATTTGCATTTCATGTAGAAGATTAAAAGATTCAAAAGTCATTCTGTTTGAAGCAAACCCATGCATCATTGAGTTCCATGAAATCACATCCTTGTGAGCCATTGCTCTAAAAACAGACTCTGCAGCCTCAACCTGTCCACACTGAGAAAGTAATGAAATGATGGAATTTGCAAAAGAAATATGGGAGCTTTCATCATAACCTAATTTAATGCCCCATCCATGGATGACTTGACCAACATCCAACTCTCCCAAACAAGCAGATGCTGCAATTGCACTCAAGAGACTCACATCGTCAGCTTGTTTTCGGCAAGAGGCCATCTTCTTGAAGTACTGAAGAGCCTTCTCGGGATTGTTATTATAAAGACAACCACTTATTACTGAGTTCCAAGAAACATGGTCTCTAAACTGCATCCCTTCAAACATACACTCTGAGGAGCTCAATTCACCACATTTTGCATACATGTCTATGAGAGCGTTACACAAGATTGAGTCTGAAAGTATCCCTGCTTTCACACTTAAACAATGCAAAACCTGGCCTTGTTGCAATCTTTTCATATTGGATATGGCTGAAATGGCAATTACGAAAGTTCCAGAGTCGAACCCATTTCCACCCTTCATCATGTCCACAAAGAAATCCATTGCATCTCCATAAAACCTATTCTCAATGCAGGTAGTCATCATGGCATTCCAAGTTATCACATCTTTGCAATGAATTTCACCAAACAGTGCTACAGACGAGCCAAAATCTCCAGCTCTTGAGTAGATAACAAGTAGAGAGGTGGAAGTAGGTAAATGATCAAAAGCACCTACCTTGAGGACCAAAGAATGCGCTCTTTTTACAGTTGCAATATCAGGTTTCATGGCGGAAAATTTAACCAGATCAAGAACATCAAAAAAGCGCGGACTTTCAACCATTTGTTGCCACTGAGACATTTTGTCGAACGGCTGGTAGGCGGTGTAAAGACAGGCGAAAATGTGGCCAAACAAAGGAGCGGCTCTCTGGGTAAAAGGAAAAGGTTTGATGGGTAAGAAAGCATGCTGGTGTTTCTGGTACTGAAAGGGTAGGAGGAGTTGAGGATTTGTATTTGGGCAGGTATGGTGCAGAGCAGATGAAACTCTTCCAAGGAAGCTAGTGATTGAAGAAGTCCTAATGGCTTGTGTTACTTTGGGCTCAGCTACCCAACTACCCATGCAAGCCTTTTACACGGGAATGGCCTTTACATGGCACATATTATATTGGAAAGGCACATTTTGGAAACGCCACGCCTCCCTCTGCTCAAACTTCCATTGTTTCCATTATATATATCTATTTGCATTCTATTAATTTTTTTTTTCTTTACATTTTGTTTTATATTTCTATTAATTAAAATTTGACTCTCTATACAGCACTCGTCCGCACCTTTGTGCGCATAATTCCTTTGTTCGGACGTGCGTTCGAACAACCGAAGTCACACTTTGTTAATTTCTTTTAAATTAAATTCAAATGATAGTTTTTGAAGCATTTTTTATTATGATAATAATTATGTTAGAGAAGCATGTTTGGCAATGTGATTTAAAGTTATTTTATATTATTGTATCGTGCAAAAATAAGTTAAGATGATAAACTTTTGGTGTGATGGAAAAGGAGCCGGGTCAAACTTGACCCTTTCCTTGACCTAATCTTGACCTGATAACGGATTGGCTTGCCTTGGTTGACATAAAACTCCTAGTCAAATCAGGTAAGATTAGTTAAATTTACTCCTAACCCGTCGTAATTGTCCTATCTTAATTTTTCATTTTTTTTAAAATTTTTTAAAAATTATAAATACAAATAGAACTTATAAACACATATTAAAATATATATAGTAATCTTTATTAATAAATTTTATTAAGAAATAAAAAATTACGTAATTAACATTGAAAGAAATCATAGATATAAAATCTATATTAAAAAATTATCAAACTAAAACTAATTATAAATTATCAAATCCACAAATTGCAAATTAAAACTATTTTTTTAGCCCTTGCCTACGGCTAGTTGGGAAAAAAAAAAAGCTATCTAGTTGAGAAAAAAAAATAATAATATAGATCTAAAGGAGCAGGGAGCAGTGCAGGTTTTGGTTCAAGTCAGAGGGTGGACAAGTTGACCTAAGCTTTGACTCAAGTAAGATAGGGTAGAAGTGAACCGAACTTTATAGACTTATTTACATCTCTAGTTTTTAGAATGTTATGTGGTGTCTTATTGACTAAGTTATACCAACTTAGTTAACATCATGAAGGGTAATGATAAATGTCAAACATTTGATATTGATTACAAATGTTTTAAATTATTAGTGTATAAAGGAATTATGTTAATGAGTTGTGGGTGAAGAATTGCTTTTAATTTTCAATTTTGGTTATTATTTTTGTTGTATGATCTAAAAATAATAATAATAATGGATTTAACTATTTTTATTTATTATTATTATTATTATTATTATTTTGTCTATGTGATCAAAGGATAGTAAATTTGGTTAAAGTGATGCAAAAATGCATATGAAAGGAAAGGAAGAGAAAAAAATGATATTTACCCAATGATTTGTTTAGTTTAAGAATACTTAGAATATTGACATAAGAAATTCAAAAATATTCTTTATTAATAATATTTTTATTCAAAATTAATTGATTAATTCTTAGACCTATAAAAAGACTTGAATGTTAAAATTTTGAATCATGGCCAAAAATAATTAAGAAATTAAGAAAATATATGAAAATTGTCAAAAATGATAAATTTGATTTAATATCAAATTTAAATACTAAAATAAAAAGTGTATACCCAAAACTTGAACATAGACTTTCTTACAAAAAGTTATTCCAAATCTAACGGGGGCTTTTTATAGGGCCTAAAAGATGGTAATTCGAAATAGGTAACATTTTAAATTAAGCTCATTGAATTCATACTGCTACTATCCTCTTTTCCATGTAATCTTAATACAACTACGGCTGCCTCAGAGAGTCTGCAATCGTATCAGCAGGTGATAACCAAGCTACAGGAGGTGGTGGTGAAGGAACCAGCGGTGGAGGAAATATCACCGGTCTTGTAGGTGGAGGTGGTGAAGGAACCAAGGGTGGTGGACGCGGTGGATGTGGTGGATTATGTGGTCGCTTAGGTGGCGGAGGAGATGGAACCAGGGGAGGTGGATGTGGTGGCTTAGGTGGCGGAGGAGATGGAACCAAGGGAGGTGGATGTGGTGGCTTACGATGTGGTGGAGGAGATGGAACCAAGGGAGGTGGATGTGGATGTGGTTTGGGTGGCGGCGGCGGAGAGGGAACTAAGGGAGGTCGAGGGTGTGGTGGATGTGGTTTAGGTGGCGGTGGAGATGGAACTAGTGGTGGCGGTGGTGGGCGCTGCCGTGAAGGCCGACGAGATGGGAATAATATTGGTGGTCCCCATCTTGATCCTCTTCCTCCACTGCTGCTTCTTTTAGTCCTCCTGTTGCTGTGCATGTTATTGCTTCCTCTCTGGTCCTCTTCTTCTCTTCTCCGATGGTCTGCGTGTTTGGCAAGAGCACTTGTCAAGAGCAATGCTAACAAGATTACAGCCACTATTATGTTTGTCTTCATCTCTCCCTACTTAATTACTACTCTCAGACTCCCTTCTGTTTTTCATACAATATGCTTGCATGCAAAAGCACCAATTACAAGTTAAGTGTATATAAACACATACACACAAATATATATATATATATATTGAATGGAGGAGGACAGTTAGATTGTGTTCCTGGGTTGAATGGCACATAAAACTAAGACCAAGGCAGGAAATTAACCCTCCCATTAAATGTCCAACTGCTGATCTGCCACCATTCAAGTCTGCTCTGTCAAATTTTGCATTAGTCAAAACAGATGAGCTCTAAAGACGGGTCCTTTTAAAGCTCTCCCCGGATTCAGACTACTGCTGCGAAAATGCACTCTAGGAATGTGGTGAAAACGCGGGTGGTTGATGATGGCATCATTATTCATATCTAATGTTTTCTCTATCTCATCCCTGTAGAAAAAGATTGCCTCGGTTCAAATCCATATGTATAGATATTCGCAACAGCTAGGTGGCCGCAGCAAGTTCTATCACTTGGTGGTATTTACTCCGAGTGCCATCGGAAGCAATATATATTGCATTTAAGGATCCTCCAATCCATTGCATTTGCAGGCTCACCACGTTACAATTCCGTTAAATTTATTTTAAAAAAATATTAAAAATTACTCACCTTTTATTTGAACATATAAATTATGAAATTATAATTTTTATCGACTTTTACTAATTTCTTGACATTTCAAATGCTCCCTACAGGTGTATACACACATATTAGTAGAAACCATTGCTTTTTTTTTTTTTTTGAAAGGTGAAGTTTTTCTTTTTTTTTTTTTTATAAGGGGGAGGGGGAAGACTCGAACTCGAGTCATGAGCGGGCAAGAGAGGCTCTTAACCACTGAGCTACAGGCCACGCTCTAGTAGAAACCATTGCAAGAACGTTAATAATTTAGTGTTTTCTTTTTTAGGTAAGTAAATAATAATAATATAATAATTTAGTATTAATTATTAATTTAGATATAATTTAATACTATTTAATTTTAATAGTTCCGTCCATCATTACATTTTACTCACAGATATATAGATTATTAGTGCATAATTACGAGATATAAGAAGTGTAAGTGATTTAACCCAAAATACAAGGGTATAAAAGCAATTAATCCCTTTTAATTTTCATAAAATAGATTATTTTATATATGATTATTATTAATTTTAATCCTACAAAATAAATTTTATTATAATTTAATTTAATTTTAATAAAATAAATATTTTAATGTATAATTAGTATCCGTTAAAAATAATTTTAGTTTAACAAACTAAATTATTATAATAATATATTATTTATCAAAAATAAATTTAGTGTAATAAAATACTTAAATAAAATAATTCATTTTAATATGATACAACAAAAATTATCAAAATGCTAAAATTAACAATGTTTATAAAAATAAAAAAACGAGAGGGAAAATATAATTATGTTTTTTTTTTTAATTTTTTATTTTATGTTATAACAAAAATATAAAAACAAATTTACCACTGACAAAGTTACTCATAGGTTGTAATTGACTATAACTCAAGTAAAACTTTGCTTCAAAAATGTTTTCGTGCTAATAATATATAACATTTTAACCCAATTGTCTATACTTCAATTTAATCTCAGTCATAAACCAATTTAATACTCAATCCATAACTTACGATAAGAAAAATTCCTACCTCGAGGCTTAAGATTTACCAATCATACTCTCGTTACTAATTTTCAAAATTTTACAAACATAAATAATAAATAATAAATACAAACCTTAGAATATTATATGAGTTTGAAAAGTACTATTTTAAGAAATATATACCAAAAAGTGCGGATAGCAGAAAACTATTCAAAGCCAAACTGCTGAATTATACAAGGCATATTTACCACAAATCGGAGTCCAACCAAATTCAGCATGTTCAGATCCCTGCATAGGGTGCCCTTCTTTGGAGCAGCAACAGAGAGAAAACAGGGTTACAGAAAAAAGATTTTACTGCATGTACTGGATTGAAGATTAAAGTCCTCCCAGTTTTCAATAACGATACATACTCGAGAAATAAGAACATTAACCGTGCTAGAAAATTTAGAGGTAAAATCCTTCGTATTTTGCCTCCACCTTAAGATGATTTGCTTCCCTTCATTTGAATTTCAAATGTGATAAAAACCCAAAAAAAAAAAAAAAAAAAAAAATCAAAAGTGGTTTTATTAGTGGTATACAAAAACCATGAGTACAGCCATCCGTGAATCCCTACCCATATAAAGTACACCCATTCCTGAGTATGAATACAGCTCTGTTGGTTGCAGCATTGGAGCGGCTCTGGACATTCTGCTCCCTCTGCATCTCTCGGTTGCTTCGTTTCATGTAATGGCAAGTGGAAAGTCGAGGCTACGCCTCACCAAGGTGGATGATCCTCGTCTGATGTTTGGGGTGGGATAGGTTTCCAAGCAGGTTTCTCATCCCAATACATGTCATAATATATGTGGCCGGGACTATGATTTTCCACGCAGCACCATATACCTACGTACCGCTTCACACGATTCCTGAACCTTTCTTCCCTTGTCTGACCAAATATTTTGTCATGCCTTTAGCGCATCATCACATGATTAAGCACGACGAAAAAAATTTAATTCTAACATCGGGAGAGAAAAACTTGCCTTGTCGGTGAAACCTGCGAAGGCATCTTGCATTGATGAGAATTGAATGACTTTCACATCCTTAAGTGAGGAAAATACCGCTTTGAACTTCAACAACAAACAAATAACTCAGTATGGATAGTTGTGTTTAAAGAGAGGCACAGGAATTCAATGTAACTATATATATTCAGTTATAAGTGAATGACAAAAAACAATGATAATTCAGAAGTAATGCGTATGTTGGAATATTCTATATTAGGTTCATGTAAATGTAGAATGGTAATTTACAATATTAGTTGGAAGTTTACGTGACTCAAAACTCCTGGGCTCAAAAGCTAGCAGAAGTTATTGCTAATGGGCCCTAGTTCAATTTTGGAGCCCTAATAGGACAACCGCAGGAAGGATTATGGATCTATAATCAAACATTTTTGACTTGGCGGAAAACAAGGAAGCTTCAGTGGCAAACTACTTGGACTATCATGGTAAAAATCATGTTTGGAATATCACACTTCGTATGAATTTCTTTGATTGGGAGCTCGAGCAGTATGCATCTTGATTAGAATTCCTACAGACTATGAAGACCAGAGAACAGTTGAGGGGGTTAAATGGGCTATTAGGAAGTCAGGGCTTATGAGGTGATGGTCAATAGAAGAGGGGCATGAGATGGTTAATAGATGCTGTCTCTGTAAAGAAATAGGAGAATCAATTGACCACATGTTCATTCATTGTACGTGGTAAGGGACTTATGGATTATTCTTATGTAGGCGTCCAATTGGTTTTTTTTTTTTGCGTTAGATTTGAATAGTCTGTTGAGTTCTTGGTAGGGCTTCAAAGTGAGTTTGTGTAGGAGGAAGACTAGGCAAGCAGCCCCTATTTATATTTTTTGGCTAGTATGGAATGAGAGAAACAGAAACTTTCCTAGGGATAAAGTTGCCTTTATACAAACTGCAAAGCATAATTTTTGCCCACTTTGTATGGTTACCCGAAGGGTATAGAGCCGGAAATGGATTCTTCAATGAATTTTGTAAAGAATGTAACAAGCCAGGTTAGGAGGGTTTTGTGTACATGGCTAGCATTTCCTTAATGCCTTTTGCTATAAAATTTTATTTGTCAAAAATAAAAATTTTGCAATGTCCCGTGTAGGTGCATCCAGGTCCGTCTCTGTACTTCTTAGATGAGGGGTCAGATCCTCCTCAAGCTTATGAGAACAGATACCCCTCTGGTCCAGGTTAAGCAGGAAATTTTGAACGACATGATTTCTCTGCCTTGATTTCTAACCATTTTCTGAAATTACAAAGTCTTATAGGAAATGACTAGAGCATTGCAACAGTCACTAATAATGTAAATCCTTTTCTATTTTTTCCCCCTTCGCAGGTTCCTTGGGAATCACATCAGACAGGATGGGCCTACACAAATGTCTGAATGTCTTGGCTCAAGAAACCATTATTTCAAAATCTGCGGATAAGGAAAACACTCAACAACAGCTGTTCTGAGGGTAAAGACCTGGACACATCAAACATAAGAATGGGCTATGGAATCACTCAAAAACTTCAACTGATGTTATTTTAGGTGAAAGATTGAGGCTATTAGTTCCAGCCCTTACGAGAGGATAAGAATATGCAGATTATCAGCATCCACCCTAATATAGTTAAAAAGCACACAGAGTAACCTGGATTTATAAGATTAAACAGGACAAAGCTTATATAGGAATCTGTACTACCTTTTCTTCATTGCTGTGCTTGGGAAACTTCAGCACTCCCAATGGACTAGTAATGTTTGATATGTTACAATTTTGGGATCCTTCTTGACAAAGTTGTACATCAAGCCATGACTCCTTAACCTGAAACAAACATCAGCCCCCCGCCCGCGCCCCCGCCCGGGGGGGGGGGGGGGGGGGGATTCCCTGGTAATGAAGAATTAAGAAAATATTGATGCATTTTGTATGAGGTTAATTTAGATATACCTGTTTGGGTACTGATGGATTGTCAAAGAAAGAATACTCCCGAAAATTGATTCCAGGTCCAAATTCCTGCTCAGGCAGTTGCTTCAACATGACATTCACCTGTTAATGCAACATGTATTTTTTTAGCAAGAAAAGGTAGTCACACAAACAAACAGCCAAAGATATAGCATAAGACCTTTAGGTTCATCTATGTTTTAAAATAAATCATTTACAGATTGTGTGTTATGCTGCAACTTAATAACAAACTCATAAGTGAAGGCCTTTAGATTAGCATGACAGGCGTAAGCAATTGAAGCATCTGCTCTATTTCATTATGTGCATATAAAATTTAGACTTAAAAAATGCCTACATCCATGATGTAGAACACTTCGTGATATTTGGACAGTCAAAACACCGTCCTCTATGATCCTGTCTGTCATATCTGAAGCCATTAGGACAATGAAAAATAGTTTTCCTTCTATTATGTGAGGGGACTGTTGGTGGGACACCCTTTTTAGCATTGAAAACTGTATAGTTAAGTACTTGTTTGGATTGTTTATTTCTTGTTACGGTACATGCACAAACAGAATTGACAATGCTTCTATTTGGTTCATCCCATGCCTAACTTGCAATCCCCAACACCTCATCTTTATGCTGAAACAACACACAACTGAGTCCACAAAAAAGTTATCCTATGATATTCTTATTGTAACAGCAAAGGCTAACAAAAGTTCTTCAATGAAAGAGATGACTATTATGTTTGTTGACTTTACCACACAAGAAGCTGCTTCAACAAAGAGACTTAGTAAGTATTCATCAGAGAGAGAGTGAGAGAGAGAGAGAGAGTTAGCAAAACGACCCATATAAGCAAAAATTACAAATTACTTTGACATGAGATGGAAAATATTACAGTTTTAACAGCTTATTACTGTTGTTGTGGGCGCTAACTGCTGAACACAGAAATAATAATCACAAAAATCATTACCTCAAATACGTGATCCAAAGGGCAGACAAAAGGCTGTCTTGTTATAGTCCCAATCAGAACTCCAGGATGTGGAAACCACAACCTATCCAACCTGCACCATAGTGGAGGCGTAACCTGAAACAAATAAATGACCATAGATCAAAATACGGACTTTAGATGAGCAGTTGCGCCTAATATAACTAATTTGAATGAAAACTACATTTTGAATGACAAATGTTAGGATTGTCACTGTTAGCAAGTCTCCCAAAAGCTTAAATTGCTAGGCATGGGCACCAATCCTCTTAAACTATGGCAGCACTGGTCCCTGAATTAAGTGGTAGGTGGGCGAGAGGGGCTGCACCATACCTTGATGCCAATGTGTTGGGCAATCAAGAACACAAGGTTGACCCGATACGCTAATGTGTGCATGGGAGAGGGGCTCAAAAACAATTTCCAAACAAGTATCTCATCTCGAAAATAGGAGACAGTCACTCACTATGCACTCGGTGAGCCACCCGATGAGTGAAAGGAAGAACAAGGCAAGCAATAAAGAGCGAGAGATCTCTAAAGAGAGAAGTTCTAGGTTTGGTGACTCTTGAATGATCTTGCCTCCAATCCACTATGCTCGTGAATGATCCTAAGTGAAGGCCTTTTGTTAGGAGAGGGCATTTCTCAGACTTAGGCACTTTTTTAGTTGGCGAGTAGAGGAGGTGGAGTGCCTCGTTGGGGAGGTAGGCACTCATCCATGAGGCAAGGGAAAGCTTAATAGCTCGTCAGAGGGTTGTTCACGGTGCCCTCTTTGGATGGAGAAGGTTATTTTGAGACAGAGGAGGTGGCCATGAATGGAGGACGATCATCTCAAGAGAGGTCCTTCAAGCAACTCGGGTGATGAGGAATGCTATGCCCCAAGTCTCAAGTGGGCTCAGGAAGGCCAAGTCTAGAAGACACCTCATGAGGTTGACACGTGAACAATAGAGGTTGTGACACATGGGGAGCATTAGGTTACCCACAGCTAGCAACTAAGTCAAACAGTAGATTGTTAGCCCCATAAGCCAACTACCTCCTCCTACCCTATGATTTCCTTGCTTTGACACCAATTGTTAGGATCCTTAATAGTGATCATTAGCGCTACCAACTTCCCTAAAAGCTTAACATATTAGGAATGGAGGACACATTTTCTTAAACTATGACAGCACAAAATCTCATAGTAAATGATAGGTGGGCAAGAGGGGTTGTACCAAAATGCAATGCCAATGGAAGAAGATGTCAAGCACACAAGGTTGGACACCATAAGCCAACAACTGAGTCAAATGGTAGGTTGATGGCCCCCATGAGTCAAAAACTAATTTATATTATTAATATTAAATAAATCAACAAAAGTGTGCATGTGAGAAGGTAAATCATCATGACTCTATTTTGTGGATTATTTATCAAACTAAAAACAGTTGCCATGCCTATATTTTCTGCACAAGAATATGCATTGTTGAAAGTTATACCATTATGCTGAAGTTGCACAGGATTATTTAGGTCACCAAGCAGAGTGCATTGCAAGGTGTAATAGAAATAATCCGATAACAAGAATAAAATGTAACTTAAGCCAGTTGAGGAGTGAAGCCAACTATACAATTGACTCATCAAAATTCCCTTCAACCTATATAAGACAACCCTTCATCTTAAAAGATCTGCAATTTCTTTCCCTCCACACCAACCAAATACCCAACTATACAATTGAATCATCAAAATTCTTTTCAACCTACATAAAGACAACTCTTCATCTTGAAAGATCTGCGATTTCTTTCCCTCCACACCAACCAAATACCCAACTATACCATTGACTCGTCAAAATTCTCTTCAACCTATATAAAGACAACTCTTCATCTTGAAGGATCTGTGATTCCTTTTCCTCCACACCAACAAATAAGACAGGTCTCCCTCTTCTGTTTCCTTGATCTGGCACCTCATCAAGAATAAATGGACTTTTTGTGTCACTCAAGGACACCCATTTGATCTTAAAACAAGAAAACAATAAGCTCTAAAGCTCCCCACTCCACCCACAGTGGATGAGCATATGTGCAATAGACTCCTCCTAATTCTTACATAAGCTGCGCCTACTGGCTAGAGCAAAACCTCTCCTCTGGAGGTATTTCATAGTTACAATTCTCCCGTGTACCATACACGAAGCGAAAAAAAAGCCACATTCGGGGGTCACACTGCCCTTCCAGATCCTCCAGCAGGGAAATTCAGTCTCCTTACTTCTTTTTAAGGCTGTGTAGAAGGACTTGACTAGAAACTTCCCTGATTTAGAAGCTGATCACCGTATTTTGTCAACATAAGCTTCCTTGGATGAATTAACCCTAAGAGTTCAGCATAGCTAGTTATCTCCCAGTCTTAGAGGTTCCTTCGTAACACCAACCCCCGTTCCAATACCAACCCGTAATAGGTCACACAGATGTCACAGCTACATTTTGTTCATAGAAAGGTGATACATCTCCAGGAAGAGAGCTTTCAACTTCCCTTCTGGGTTCCACTTCTGCTCCAGAACTTGATTCTGGTTCCATCACCAAGTTGCCACCTAACATGTGGCTTTAAAGCAGGCCATATTCTGCAAATACTGATCCACAAACTAGTGCCAAAGAATAATCTTAAATACGAAATATAATCTATCAAGCTAAGTCAGTGTACATAATTGCAAAAAAATTTTCTATTATTTACATTTGTAATAACAATGGTAAAAAGACTAGTTGAAAAAATTGTCAATCTCCAGATTTGACAATTTAAAGGGTATATTTTTAATTTATTTTAATAATTGTACTTAATATCCATGGATAAGTTTTCTTCCTTGTTACCAAATAAAAAAGTATAGAAGAACAGTGTGTTAAAAAAAAATAGTTGAAAGCCTTAAATTTTCTGTATAAACAATCACAGCCAAGCTTGACTGTTATGGTAATTGTAAATTTACTGTAACAGAGGCATAACATGGGCATTACATAATTTAAATAAAAAAAAAAAAAAGAGAGAGAGAACAAAAATTACTTTCCATTTTTGCTCTCTCAACACAGTACATATATTCCTCGGCTAAAATTACATCAATAACTAATATGTTAAATGTTAGAATGGATTCTTACCAGTGTGCGGTTTAACAAAGAAGCAATAGCAAGAGCTGTCCTTATTTGCTTCATCTGAAAGAAACATTTACAACAGAATCAAAGAACTGCAATAACGTACAACCAAAATTGCAAATAAGCCAGTGGGATTGGGTGAATACATGCATACTTGGTAATTAACAAGAGAAAAATGTGATTCAATATTATGCTTCCCGTCTAGTAGCAAATTCTTTGGAATAGATGGCTTAAAGGTCAAGAAACCTCCTGCATAGGATCAACAAAATTAAATGGGACCAGCATCCTTGAAAGGAACTGGTTAATGTAAATAAAGATAAAAGGCATGAGTCTATCCATCCATGTAAATAGGTTCGAAGTTTATACTTCTTCTTTGGTTTAGACATTCCTCATTTGGGAAATGGATGTAATGCCAGGAAGAAACATATTGCTACGAGGGATGAAAGTTTCAAGCAGATGTGAAAATTGTGTTTCATTCCTTACTGTGGAATCTGAAGTCCCCTATGCATTTTTCTGCATATTTATTAGGTTTCTGATCTCATGGGAAAGTCCAATTCATATACAATTGATGTAAGCTCAAACAAGTCATGTCACTAATTTATTGAATCTAGTACCACAATTCTATTCCTACAAAATAAAAAATTTTGAATTTTAAAATTTCTAAAAATTTTGCAGTCTAAAGGAGGCAGCTTAATAGTTAAAACCCATAATGGTTTTATTTTTTATTATTGAACCATAAGTTATTTTCTTAAAACTTGCAATGTATTTCCCAAGTATCTAAGCAATATACATATTTGTCTCACGTATAACTAAAAATGTAGTTGGATGTGTTGAGACACGTATCCAGCACGTGACTGATGAGTTTTGGTATCTAGCATGAGTATGATAGATGTATGTGCTTCCTAGGAGAGGAGAAACATAAAAATTGTTAGAGCCCAACATTCTTTCAGTTAATGGGATAAATGTCTTGAAATGGGAAAAGCCATAAAAGAATGAATCTTAGAGGAAGAAAGATTTTGGATGTATGAAATGAATTAACAACCAAGAAATATGAAAACAGGTAACCGATGTTGATGAGATGGACAAAGGCAACAATTTTTTTTTAACCTTTGATAAGTCAAAGTCGATTTTATTTAATGTTCAGGAGCACTATCCATGTGCACAGAATGAATAAATAGATGTATCACTAAACATCAAATCAGAAATGAATCCAAACCAAGAACTAAAAAAACTATACGCTCAACAACAGGTTAACCTGGGATGTCTCTTCCATTCGAACTTCCATTCTTGGGACATTGATATGAAGGACTTTAAGAAGATCACACCTATAGTATAGGGTGATTGAAAAGGTGGGAGGGCAAAATTTAGTTGAATACCACACTGGGAAATCTGATGTTAACTCGTATTCCAAATTGGCTGGCACTATGGAAGAAACTTATCCATTAAAAGACATTTTGAAGATGGAAGCCCCCCACTAAGGTGGTTTTCCTCGGCTGGAATATGGCTTTGCCCTAAGTTGATTTACTTTGGTTGGCATGTGGCTTTGGGCATTAGATAGTAAAAGTTCTTTAAAATTGGTAGTTATTAAAAAAAAGCCCTTCCTCATTGGTGTTGGAGGTTGGAGAGTTAGTAAACCACTTATTCATTATTGGTGTGAGGCGTTCCTAAGAACAATGGTGGAAGTATTTCAATGTTGGTAAGCATGCAGGATAAGCAACAGGGGAAGTTTATTTTTGATGCGGTGATTGCTCTTTTTTTTTTTGGGGGGGGGGGGGTAATTGACTTATCTTTTGATGGCTTGAAGCTTCAATACAATGGCAATCAGCCATCAACACCATTTGATCAGCAACGATCCGTTTTAGAGAGGGAAAATAGTAGTCAATGCCTAATTCTCAGGCCAAACAATATATTGTTGCATGAAAGCTCTTTAGATGAGCCATTTTCTCACATAAAAGCTTGCAGATTATATAAAGGCTACAAGCCAAGCATTTTTTGGGAAATAAGAGTATGAATATTAAAAGCATACAAACATTTCTTGAACAATTACCTGGTGCGTCATAATATTCAGGTGGATCATAAAAAACCTTAGCTTCACGGAGCCGATGACGCTTTCCTTCAGTACCTGCATACTGAAATGTGGTATGCACAGCATACGGCTCCAACCTGAGTTGTTGATACATTGCCTACAAGCATAGCACATGGGCTTCAAAAATGCTCCGTATATAGTTTATTTTACAATATGTTCAGGATCCAAGAAAGAAATTCTAAAATTTGAACGCATAATTTATAAGAAAAATGAGGTAAGGAAGGCTAGGAAGCAGAGCTCTGGTATTGCACACAGATTATAAAAGAAGAACAAGAACGATGATGAAGTGAGATTATGCCAAAACCTTAAAGAACTGTCCTATTGGTCCCACCTGGACAAAGTAAGTATGCCCGCTACAAAATATACTTGCTGGAAGAAGCCCCAACTTGAGGTTTCCATCATAAGCATATACGAGTCCACTGTCATCATCAACAGATGGCCCTAACTGCATGTGTACAAGTTCATTAAAACCATTTTGGTCCCAGATCTTGTCATCAGCAAGAAGCATATCTTTCCATTCTTTTGCCAACTTCTTTGAAGAATCTGTTGGCCGCCAGTGGAAAATTCCTACATTATATGCAGCACCAACTGTCCAAGGTGAAAGTAAGAATGTCATTATTGAGCTAGTTGCCGAACAGTATTGACAACCAGAGTCTGATGAAAGTAACTGCAAACTGCTATTCGATCAGAGCAATGAATTGATAATGAACACAACTAGCAGAAAATTAACTCAAATAGTTCCTACACAAAGAGTTCCAACCTGAGTCAAATTTATCCACACCAAGTAGTAGTATAATTCAAACATGCATGGAAGGTTACAAAATTTTGCATATCTAAATACAGAATTTCTACCAGCTCTGGTCCCAACAGGTTTTAAATCTCAAACAAATACATTGCTTGCCAATTACTAATATTAATATACGAGCTCCAGAAAAGATAACTTGGGCCCAAAATTTTAAGCTGGACATGCAAATTTTTGCAGAAACTAAAAATTGTATGATGAAGACAGTTAAAAAGTGACAGTAAAATCAAACCTCCAAAACTAATATAAGATCCTAATATAGCCTCTCCACTCCTGCCCAGTTGGTTTTAAGTTGGATGCTTTAACAATGCTATTTGGCAACCTAAAGCCCCCTCTCCCGCCCTCGCCAAAGTGGCCTTTTTGGGCTGGATTGTGGCTTTTGAGAATATTTTGCTCATTGATAACCTACGGGCAACGAAAACTTCATCGAAATATATGCAAAATGTGTAAATGAGATGGGAAAAGCTTGAAACATCTCTAGAGTCATTTCTCATTGCTTTAGTGGCCAAAGAGCTGCCAATTTTTACCTAAGAAGCATTGCATAGTTAGAGAGACGTAAAGTGAGGACTAATCTAGGCAAGCCCGGTAGGTGGCTTTAGAGGTGCATTTGGAACAAAAGAATTAAGCCTTCTTTTGAAGGAACTGGAAAGTCATTTCCAATCTGAAGCATTTCCTGTTGATCTCCTTAAGCTTTATTTTGCCAGCTGTGTAAAGTGAGGAAAGTTCCTTTTGTAATATGTAGCATGTGTACCAATTGGTGGTCAATTAGTGGATTCTTATCCCCCCACCGCCCAAACCACCCCCCCCCCCCCCAAAAAGAAGGAAAATAAACAAAAAATAATGAAGTAATCAGTATCATATTGCAACCAAGCTCAGAGGTTGGAGAGAAACGTAGACAGAATCTTCCCAGAGATTTGCTAAAAACAGGTCATGAAGTCTAAAGAACAATACATGATTGCAAAATATAAAATGGTAACAACTATAAAAGAATAAAAATAATAATTGAATGAACATGAACATTAAGAAAAATCTCATATGGTCTTCACCTTGTTGCCAGTCGTCCAACCTATCATCGGCAACTGTTGGTACAACTTGATCAGTTGAAGTTAACACATCTGCTTCAGGAAAACGAGAAAGATATGGAAGAGGGTCCTGCTCCAGGAAGACAGTACATGGTGCAAACAATGTATCAACCAAAAAAAAAAAAAAAAAGAAAAAGAAAAACAAATTGAGTAAGTAATTAAAAAAAAAAAAAGTAAACGACATCATCTCATCTCATACGCAACAGGAAAAAATCTTTTCAGTTAATTAGCAAGAAGGAAGCATAATCAATGAACTTTGTTCCACATTTTTCTCCAACAAACCATCTGAAGAACAAATGTGGTAACTGGAATGGCTGCAGAACCCTAAGGAAACCAACTCAATCAAGGGTAGCTCCCAAAGCAAACAAAGAAAGAATATAAAAGTAAAGAAACATGTTCTTCAATTTGTTTCCCTCCAGTGCTTCATTGGACCAGAAATAAAAATAGTAAAACATTTATGATTGTGCAAAATGCATTTACTCAGACTCTCAGAAAAAGGAGAATTTAAATCAATAATGCTAGCAAACACAATTAAGAGACAAGCATAAAGGGTACCTTTAACCAGACCATGTCTGTATCACACATCAGTAGTTCATAGCCAAATGGAAGAATGGCATCAATTAGAATAGCCTTTTCTCTCCCCATTTTATGAAATGTTGGTGAGCCCCATCCAACATCCACTGTGCTCATATGGCTGCCCATATCAAAAACTGGGACACCTTTCCAGTACAAAGCCTCCAATAGTTTTGTGTCCATTGCACCTATAGCGTACAAATTTCCTTAAGCATACAGAATATGCAGACATTTTTCTGCAGGCAAAAAGTTTAGAACTTAAAGTTTATTCTCCAAAAATAAGAACATTATGAGAACTTACCAACAAGAAGATTGTCCAAACCTAAATCCGCCAGGTGTTTAACCCATGTTAATATAAAATCCATAAAGGCATAGTTACCAAAGGTCACTATGACAATGTTGTCTTTCACCCTTTGCTGAACCAGTTCTTTCGTCAATCTGAATGTCTTCAGAGGTGGCATTTTTGAACCAGGAGGAGGAATTTCCCACATAGGCCTCATAAATTTGCCTCGGGGCTGTGGTGCAGACACCAGCACTACAGCCGCTGCTGTTGGTTGAGACAAGTTAGCTGCTTGATCCTGGGGTGGAGAATCTGCATATATGATAAGACACATATATTAGAAAGTAAAAGGAAAAAAATAATACTTAATAAAAAAAAATGTAACCAGGCAAAATATTATCTAATTTAGAGCATTTGATTAAATGAATGATATTCTAGGAAAAATTATTTATTATGCCTTGGAGCATGAATTTCAGACAGAACAAATGCACTCAAATGTGCGCAACGCATACAAGCGCAACAACTTCTGTTATATGTTGATAACCAATAAATAGGAAATCTAACAACTTATATTCTCCAGTCACTCCTACCATCCACTAGTTTAAAACAGACTTGAAGATATAAGAATCTTTACCCATTCTAAAAGAATAAGAGAATCGTCGATAGCGATCATTAAAGCAGCTCAGATCTCACTTCCTAATCTCTCATAGCCCAATTTTCAAGTAATTAACTCTCTTAAGCAGGGACCACTCTATGAAAAATTAATAAATCATGATAACTGTGTTTTATTTGAGGGAAAAATGAATGAGAACAAATAACAAGTTAATGGCAAGAAGTGGAGGAGGAATGTGACATGTAGATACTGCTCTTAGGTGGATTATGCACAGGCATGCCCATGCAAAAGTCACCTGTTTCTTAATGAGCATGCCAAAAACCACTCTCAAACAAGTTTACATTGCAGATCTCTATTATATCAAGATAAGTAAAGAAGATAGTCTAGTGAAAGTTCCATGAAAAGTATTACCTAAAATTGATGTATTAGCATCAATTCAAGAAAACAACTGTAGGTACAAAATAAAAATCTCAAACATAAATTAGTGACATTAACAAAAGCTTCACTGCATACCACTAGCCTCAATTGCAGTAATGAGCTTCAAGTTCCGAGTTTATCATCATCCCTTGTTTCCCACAGCTACCAGCAAATGAATATGGCTATGAGGTCAAGATACTCCAGATTCTCTGAAATTCCCATCTTTTCTTCAGCACATTCCACCAATCAACCCATTTTCAATTTTAGCTTTCCTTGGCTGAATTACCAATGGCAACCAGTCTCATTTGGTTCTATACATCTCAATTTTCAAGTGCTTCATTGTTCCTCTTTCCATCCTAATCATATGCAAACTTAAATCTTCCACAAACTTTTCTGAAGTTTCTTAGCCTATCACCTCAACTACATTCGGCTCATTATCCCTACCAGAGACACACTACTCTCTCTCTCTCTCTACACACAAACACACACACACACACACATCAGTACTTTCAGAAAGTAACCCACTGTCCTAGCAAATACAACATCTTCTAGCAAATACAACATCTTCAATAAGTTAAATGCACAAATTAATGCCTAAATTCTTCCAATAGTCATTTGTACACGCAAGTCCTTTGGTGCCAGTAAATTGGCATCTTATCTAACTCAAAAATAAATAAATAAAAAGTTCAATCTGAACAAAATCAGTAAAGATACATACACGATACACAATCAAATTCAGTAAACGCACCCAAAATCGGAACCACGTCACGGAATATATGAGTGAACCCGTGCATATATAAGCACAGTAGAGGATATATATGTGTATATATGTATATAGAGAGAGAGAGAGAGCATACGGGAAGTAGATTGAGGGAGCCACAAGGAGGAGGTGGAGGGAGCAGGGGAGGTGCCGGAGGAGTAAATGGCAGAGAAGACATAGACGGAAGAGAAGACGATTCCGATGATGACTGTGGCGTAGATCGTGAGGAACAGTGGCTTGGAGTTGGTTATTTCCTGCAATTGATTCCTCCAAGCCATTTCCCTTATTCGTCTAAGATCTCAAACCCTCGCCACCACCATCATTCCCACCACCATTACCAATAGCAATAATTCCTTTCAATATACAACTACGCATACACAAACACACACACACACACAGAGATATATATATATATATATATCTGTATCTATATCGATGATGGTGCAAAGAACAGACAAGGAGGAAGTAATGAACTCTGGGAATCGATGTCCATCCAGCAGTGGCTGCTGAGCCCAGAGAAAAGTCAACCGCCCACATGCCTTTCTTAAATCTGTCACTAAAATTTATTAGAACTCACAACACAAATGAGTTTTAAATTCCTGTTTATTACGTTGATGCCTAGGAGTGGTTGGCTATTTGCTAAATTAATATAGATCTAATCTATATTATTTTATTCATTGAGAAAAACTATTGGAGAAAAACAAATTGTATATGCTTTAAAAAATAATAATAATAATAATAATGAGAGAATAATTAGTAGAGTTAACTTATAATTAAATAAACTTCTATGGTTCGTTAAATTATGAGAGTGTTTGTTTTATCAAAATTCATCGACTTCTATTAAAATTTTTAATTATTTTTAATTAAATTTTGTCACGTATTATTTTTTATCAACTTTTTGTACTTTATTATTTATTTATTTTTTACTATCCAAACACCAAACACCGCTTATATTTAACAAAAATTTCTTCCTTGTAATAATCTTATACAAGTGCTCTACAAATGAAATTTAAATATAATGATTGGTTGATTGGTTTTCATTTAAGTGTCTAAAGAGAATAGTTATTAACAAGAGTAACCTACATCTCATTAATATTTAGATAATTATTTTTACTCTCCTTAACATTTAAATATTACATTTACTCTTTTCTTTAACATTTTTAAAATGTTATCTATTTCTATTAAATCAATCGTTAAATTTTAATAGAAAATGTCAAAATAAAAAAATTTAGGAGATTTTTATTAAAAAATGGTAAAAAGGTGAAAGATTGAGGGGTAAAATAAAAAAAGTACTTAAAATTTTGTTTACTTTGACATTTTTTTGATAAATTTTAACGATTGATTAAATGAATAAGTCAATATTAACAAGATTTCAGAATAAAAAAGATAATGTAATTTTAAAATATTGAGCGTGTAAGTGCAATTATTTAAATGTTAAGTAAAGGCATGTGTAATTTACCCTATTAATAGATTTTAAATTTTTCCCTAATTTTCTTTTCTCTTTATCAAGTGGTGTTTCAAACACCAAGATACACTAAATATTATAAAAATTTACTAATTTTTTTTAACTTTTTTCAATTAAATTTTATCACATATTACATTTATACTAACTTTTTCTTTTTTTGGTCATCCCATTTTAAGTGATTTGTCAATGTAATTTACATTAGTAAAATTTGATTTACAGAAAATTTTCACGAATTTTAAAATAAATTTGAACTGTCAGACGCTAGGAAACTTCTTAAATTTTGAATATTTAACTTGGAGCTCTACAAAATAAAATAAAATCTTACAAATCTCTACAAATATGAATTACGAGATAATAAAATTTAAATTTTTTACTCATTACACGAATTACGAGACATTTATTTTCATAATTTTATTTTATTTTATATACATTTATACTACTCCAAACATACCCTCTATCACCGTTATTAAATTTATTCCATGTGTACGTATAGCATTAAAAATTAAAAATTTATGTCCGTTTAGATAAAAATTATCAATTTAAAATTTTAAATGAAAAAGTAATAAAAACTTGATTTTTTATTTTTTAATTTTACCAAAATGGATATGAATTTTTTGATTATTTTTTTGAATGTGATTAACACTCTTAAAAACTATAATTTTAAAAAAAATAAAAATTAATAAAAAAAGTCAAACAAAAAAAAGCTATAAAAAAAATTAAAAACTTCTTTTGTGACCAAATTAAGACTAAATATTATATCGCCAGTGTATATATAATTATTCTTTGATTATTAAGTATAGGGTGGGAGGAACATTATACTGCTTAAAAATGTTCTTCATTTCACGATCAGTAGATTTCTTTTCTACAGTGTGTAAGTTTTGCATTTTCAAGTTTAATTTTTATTAGTCGTAGGAATTTTTAAAATAAAATTTATTTCATCGCTCCAAATTTTAATAAATCCATAATCAAACTTAGGTTGTGAAGTTTTGACTAAGAAAGTGTGAGAATTAAATGTTTGGTATGTTCCTCACACAATGTGTGAAAATTTAATAAAAGTTAAAAATTTTTTGTAAAAGTTATAAAAAAATTAAAGATTTTTAATGCAAAAAAAGTTGATAAAAATTAAAAATTTTTAGAGAAAATTAAATATTTTTAAAGATTTTTACACTTCAAATGCAACCTTAATGCAAAATAGAATTATTCTCTCCCTCCATATATATTCTCCTACTTATATTTTTTTTTTCTCAGACTTTTGGTCTTTCATATCTTTGTTCTTCCCCCTTTTACTTCATTTCTCTTCCGGTTTATCTTTCTTACTTTATCTTTTTTTTTTTTTTTAAACTTTTGTATTCTCTCCCATTGGATCTAGTTTATCATATTAAATATTAGCAATTGTCTGCTTGAAGGTACAAAAATATAATTTGATGTGTAAATAACTTAAATTAAAATTTATAAAATAAACTTACACAAAAATAGTTATCACATTTTTTAAAATATTTATAATTAAAAATAACCTATAAAAATAAAAAAATTAAGAATATTAATTTAAAAATAAAAATCATTTAACAAATTTAACAGTTAAAAATATCTCAAATTCAAAATTTTAAATTTCCTTATTATATAAATAACACAGAGTGTAAAAGTGTATGTTACATTTTTTTTAACTATTAATTTAAAATCTTTTATATAAAAGGTATTAAAAAAAATATGAGAAGAGTGAGAGAAAAAAAATAATTCTGACAATTTAGCAAATTTAATAGTTAAAAATATCTCAAATTTAAAATTTAAAATTTCCTTATTAAATAAATGGCACATAATGTAAAAATATATGTATTTAAAATTTAAGTTTTTATTTTAATTTTAATTTTAATTTTTTAATTTTTTTAAATTAAATATATTTTTTAAATAAAAAAATTTAGTTCATTTTGTCTAATGGTTATTCATATATTATTTAATAATAATAAATAATATAAGGAGAATATAATTTGTATAATTTTACAAAAAAAAAAACAATATATATATATATATATATATTTGAATTTCAAATTTTAAATTCAAAATGTGTGTTTTATTTTTAAAAGTGAGTTTCAAATTTTACAAAAAATGTGTTTCAAATTCAAAAAAAAAATAAATAAATAAAGGAGGAGGGGATAATCAGATTGCAACATTTGGACTTTTGGAGCGGCACAAACAGAAAGAAAAACGGATAAAAATCTGAACTGAGTAAATGACGGAGAGGTGTGTCGGGCTGCCATGTGGGTCCTACTCACCCAACACCCATTAGTCCACCCGAACCCCCTTTTCTCTCCGAGTGACACGTATATAAATGTCACATCAAACGTTGTGTTTTATTATATAGATGTTTTGGTTTCGAAATATATACATACTACTATAATAAAAATTGAAGTACATTTGTACTATAATAATATGAAGTGAGAAATGATAGTTGAAGAAATTATAAATTTGATGAAATTAATTAGTTAATATAAATTTTTAATTTTTAATTAGCACTCTTTAAACTCCAACTAGTATGAATGCACATGCTGTATGTGTACTTTTTTTTAATTTTTTGTCTCCTAATTTTTTTTTTATCTTTACAAATTTTCTTTCTATACTACGAAAATTAATTCAACATGAAATAACATCATGAGTTGTCATCGCTTCCAAGTAAACATTTCAATACCATTATAACTCATTATCCATTATTTTAGTAAAATCGAATAAATTCGAGTCAAATGCAATGTGAATATTATCCGTAATTTGATCAATTAGAGGTCATAGATCAGGATTTTGTATTGTACTTTTAATTACATGGAAACGTTTCCATCATCATTGCATTTACTTATTATTTCATTTTATTTTCTCAATAACGGCCTCAATTGCGAGAAACCTAATACCTATATTAGATGTAGGCACATGTTTGTCATTGTAATGATAATACATTTCAATATCACATCTCTTATCCCAAAAATACTCACATTCTAACTTAATGGGATCACTAATTTCTTTAGGTTGAGGCTTTACAAGAAGTAGATCTAAAGTTATATGACTAATGTAGTCGAAAAGTGCCAAATGATTTATGAAGATTCCAATATTTTACGTTTCATCCTACCAAATCATCCTATTACGATTTGTATAGGATCTTGTCTTTGTCAACAAATAAGATCAATTGTTAACTTACTTGCTAAAGCTAAATTGTGTTTAAGAGTTTGCCGATAATAATGCTTTGCTAAGCATTATGGTTTGTAGAGGATGACACTTTGCCCTTTAACATTCGACTTATGTATATATATATATATTTTTAATTTAGTTAATGAGAAGCAAAATTTACCCGAGAAAGAAATAATTGATGAAGAGTTTAAGAGTTGTGTTATCATGTCATGGTTTGAATTTTTATATCATAATTCAATGCTTTTTTTCACTTTAAATGAATAGGTATTATGTTGTCATATTAATTTAAGAATAGACATGTTCTCTTTGTCTTTTTTGTGAAAATCACCTAGTCTAACCTTGCAATTTCATTCAATTTTTTAACTTTGACAAAAGTCATAGTTTATGAAATAAAATGTGATAGTGTGTTGGGGTAGAAAATGTAAGTAATATTAACACTTGTATTAGTTAAAACAGTATTACCACTGTAAGTTTTTGCCTATTATTTGGTAAGTAAGTCCAATTTGGACCTACTCTAGCATAATTGACTAAAAATGCTCTATTTGGGTTTAAAAAAAAATTCACGAATCTCAATATTTTTTTCCTGCAAACTACCTAAGTTAGGTATTATGAATTCATAGTTTGGAACTTGTATTATTGTGAGACAATGATTTTTCATTACCTTTGTTTTCTTTACCTATCCTAGTTATGTGTTATCACGGATATTAAAAGAAAACTAATCAACCTTAATGAAGCCACTTATCATGTCATGTGAAATGGTTGTCATCTATATAAAAAATGAAACGTGTCTTAATGAAGCCATTTTATTATGTCACGTGAAATGATTGTTATCTATATAAAGATACTCTTGTTACCTTAGTGAATGAATGAAAGAAAATAAATTTGAACGAATGAGAAATTAACTTTCTCAATTATTGTATGAGGAATTGTAATTTTTTCAGTATGACTGTTTAACTCTATGAATTTATTATCATTAACTTCTTAGTTGCATGGTTATTTAGTTTTATGTAGTTTTTTTATAATGACATTATGGTATTAAATTTGAATGCATTCAATTTTTAGTACTATGTATTTGTTGTGATGTCATTCCATGGCTACAAGTAACATAAAAAAAATAACATTAATTTAAATTTAATTTTTTATAATATATAAAAATTTAAGTTTTTACACGTGGTCTTTATAACTTGTAATTACAGATCAACAAACAAATGACTATCAATACTGTAAATTGTGGCCATTTATTAACTATTCCCTCGTCTCAGATGAATTACCATGGGTTGCTCATATAGTTGTCAATCAGAAATAAATATTTCTGTATCTACCTAAGTGTTTAAGCTAGGTTTTGTATGGTTCTATGAGATTCACAGGCTGATTTGTAGAGAATGATGAATCTCTAAACACTGTATTTGAATCAATAAAAGAGAGGAAGCCCCTAGTCCTTCTGTAAAGAAAGGCATCTTTTCTAGGAACAAAGTGATTGAACTAAGAGAAGGGTATAGATTTTTTTTTTTGAACGAAGTAACTAACGAATGCTAAATGAATATATTATCTCTATTAACGATCTTAAATATATAATTACACATAGTGGTTTTATATAAACATTGTATTCTAAGACGACTAATTTGAATAAAACAATTAATAAAAAATTTAATATATATATTATTTTGAGCAAAGTTGAATATTTTGTTTTGAATAACAAGTTTAAGTGAGAAATACAATACTAAAAAATTCAATAAATATGCTATTTTGAATAACAATTTCTATTATTGTGATGTTTGAATGGCAACAAATTAAAAAAGTTAGTATAAAAGTGATCAATAATAAAATTTGATCGAACGAAATTAGAAAAAAATTATAATTTTTTACATTTTATTATAAATTTTAATAAATTTTGATATGCCAAACACCACTTACATTTGCCTACTAGCGGAGCCAAATGGACGAAGGGAGCAAGTGATCCCACGAGGATAGATCTTTCATTTATTGAGCATTGGGCAAAAGCCGCCATCTCTATCAAAAGATAAGGTTGCATTTGATTTATTTTTCTATTTTCTATTTTTTATTTTCATTTTATGTTAAAAAAATTTTTAAATAAAAAAATAAAAAATGCTATATTTTTATTGTTTTCAAATTTTTTTTGGATTAAAAACGCTCAAAATGATTTTTTTTGTCATTTTTTATTTTATGTGTAAGCTCATTTTCTGTTTTTTAAAACAAATTTTAAAAGCACACATGACCAAATAATTTTTGAACTTTTCCCTTATTTTTTAAAGTGTAAAATAAAAAATGAGTTTAAAACAGAAAATAAAAAATAAAAATAAAAAACAAAAAATAAAAAATAAACTAAACGAGCCTTAAGAGACCCGACGCTAGACCCTCGTCGAATCGAACCGAACCGAATCCAACGGGTTTTTGGGCACTACCTGATCACACACGTGCTGTAGGGTTTTGCTCTCTCTCTCTCTCTCTCCTGTGGTTAGCAATGGCGGAGGAAGCACCTTCTGCGGCTGCCGCTGCCGCTGCCGCACCACCATGTTGGAGCAATATAGTGAAGAAGCAGAAAGAAGCCCTGAATCAAAATCAGCAAGAAGACTCTGTTGCGCCCGATCAGGTGTTCGTGGATAGCTGCAAGTCCACCACCAAAGGCATTGCCTTCGCAGTGGTCGACGCCAACGCCGTCATACAAGGCGGGGAGAGGCTCGCCAACTGCGCCGACAAGTTCGTCTCCATCTCCGAAGCCATGGACGAGGTCCGAGATCCCATGTCTCGTCACCGCCTCAATTTCATTCCTTTCACCGTCGAGACCAGGGATCCCTCCCCTGAAGCTCTTAGAAAAGGTTATTTATTTTCTAAAATTATATATGCGTGCGCATGTATTTGTACTCTTCGTCTTCTTTGCTTTTGTTAGTTTCTCTGCATATATATTTGCTAATTATCACTGTTGAGGTGAGTTTGATTGAAAGTTCTAGCTGACCAGTCTGATAAATTCTCTGATAGCTTCTGATGATGCAAGTGATAAAATATTGTAGCTTCAGTCTCTACACAACTAGGAGGGTAGATATTGCACAATATCAGACATTTGGTCCATTTGTTAATTCAGATTGAAATTTGAGGATTTTCAAGAAGTGGCAACAGAAATTTGGTTTATTTCATTGGCTGAAATTTTGACTTATTTATTTATTTTTTATTTGTTGCATGTCTTGACAGTTATCAACTTTGCAAGGGCAACTGGTGACTTGCAGACACTTTCAGATGTTGATCTCAAGCTCATTGCTTTGACTTATACATTGGAAGCTCAGATTCATGGTACCAAACATATCAGAGAAAGTCCTCCTCCTATTCACACAGTTAATGTGAAAAGACTGCCTGAAAAAGACATGCCTGGCTGGGGCTCCAATGTTCCAAATTTGGAAGAGTGGGAAGCATTGGAGCATGAAGCTGAGGATAAATCAGACCCTAATTCAAGAATCCTCCCATTGAAAGACCTAAACTTGAATGCCGTTCCCATAAATCACCATGATGGTGCTGAAGATGGTTCAGTGAAAAATGAAGGTAACCTAAATCAGGAGGTTGCGAATGGAAATTCTAGGAAACCCAGAAGATATTTACCTAAGAAGAAGGAGATAAAAATTGAAGGCAAGAAGATGGTGGCACATGGAATTGATGCATCTCAGGGACAATTTGATAATAATGCTGACGAATGGCGTCCTGCTGTCAGCCGAACTACCCATAGAAGATATCTCAGGAGAAAAGCCAGACGTGAAATGTATGAGGGCTTGTCAGAAAGAGATGGTCAGCAAGATGAAGCAGAGAACACAGAAAGTGGAAACCATGAAAACAGGATGTGCCCTGATCAGATGACAGTTAAAAGTTCTGATGAATCACATTTTGTAAATGATATGTTAGAGGAAAGAAAGGTGTTAGAAGGAAATAACATCAATGAAGATCTTTCCACAATTTTAAATCAAATGAGGCTGGAAGAGGATTCATTGAAGGCAATTCAAGAAGGGAAGGAGCACGGTAACTCTTGTGCAGGCCTCGAGTTTAACAGTCCCACGGGGGAGGAAGCTAAGTCTGATAATAATGGAAATATTGGTGTGGAAGGAGATTCCATTGATAATGTCGATGAAGGATCAGAACATTTTGAGATCTCAAGCCAGACTAATGAAAGTTTTGATGCATCGTACGTGGATGACAGCAGTAGCGAGCAGAGCTGGACGGTGAGATCCTTGTCTGAATCAAGTGTAGCCTGTGTAACAAGTGATTTTGCAATGCAAAATGTAATTATACAGATGGGGTTGCGTTTGCTGGCACCTGGAGGAATGCAGATCCAGCAGCTGCACAGGTTGATATATAATATATCTTATGCATTTATTTTGATTGGGTTTTTACTGACGAGTACTTTAATCTTCCTCTACGTTCAATTTGGGACCCTTTTCTTGTGGATATTTTGCTATTTAAGCATGGACTTTTTTTTTTCTCTCCAAAAAATGGGTACATCTTGTATGGTTTACTAGTTAGGAATCTTACTGGATCCTTTCAAAATTCAGTTGATGAAGAATTATGCTTATTAATTGGTTATATCTTCAGGTGGATACTAAAATGCCATGCCTGCTTTAAGGTGACCACAGATATTGGTAGGATATTTTGCCCCAGCTGTGGGAATGGTGGCACCCTACGGAAGGTAGCTGTTACAATTGGTGAAAATGGTATAGTTCTTGCTGCCCGTCGGCCACGTGTTTCCTTGCGCGGCACGAAAGTAAGTATTTTAGTATCACATTCTTCCTTTTTGGGAATTTGGCAGGCATTTTCCTGGATCCCTGTTAGTTTATGAAAGCCTTTCCTGGGGTCCTAAGAAATACTGTTGCAGAGCTGTTACATATATTGTATTTCTTCATTAATAATTGTATTTATACTGTGTATTTCAGTTTTGTTGTCCCAATTAGCATGTTCCGTGCCCAAACAGACAATGGGAACAGGAGCAGCCTGTACTAGTCTGAAAATTATATCAGTTCTTTCTGTTGATCAAATATCTAGTGGGAAATTTATATATTTATATGAGGTTTCCTTTTGTGAAAATTAGTTGTAGGAAATCATTTTCTTATTTTGAAAAACTTATTTAGGTTGCCCCTTGGTTGGAACAATTCAAAAATTATTAACCATTCATACGGTCTGGGATAATTCATCCACTTTGTGTGTCTTCTTTTAGGCTTCTAAATACTATTGGTCAACATATCTACTTGTGATATATATGAGTGCCACAACTTGAATTTTTACCTTTCAAAACACTTCATTGCCTCTCTCAAACTTAAGTTAAATTCATATGACTTTAAATTAAACAAATTGTTCAAAATCTTTTTTGCAAGTTGTAGACTCTGTCATGTCCCCCTCACTGTCTACTCCAAAGTTATAGACAAGCCCATTTCCCTTACCATTCCTAGACTCTGTGAAATCCTTGTCATTTCTTCCGATGGGGTTTCTAACAAATGGATTGCATCTGATGGGTCCAATCCCCTTGAGGCAGTATTGAGAATCTTTTCAATCCTCCTTGCAGTGAAATTCCCATGACCCATAGGCTTTTGCATCTAATTCTAGTTCATTATATATTGCTTAGAGGTGGTAGATTTGATTTTTCATTATGTATTGCCTGGAGGTGGTTGATATGATTACTGATCTTACCTTGAACAATTTGTTATGTGGAGCATTCTTTCTCGTAAACCTGTTAGTCTGTCCTTATGTTCAATCACATTCATGACTGTGGGATGATTTTTACAAAAATTTCCAACATTCTCTTTCCCTTTTGAAAATGAATCTTTGTAGTAGTGCTGTTTTCGATGCCACCATTGTGAAACAAATGGTCTATTCTTTTGAACCCAACAACTGGCAACTCAAAATGGATATCCCTTCCTCTTCCAAGGGACAAAAAGTCTTAGTAGAACCTGATGATGCTAAGGATTAGTATGAGGATGACCCCACGCCTTTATCCTCCTGTTCTTAGTGGCAAAATTAGGGGTGACAATATTGGACATGAGATGAGAAAATGGCTCAAACATGACACGAACAGCATTGATGCAAACATGAAGTTACTGAGAGAAAACACGAACCAACGTGATATGAATAAGTTGACTCAAAATTGGCACTATTTGTTCTTATTTTGAAGCAAATTAATAATTTAATATGTTCATTAAATTTTAAGATATTTGGGTATAAACATGAATAGACACCAAGGCATTGGAGCTGGGATGTGATGAAATCCTTGTTTGTGCATGAGAGGGAGAGAAAACTATTGCATGTTTAGGTGCGAGTATTTGTTGCTGGAAGTGGGGAACAAATATTACTGTACAACTTGATAGAATTTTCAATTTCGGAATGAGGTGGTCATGGTACTTGAAACTTGGTTATGTGAAGTATTATTTATCAATAGCGTCACTAACTGGGAATTTATTTGAAGTTTGGTTGTCCACTTGGACATATGACTAACGCTTGGCCATGTGCAGTTTTCACTGCCTTTACCCCAGGGTGGAAGAGATGCCATTACCAAAAACCCAATTTTACGAGAAGATCAGCTTCCTAACAAGTTCCTTTACCCAAAGACAAAGAAGAAGAATAAACAGGTTAGGTTCTCGTCCATCTTCCTCTCTCTTTTCTCTACATCTATGGGATTCTTCCCATTCTCCTTTCCCTGTTTTGTTCCTTCCTTTTTAGTCTTGTTTGTAACTAAAACCGAGTATATTTGTGTCATCTTTTTTTAGGGAGAAGATATCTTTGCTTCGGGTGACATTTTTATCCACCATACTGATAAGAGAGCACCCCTGCAGCCTCCTGTGAGGAAAGCATTAGCAGTTTTCAGTGGAAAGAGGAATCCAAATGACAACCATTTCTCACGTCCTAAGCATTAGATACTATTTCAAACTAAAATATTTTTATCCTTAAGCATAATTAGATAGTATTTCAAGTTGTTATTATTTTTAAATCCATGACTGATTTCTGTGTAAAAGTTGGTTTCTGGCAATGGAACCAATGCGACTTTGTTGAGTTTATTATGTGGCTTAGATGAGAGAGAGAGAGAGAGAGAATGTTTGCTGAAATACAAGTTTGGAGTATTTTCCTTTTGTAAGCTTGTTGTCCGTTCTTTCATTGATGTCTAGAATGGGGCTAAATACCATCTCTCCATCAGGGGAGGGCATTTCTGAATCATCTGTTTATTGCATGAAGCCTGTTGAGAAATATGTAATTAATTAATTGATTAAATCTTCTAATTGGTTTCCCTCTTCAAAGTTCAGATCCTTATTTAACTTGAGATTTCCAGTGTGTATGAATCTACTATTGTTTGTGTAGATGAGGCATACATAAATAGCTCTTTCTTGAAGTTCGGTTACCAGTGACTTCCAGATTATTCTGCAATAGTTTCCCCATATAAATGTCTTAGTGTGAGACATTTGAGTTGATAACAAACCAAAATCTTTATATTACAATTTACAAAGGTGTATATATATATATATATATATAACATATACATTTAACGCACATGCATTTATCTTGGCATATGTAATTGCCTCTTTAACATTTGAAAAGCACCCACCAAGCCCAATATGTATGTCTTCTCTCTTCCTCGTTTGTGTCTTTAAATATTTTGCCCGTTTGACAGTATATTAAAGGCCCGTAATGAGAGGAAGCTCAAGCAAACTAACTACAAGAGTGATTACTAATATAATATTATTGTCATTAGGGATAAAATGGAGCCGCTATAAAATGAAAAATTCGATCCGATCTTGCCTAATGGAGCGATCCGGGCAGAGAAGAAAAAATTAAAATGTCATAGGATTTGGCAGGGGAGAAGGGTTGAAGCAAAGGCCCTCGCCCGATACCAACCCCATTTCCATAACAATCAACAATTTTCGGATCGACTTAGATTTAGGCCAAACCCGGCCCGGACTGTCTCATTTGCGGCCCAACGGCCATCTCTTGATTTGGGACATTATTTCAATCATAAAATCAGAAAATATTGACCTTGATTGGCCTTTAATTAAAACCCCCACATCCCTCTCCAAAGAAATGGTTTAACATGTTCTTGTATAATTTTCAAGTCAAACCCAATCTTTTTTACTAGAACAAATAGAAATCTCTTTCATCTTCATCTTTAATTTATTCAATACTAAATTCACAAAAAAATAAAAAAATTATTGGTGCCAAAATGTCATTAAAAACTTGTAGTCATGGTATGATAACATGGCACTAGATCCTAGGTTCTTATTTCGAATTCCTATAATTCAAAGTGCCTAAAATTCCTCCATGAACGGTTCCAGGGGACTGTAGTGGGTCAATCAATGGTTAAGATGTAATTGCATCAAATCTAATGATCTTAATTTAATGTAATAAAATTAAATTTAAAATAAAAATAAAAGTTAAACAAAATTTGATTGGAAGATCATTAATGAAGAATATAAAAAAACATATTATATTACAATATCATTACATCTTAACCATTGATTGAACCACTACAGCCCCTGTAGTGGATTCTCCCACTGTAACCCCATGGAACCCTCCATGAACCCTTTCTTGACTCCACCCATTGGTCAACATTAATGTAATTCACAAGCAAGTAATGTTACCTTGCTTCAGAACATTAAACTACAGATTACTATGCTTGGAAAATCTAATAAACCCCTCACTTAACTACAGTTATTTAACTAGCCAGTTCTCTAATAACTCCTAAACCCTACTAATCAAACCAATTTTAGGATCGATTTTGTTTAATTAAGAGTCAACTTTCCCCTGGATAATTGGGTGTCCTTTCATTGTGGCTATAACAAAACATTTAGCTTCAAAATAGAATACCTAAGCTATCATTTGGGTTATTTTTCTATTTTTTGTTTTTTATTTTCTTTTTTGAACTCATTTTTTATTTTATACTTTTAAAAATAAGAAAACAGTTCAAAATTTATTTTGTTACTTGTATTTTCAAAATTTGTTTTATGAAACAGAAATAAGTTTACACATAAAATAAAAAATGATAAAAAATTATTTTGAGAGTTTTTAACCAAAAAGAAGAAAAATTTCAAAATAAAGAAAATAGATCATTTTCTATTTCCTCGTTTTGAGATTTTTAACACATAAAGTAAAAACAGAAAACAAAAAAGTAAACTAAATGCCACCTAAGATATACAAACTCAAGTATATATATTAATTCAAAACATTATTAATTATTAAGGAATTTCTATTTTACCAAAAAAATGGAAAAAAAAATTACCAGCAACATGATGTGACAGTGATAATTTTGTAAGTAAGTTATAATTTTATAATTTTTTTTTTTAAAAATGATGAAAACACACTTCCCCATATTTTTTTTTTATAATTACACACTTTCCCATATTATTCTCGTAAAATCTTCTAATCATATATTTTGGTTGTATATCACTGTCCTAATCATTATAATGCATAATTTTAGGTAAAGCTTGTCCATGGACCACATCAATTGTTTTTAATTGGTTTTAATATTTAATTACATGTTCTTTTTTTAATTTACCATGCTTCCTTGGACTTTCGTAGCTGGCACAATGCATTACACCAAATTTTGTCTGTGATTAGTCATATCATGCCTATATATTAACATATATATATATATATATAAACAATTATTCTAGGTACTTAGTTCGTATATACCCATGTACTCCGAATCAAATAGGTGCACTACGTGTCACAAGTGAGCAACTTTGTGAACTGGATTGCTCTCTTTGATAAATCATTTTCCTAGCTAGAAAATTTATTACTTCACTTGCATAGTACCACACACACACACACACACACACACACATATATATATACACATACACACAGTACTGTTGCACATAGAGAACTTGACACATGGCATAGGAGCCATTTAGAATTCTTTAAAAAGAAATTGTATTTTCATGGTAATGAACTGTTTGTTTTAATAAAATATATGAATCGAGGAAGAGATGGTGCCATGAATTAAGCACTACAGGAACAGCCACATCTTACCTGTAAAGTAAGGAAATGACTTGTATGGAAAGGGATTGCATGAATATAATTATACACCATAGATACACACACACACACTATATGCGCTCTCTGTAGATGTTCATATAAGGTCTGCATGTCAGTCAGTGTCTAAAGATATGCATTTTTGAACTCGGACGAGTTAACTGTGGACAAACGAGGTACCTAGCTATAGTAACTCAATTATCCAGGATTTTAAAAGACTGATGATCATCACACTTAGATTTGATAACATCATCAAAAAAAGTGGATTTGTAGTGGCACTCTCCACCCACGAGAACTTGCAAACCACATGTCATAACATCAATGTGGGGCTATGGAGAGTTTGATATATGTATATAGATGTATGTATATATTCATTCTCTGTATTGTGCATGGAGTTTTCAAATTCAATCCCATCTCATTCTGTCCCTTTTACAATAATGAATATGGAAAAAATATTCTTTTACAATCTTTTCCATTTAAAAAAAAAAAAGAAAGGACCTAAATGATATAGGTAATACTGGTACGTAAGTAATAAAAAGATCTTTTCATAAATTACCTTTTTAAAAAGAAAAAATTTCATATATTTAGGTTCTATATATACCCAACCAAAATAGAATTAAATATGTTGAAAAAATATTTAAATAAAAATTCTGAGTTAGCAATTTATGCATTAATGATGTATTGAAAGAACACAAATGTTTGAGAAAAAAAATAATTATTCCTCATAACTCGTATATTTCTTTGGGTGTTCGTAAACTAAACAGAAATTTACAATTCATCTAATCAACTTTTTGTTATCGTTTGCTTTGCTCCTGCATCAACTTAGCAGGCAAGAACTTTCACCCTCATTTTCTGGCCAACTGGGCCACTTGGTGGTACCAAAATGATAATTTATACATGTTAATTATATATTTTGCCAACTATCAACGGCTCTAAAAATCTTTTAATTATAAAACTAGAAACTAAATTATTATTGAGGATGTTTGTTTGGCTGTATAAGTCTTGGATAATGTCACTAGAATGTGACATTGGATTTGTGGTGGTTGATGTTATTTTTATTCATTTAATATGGGAATGAGGGACATATCATGTAATGATGGTTATTAGATTATGATTTGACCTTGGAATAGGTTTTTATTTAATTTAATTAGTTCTTACATTATTCGTAAGAGTATTATTCAAAAATTGAAATTACCTATTGAAAAACATCCTAAACCTTATTCTGTTAGATGGATAAAACTAATAGAGGGAATTACAATGACAGAGATGTGCTTAGTTCTTTTCTCTATTGGAAGATATAAGGAGGATGTGTACTGTGATGATGTATTGGAGATGGCTGCCTATCATATAATTTTGGAAAGACCCTGGCAATATGAAGTGAATGCCCAGCATGCAAACAGGGAGAATGTGTAAAGAGTGTAAAAAAATGAGAGAAAATTTATCTTGCTGCCAATAGGAGGTTCTGAACCCAAAACTTCTAATGTGGAGGGATGGACTTTTCTGACTATTACAGAATCTAAATATAAGTTAGAGAAAGATTTTAAGAAATCCAAGCAGATTTTTGCTTTAGTTGTAAAAGGGGAAGTTTTAGGAGATCAATAGGCCATTCCTAAATACCCTATTAAAGTACAGGCGTTGTTGAGTGAATTTAGGGAAATAGTGTCTGGTGAAATTCTCGCAGGGCAGCCACTAATGAAGGACATATAACACTAGATTGATTTGATTCCAGGAGCTAGTTTACCTAACACTCATAGATTGAGTCCTAAAGAACATGAGATATTTAAGGAAAAGATTCAAGAGTTGCTAGATAAGGGGCACATCATGGAGATTCACTTGCCGCTTTGCTAGTCCTAAAGAAAAATGGTACGTACAGATTGTACATTGGCATCAAGCCAATTAATAGAATCATAGTGGATTATAAGTTTCCAATCCCACGCTTGGATGACATGTTGGATCAGTTACATGGAGTAGTGGTGTTAACGAAGTTTGATATTACAAGTGAGTACTACTAGATTCGGATTAAGCCTGGTGACAAATGAAAAATAGCATTCAAAACAAAAGATGGCTTATTCGAGTGGTTGGTGATGCCTTTCAAGTTATGCAATGCACCTAGCATATTTATAAGGATAATGAATCAGGTATTAAAACCTTTCGTGGGTAAATTTATTATTGTTTATTTTGATGACATTTTGGTATATAGTAAATCAGTGAATGAGCACTTGGAGCATTTGAGGAAGGTATTTACTATACTGATGAGGGAGTCGCTGTACATCAATTCAAAGAAATGTACGTTCATGGTTGAAAAATTGGTGTTTTTTGATTATGTGGTTAGTGCAGAAGGCATACAAGTAGATGACGAGAAAATTAGAGCAATTCAAGAATGGCCCACGCCAAAGACCATCAGAGACGTACGGAGTTTTTATGGCCTAGCAACATTTTACAAGTGCTTTATTCACAATTTCAGTAGCATTGCTGCTCTTTTGACAGAGTATTTAAAGAAGAGCATTTGTTGGTGGACTGCAAAGGTCGAGTAGTGTTTTACCTTAATGAAAGAAAAATTAAGTACCGCACCAGCGTTGGCTCCAAATTTTGAGAAGCTGTTCTAGGTAAAGTGTGGTGTCCAGGTGTAGGGATTGGTGTAGTTTTATCTCAAGAAAAGAGGCCTATTGCCTTTTTTAGTGAGAAGCTTAGTAAATCAAGATTAAAGTGGTCAACTTACAACAATGAGCTGTATTTGGTGGTATGAACTTTGAAGTTTTGGGAGCAGTATTTGATTGGCAAGGAGTTTGTGCTATATACAGATCATGAGGCCTTAAAGTTCCTGAAGAGCCAGAAGCAACTCACAAACAAGATGCATGCTAGGTGATCCGCTTATATAGAGAAATTTACGTATAAATTAATGCATCGGTCTAGAAGTGCTAATAAGGTGTCTGATGCTCTCAGTAGGCATATGCCTTACTTGCTACTTTGAGTATAGAATTGTGGGATTTGAGTCCATTCGAGACTTACTTAAGGATGACCCTGAAATGATTGGGCAAAATGCGAGCATCAACAATCATTTGGAGAGTTTTATATGCATGATGGATTTTTAATGAAGAGTAATCAACTATGTATTTCTTATGGATCATTATAGGAAAAGTTGATTAGAGATTTGCATGGTGGGAATTTAGCAAGGCATTTGGGCATCGATAAGACATTGGCAGCAGTACGGGAGCGATATTTTTGGCCTTTATTTAAGCGAAATGTTGAGAAATTTGTTAAGAGGTGCTATATTTGTCAGACTGGTAAGTGAAAAGTACAAAACACTAGCTTATATACTTACTTTCCGATTCCTAAGTCTATTTGGGAGGACCTATCCATTAATTTTGTGTTGAGATTACCTTGCACTCAGCGTGGTGTTAATTCTATGTTTGTAGTTGTTGGCAGGTTCTCAAAGACGGCTTATTTCATTCTATGTAACAAGACCTTGGATGCGTCCCACATCACGAAACTCTTCTTTAAAGAAGTTGTCAAGCTCCATGAAGTATCGAAATCTATTGTATCTGATCGTAACACCAAGTTCTTGTGTCATTTTTTGCTTCAATTGTGGTAACTTTACAAATGTCCTTTGAAAAAAAGCACCACAGCACATCCATAGATTGACAGACATATAAAGGTGGTGAACAAAACTTTAGGTGATATTGTTTGATGTATTTACCGTTCATAGCCAAAACAAAGGGACTTTGCATTGCTTAGACAGAATTTGCTTATATCAGTGTTAAACACTGAGTTACAGGTCAGTCACATTTTTGTATTGTGTACAGAAAGGTTCCTAATCACATGCTAGACTTGGTACAGATTCTCAGAGCTAAAAGTGTTACAAAAAAGCTTGCTAAAGTCCAGGTAGATGTCATTACTGATGTTCAACAAAAGCTTACTAAAGGAGCTCAGAAGTACAAAGAAGATGTTAATAGGCGCAAGAGGTTTTAGTCTTTTACTGAAAGTAATCAAGTGATGGTGCATTTGTGCAAAAAATAACTTTTTGCTGGACGTCATAGCAAGCTACAACCAAACAAGTATGGGTCTTACAAGATTATGTGAGAGGTCAAAGACAATACTTATGTGGTTGATCTTCCTTCCAGTATAAGTATCTATTTCATTTTTAATGTTGTTGATTTACCGTTGTTTCATCCTGAAGAGCCCTTATACCCCGATTTTGGTCACTACCTCCGCGACCTTGACGCACTGGTTAGTAGGTTTATTCTCCACATAACTGGTTGTTGATTTAAATTCACTTTAGGTATAGTAGTCCGAAACCTTACCACACTTTTGTTTCTCAAAAAAAAAAAAAAAAAAAAAAATCGAGGGCCGCTATTGTCTTACGTACTAGCAAAACTTTGGATTAGTGGGCTTTGCTTATCACAACTTTGGATTAGTGGGCTTTGCTGATCTCTCTCACACACACACACACACATATATATATGTCTCTGTAACACTAAACTTTAACATCTGAAAAGCCACCCACCAGGCCCAACATCAATATATCCGTCTTCTTTCTTCCTCATTTGTGTCTTTAAATATTTTCCCCATTTGAGAGTACAATATATTAAAGGCCCATAATGACTAATGGGAAGAAGGTCAAGTAAACTAGCAACGTAAAACAGTGATTAATAATTTAATTATATCGATATTAGGGATAAAATGGAGCAGCTAAAACGAAAAATTCGATCTGATCCGATCTTACCTAATGAAGCGGGTAAAATATGAAAATGAAGAGTAACTTTCCCCTAGGTAATTGGGTGTCCTTTCATTGTGGCTATAACAAAACATCTGGCTTCAAAGTAGAATACCTAAGATATACAAACTCAAGTATATATATTAATTCAAAACATTATTAATTATTAAGTAATTTCTATTTTACCAAAAAAAAAATGGGGCAAAAAAATTTTACTAGCACAATGATGCGATAACGATAATTTTGTAAATAGGTTATAATTTTATATATTTTTTTAAACGATAAATACAAAATTTCCTGTATCATTCTCATAAAATCTTCTAATATTTTGATTGTGTAGCACTGTCCTAATTATTATAATCTATTATTTTAACGAAAGCTTGTCCATGGACCACATCAATTGTTTTTAATTGGTTTTTTTATTTAATTACATGTTCTTTTTTTTTATTTAATTTGTCATGCTTCCTTGGACGTTCGTAGCTAGCACAATACATTACACCAAATCTTGTCTGTGACTAGTCATATCATGCCTATATATTAATATATTTATATATATAAACAATTATTCTAGGTACTTGCTTCGCATATACCCACGTACTCCGAATCAAATAGGTGCACTACGTGTCACAAGTGAGCAACTTTGTGAACTGGATTGCTCTCTTTGATAAATCATTTTCCTAGCTAGAAAATTAATTACTTCACTTGCATAGTATCCACGTATATATATATATATATATATACACACACACATACACAGTACTGTTGCACATAGAGAACTTGACGCATGGCATAGGAGCCATTTAGAATTCTTCAAAAAGAAATTGTATTTTTATGGTGATGAATTGTTTGTTTTAATAAAATATATGAATCGAGGGAGAGATGGTGCCATGAATTAAGCACCACCGGAACAGCCGCATCTTACCTGTAAAGTAAGGAAATGACTTGTCTGGAAAGGGATTGCATGAATATAATTACACACCACACACACACACACATATATATGTATACACACACACTATTTGCGCTCTCTATAGATGTACATATAAGGTCTGTATGTCAGTCAGAGTCTAAAGATATGCATTTTGAACCCGGACGAGTTAACTGTGGACAAACAAGGCACCTATAGTAACTCATGAATTATCCAGGATTTTAAAAGACTGATGATCATCACACTTGGATTTGATAACATCATCAAAGAAAAGTGGATTTGTAGTGGTAATCTCCGCCCACAAGAACTTGCAACTTGCAAAACCACATGTTGTAACATCAATGTGGGGCTTTGGGGTGTTTGATATATATATATATATATATGTATGTATTCTCTGTATTGCGCAGAGTTTTCAAATTCAATCCCATCTCATTCTGTCCCTTTTACAATAATGAATATGGAAAAAATATTCTCTTACAATATTTTTCCATTAAAAAAAGAGAAAGAGAGAGAGAGGATGTAAATGATGTAGGTAATACTGGTATGCATGTAATAAAAAGATCTTTTCATGAATTACCTTTTCGAAGAGAAAAAATTTTCTTGTATTCAGGTTCTATATATACCCACCCAAACTAGAATTAAATATGTTGAAAAAATATTTTAATATAAACTCCGAGTTAGCGATTTATGCATTAATGATGTATTGAAAGAACACAAATGTTTAAGAAAAAAAAAATAATTATTCCTCATCATAACTCATAATTTTTTTTTGGGTATCTGTAAAATAAACAAAAATTTGCAGTCCATCTAATCAACTTTTCGTTGTTGTCTACTTTGCTCCTGCCTCAACTCAACTTAGCAGGCAGGAGCTTTCACCCTCATTTTCTAGCCAACTGGACAACTTAGTGGCACCAAAATGATAATTTATACATGTTAATTAAATATTTTGCCAACTATCGACGGCTCTAAAAATCTTTTAGTTATAAAACTAGAAACTAAATACTGCACGAAGTGATAGCCAGAGATACTTGGCATCTAGCTAGTCGCAAGGTTGATGGAATTGACACTTTACATGCTAGGTGACCCTTTCGAAGACAAAAGATAGAAATCTGATCTTCGTGTAAATTTTACATGTAAAGACAATAAATTGGTGTGTTCACATGACCCAAAAAAAGGTGAGTTGATGGCAATCTCTTCAAAAAGAAAAAGTCCTTTTTGTATTTGATGGATGCACAATCATTTATATATACACATCACAATTATTTATTTCTATGCTGTTCAAATCCTAATTATTATGCAAAGGCAGAATTGAAAATTTTTTTCAACTCGAACCATGAGCTAGATATTAAATTGAATTATAAATTATTTTTCACATTGGACTATGAGTTGAATATTAAACTGTGCTATAACTGATTATTAAACTAAATTATAAACATTTGAACCCGAATATTTTATAATATTAGTATTTTTAAACTAAAATTTTACTCAAATTACAACCCATTCCAATGCTATTGGGCATTGTGAGTAGGGTAAGCAACCGATCGGTTGGTCAAAAATTAAATGGAATCGAATTAATTTTTTATTTTAATTTTTTAACTGAATTGACCAAACTTGTAAGGAAAATCGAAATAATTTAGTTAAATTTTTGGCTGGTTCGCTCTAAACTAAAATTAAAAAAATAAAAAATAGTAAATTTAAAAAATACAAATATATTTAGGGTGCGTTTGATGCACCAAAGTTTGATGAAAATCTCTGAAATTTTTTAAAAACCTCTAAAAATCTCTATAAAATTTTACATATTCCCGTGTTCTCAAAATTTAAAAAATGTTCAATATTTTTCCCAAAAAAGTCGATGACTAGAATTCGGTTAATCAAATAACAAAAATTTTTTCGTCATTCTCACCATGGACTCCCAAGTTATCAAATGACACCCATTTTGATTATTTTTTGTGGCATTTTTTAAACTGTTTCAACAGATTGTAGAAATCGTTTCAACGAGATTGTGCAACCAACTTTCGTCCAAACGGTTTCTACAATCTGTTTAGACGGATTATAGTGTAAAGAAGTTATGACTGTCTAAAATTTTGAATCCGTCCAAACGGAAATCCAATCCGTCGGAATAAAATTTTATTATTCATCTCCAAAAAACGCGATTTTAGCCGTGTGCACCAAACACAAAAAGTTTTTCCAAACTACATTTTATCTCATTTTTTCTCACTTTTTGGTGCGCCAAACGCACTTTTACTTAATTAAAATTTAAAATGAGCCTAAAGATGAATTGCACATTAAAAAGTATAAAATGCATAACATAAAATATGTAAAATAATAAATAATTTAACATTTTTAAAAAATAAAAACTAAACTTCGATTAATTTGGTTGGTTTGGCCAAAAAATTTTAGCACCCATCCAGCTAATTGGATCAACCGAAATTTTTAAAATTTTAAACTAAACTGAACCAAACCAATCATAAAAACCAAACTAGCTAGACCGAATTTGGTCAGTTCGATTTGATTTTTTTTTTTTTTTAATTTTCAGCTTTTGATCACCCGTAACTCTGTGGGACGGAGCTAGTTAGATTAATTCAATAAATAAAATGTCCATTAATTTGAAATATTGCATTAGCAGTGGGTGGGAGAATAACTGATCACTGTAGAGACAAAAATGATAGCTGGAACCCAAGAACCTTGCCAAAGAAAAGAATTATTTTATGACAAGAGCCACAGTTAACTCCCACTTTCCCTACTTTACGAATTAATTAGTCCAAAATTTTCATGGCCCGTTTCTGCCAATATAATAGTCAATTAATTAATAACATGAATAAGGAGCCAGCAAGTGTCTCGTGAATAACATTTGCAAAGCAAATATTAATATGATTTAGTTATATAGTTTGTTAATTTTGGTTTTATAAAATTGAGTTTGAGTCCCAATCATAGTACCAAAAGTTAGTCAGGATCAGGAAGGTCTAAATCCTAGTACTTTTTGATAGTAGCATACTAGTATATACATACATATGCATATGTTTGTGACAATGAAATGGATGGAAATATTTACATTTTTTTATTAATTTCTCTCATTCAACAATAACTTTAATAAAAAAAAAATAAGGTAGAGTGAGAGAACCTATTGAAGGTGTGCATTTACTTTTTTTTTTTTTTTATGGCATCACTCCAAATATATATATATATATATATATATATAGTGCGTTTCGAATAACAAAAAGTGAGATAAAATGAATAAGTTGTGGATTCATGATTCATCATGTGAGATAAAAAGTAAATAACTTTTAGAATTTTTTAATATTTTTACCCTTTTTTTAAATTTTTTGTTACTCCAAACGGAACCTATATATTAGAAAATTATGCATTGCACTTTTTGAATTGGTGGAAGATCTAAGTCACCTCATTCAAATTAAAAAATGCAGCTGCTGTAAAATGCAATTTGCTCTGTACAATGTTGACTTTTTTTCAAAATGGAGAATCTATCTTTTCCTTGACAAATTATTCATAAATATTTTGCTGTACCGCAAATAATATAATCAAATTTACCTTATCACCTTTAGTGTCCATATATATCACGATTGTCGACATATCATTTTTGTTTCTTAGAAAATTTATAGTCCTCATGCTGTTGGTGAACCTTATTTCCAAAAAGCGCAGCAATTATTATAAATTAAGGTTGGTATAGCAATAGGCGTGGAAGGATCGAACACTATCTCTAATATGGGTGTGTTTAGAGTGATAAAAAGTGAGATAAAATGAGATAAAGTGTTGGTTTATAATTCGTACAATAAGATAAAAAGTGAATAAGTTTTAGAAATTTTCAAAATTTTTCAAAGATGTTTTTTTGTTTTTTAGCATACCAAATGGTGCCAGCTACGAATCCTTTTGATAAAGACTGTGTATATATTTAACGTAATAGAAACTATATCTAAATACTGTATCCCACTATTAAAAATGGGGATAAAAGAGGATTTAGGAAATTGGCGACCGCCTTTAAGCAATCAATAAAATGGAAAAAAAAAAAAAGAAACTATTTCCTGTGGTCGTTCATTAAAAAAATCATACGACTACTTTAGACGGTCGTTAATGGCCTAATTTCAGCCAATATCCAATTTTTCTAATCTCCTACTCAATCTTACTGATCAGCTTTAACCCTATGCTCTTTCATCACTCTCAATCCCTGCTCCTCCACAATTCCTCACAATCCTCCTCTTAATACACTTTTAGCTGAGTAGGTTCTGTTACCACATATAATGACACATGATTTACCTACTGTAATATTATTCGCTTTGTCCTTTGCTATCCTCACAGTTTTATTTTTCTGAAACCCACAAAAGTATCTCAGAAAATGACTTGTATTAGATAGATTTTTTGAATCTTAATATATAGCACATTTCTATTCTACACTGAAGATATTATTTCTCTGCTTCACTCCTAATTCACTATTCCGCAGGCAGAATCGCTCACAGTCTTTCACAATCATTTTCATTAATAGGGCACGCATCATTGCGTTGCCCTACACTTTCAACTGTACATATCATGTTTTGATATCATCTATAACGACAGATGATTCACTTAATACAATATTGTTTACTTTGAATTTTACAATTCATAGTTTTGTTTGTGAATCTGAGTAAGCAAATACTTGAGTAAAACAAGTGAACTAAAAGAATTTACTCTTTACTAGTGTTTGAGTATAACGGATACAAATTACAATTCTAACACATAGCACTACTCTTTTTCAATTCGAGGGTAAGAAATTCAATTATAAATGCGGACTTCGCACAGAATTAAAAGAAAGAGAAAAACATAAATTCAAATAATAAAACTCTTACTTTCTTACTTTGTTGCATAAAAATTACCACCATACACTAAATGATGAAAATTAAAACATTTATCATTTTGAGTTATGATTGTATGAATGGATGTATAAATATGTTGCTTTTCTTGTAAATATGATATTTAGTGGAAGAGTGAGAAATTTGAGTGAGAATGGATGGAGTTGAAAAATTTTATATTCTAAAAGGGCAAGATAATATTTTCTATAATTTAGGAGATTAACGTTAAATATTCAAAAATTTAAAAGTGCATATAAAAATTTTAAAAATTGTGGAGGCGGGGAGACGGCGTTGCCCTCACTAGCCCCCCTCCGATACGCCATGGATGGCATCACATAGAGAGCATAGATTAAGCCCATTAACACATTATTTTTTATTAAAATTAAAATAATAATTAATTATTAGAGAATAAACTATTTGAAGTTAGTCACACTGAGTTGGCGAAGTTCAAGTTCCCTCGTTAAAATATTTCAAGAAAGACGATGATTTCATTGATTTGTGACGAATCGTAGGGAATTATTGGCTCTTGCCATCCTTGACTTGTCCAAATGCACTTAATGCCAGCTGGCCCCAACAAAGAACTAGGGTTTTTGAGGATAAGATTTACGCACCGTTTGGGGCAAAACATTTTATTAAAAATTTTCATAAAATTTTAGGCGTCATTTTATATATTTATTTTGGACATATTTTTTATTTCACGTTTTTAAAAACTATGAAGACAGCTGAAAATACATTTGACTATTCGCATTTGAAAAATTTGTTAGAAAATAGAGAATGAGTTTACACATGAAATACAAAATGATTAAAAGTCATTTTTAACTTTTTTTGACCCAAAATAAGTAGAATCCTAAAATATGAAAAAAAAAAAAGAAAATGTCAAACTAATACGTTTTCTATTTTTCATATTTTGAGAATTTCAAAACTAAAATACATAAAACAGAAAATAAAAAATAAAAATACAAAAACAAAAAATAGAAATGTAAATCAAATGTCACCATAACTTTTTACATATTACATGAATTCTGAAACTATAATTTTTATCAATTTATACTAATTTTTTGCTACTCCAAATAGGTGTATGAATTTTCAAAAAAAAAAAAAAAACACAAAAAAATTTAATTTTTACCAAAATTTTAAAATTTTTTCTAACTAAATTTTATAGTGTGTCACTTTTACACTAATTTTTTATTTTTATTTTTTATTTTGTTGACAAACCAACATCACCTAATCACACTCGCAAAATTTAATAATAAGAAATTCGTATGTAGCTATGGAAGGCTCAACTATACGACAACATATATACATATACCCACCCACAAGCAGTTCGACTCATCGAGGCCAAAGAGCCGAGTGTATGACTTCTCTTTAATACAATTTTTGTTTGGCGCCAGAGTGTGCAACTAATTAGTTTTAGACACGTGCTTGTAGGTTTCGTACGTATCTCAAAATCACAAGCACTTACACTTTTGTTGAGGAATTCATACTTTCTCGACAAAATGTTTAGGAGGCGTTTCGAGTCTAAAATAAATTAAAAAAAATTAATGAATGGAATTGAAATGATGTAAAAATGATAGGTGGCAAAAATATGATTGGAAGAATTTAAAAATTTTTGAAATTTTTTTTATGTTTTTTTGATTTTTTTGTGGTTCCAAACGAGCTCTTAATGTGGGGATTCAGTTTGGTCAATGTTCCTTAATTAATTAAGGAGAAAAAATTAAGTGGGAAAAAAAGATATTAATTTGATAATGCCGATCGAGCATCCCTTGCAAGTAATTGCACTATGACGTTGTCTAATTGGAAAAAGAATAAATTAATAACACCGTAAGATGATGTTTGTCTTGCTCCAAGTTATTCAAAATAGTGCAGAGACAAGCAACAGAAATTCCTCCATTAATTAGGTTGTATTTTTATCTTATTTTTTCAGTTTTGACGTATTTTATTTATTTATTTATTTATTTATTTATTTATGCTTTTGATCTAAAATAGAGTGGGCTGGTATAATTGTTCCATTTCGTCTTAGAATTATAGATTTAAACCTTATAATTACGAACAATTATTTCGTTTTTCAACAACATGTGTGTCTTCCTAATAATGTAGAATTAATACATAAGACATTTATCACCTACACTTTCTACTATACTTAATCTTTATTTGTAGGATATATATATATATATATATATATATTTACATATATTTCAAAAAAATATGACAATTTCTCCTACCCTTTGAAAAAAAAAAAAAAAAAACTGTTTACATTTAACACTCCTCAATTCACGTAATGTGCGGACTTTATAAACTGAAATTTTCTTTCTATACGTTTTGAGGCAAAATAGTTGGAAGTTGTTTTTTAGACATTAATGAGGATGATTCTCCCATCTTGCTGTTGTTACGTCATTCGCATTAGAATCTCTCAATAAATTTTCTATTTTAGAAAATCCAATATTATTTTTTCTCAATTAATTTACAAAATATCGACTCAAAAGTAATTGTATCAGAGTTTTTATACCTAATCTCTATAATATTAATATATTAGTTTCCTCTTCTTCTTTTTTTTTTTTTTTTCATTATTTGCCTTATTTGATTTCAAGTGAAAATAAAATTATTTAATAATCACGTTATAATTGATTATATATTATTTTTGGAAATAAAAATTAAAAATAGTGGGCTGCAACTTTTTGGTAGTTTAAAAATTATATATTATTTCTAAGTTTTAAAACTGTACTCAGAGACCTATTTCGTTTGGAATTTTAAGTTTTATAGTCTGTAAAACATTTAAAGAGGGTATTCTAATATCCAAGGAGATTGAAAATTTCAAAAGAAAAAGGTTCTATTATTCAAGAAAATAGAAAACTATAATTTTTTTTTTTATCTGAGATTATATTCTCATTCAACTTGTATAAAGGACCTACACCTAAAATTCAAAGCATCAATGCTAGAGAGAAAAATATCATATTCATTGAGCGTGCTTTTAAAAAGACTTTTTACAAATTAGCTAGGCAAAATATTTTCCTTGAAAACCAGTGTTTGCAAAGTATGAATTTAGCTTATGATAACTCATTATGTGAGCGATGTTACTTGCACGATTAAATTGCTGTTCTATTTGAATAACCATCGTGAAAAGGTTTTGTTGATAAGAATCATATAATAAATAAATTTTAATTTTTCATGTTAAGACTTAGGCATTTTTCTTATTATTTTTAAAATTTTTCTCTTTAAATTTTTGTCACCTATTGGATTGATTATTTTTTGGTTGATTGTGTGATTAAAATTGTCAGCACATTATTATTTTTTTTTTTTTTTTGGGGTTGTCAATCACTTGCTAACATTGGGCTGTTCTACGTGACACGTATAACAAATTAATGCAATTGAAGGGCACATAGGTGGCAGTTCGCCGATCATGACTTCGATCCAATACCATAATTTGTGAATATACGGTTTCTCTCTGGCCAGGGCAGTCCCGGCTTTGTGGCCCTCACGAGGGCCAAATTTCCAACAACCAACGTGACATTGTCTTCGATATGCCCACCTCCTTCCCTCCCACATTTTCAATATGTTTTTCTTTAGGATTAATTGTTTAGGTAATCATCCTCTTCTTCTTATTCTTCTTCCTCTTTTTTTTTTTTTGTTTTATTTTTCTTTTTCCAACGAGATATCTTTCTAAGGTAAAACCACATTAAGCTTATTTTTAAAAAGTATATATCATGTTTGCCAATTATAGTTTTTTTTTTTAAGAATTATTTTTTCTTTTTTGCATGATGAGATACATTTTCAAGTATAAATAAACCTTATATGAATAATTTTTAAACAAATATTTTTTATAAAATTTCAAATTCACAACTTTTTTAAATTCATAAATAAAAATGACCCTCTTATGAGGTAATGTACGCATTCTAGTCACGATCTGATCTGATCTGATCTATTTTAATCTATATTTATTTTATTGAAAATTAATTGTAGTTTCACATACAACATGCAAGCATATGCCATTTCAACTTTCTTCTCGAAGATGAAGCTTTCATACTTGTGGTTCCTTTTCATTGTAATGCCACTAAGAAAACGTACCCTTTTGGCTAACAGTAATTAGTGTGTGGCATTTGTTTGTGGGGTTTGTCATTTCATATTTTATTAAATATATTTATTTTGAAAAGTTATTGTAGTTTTGTTACGTGTTGTTCTCGTAGGAAAATGTAATGTGTTGCGTATAATTTTTAACTTTTTTCAGTGGGAAAAAGACAGGCGATCAATGTCACACTTCTGTAGCTTCCAAGTGTAAAGTTGCGGAAGTTTATACACTACTCAAATGAGAACCCCCAAGCCCTCGGCACCACAAATTAACTACTATTTTAATGCACGCTCAAGCATGTGACTGACGAAATTTAGTTAGCTCGCTTATCCTTTTGATTGCATTACTGCCACAAAGGTAACCTTTTTTTTTTTTTTTTGTAGCATGAAACTTCAGCACATTTGTTGATTATGTTTTTTTTTTACATGAATTTTTAACTTTTATTACTTTTTAATTTTTGAAAAAAAGAGTAAATTTTTAGAAAATTTTACTAAAATTAGTTGTTAATGACAATAGTGTTTGAGTAATAAAAACATATATTAGTCGATTATAGTTCTATAAATTAAATAACTGCATTATTCTGGCAATAAATTTTGGTAAAATAATATTTCTTTTAATTTTATCTTTTAAGTTTTAAAAAAGATGGGAAAAACTAATTGTGCAGTAAGAAACGTTATGTGTCATTATTTTAACATAAGAGATTATATTTGATATGAGTCACAAAAGAGAGATGAATCTCCCATATATATATATACGTACACACTTTTGATTTTGATGCTTGTAATTCCGAATTATTGAGTTATTTAATTTTTAAAATTCTTAGAATTAATATAAATATTTTATATTTTTTTAATAAAAAAATAATATATAAATAATCACTTTTAACATCTAAAAAAAATCACTTTCCCTAATAAATATTTTTATAAATCTAAATATTTTATCTCTCATTTAATATTAGTGGTCCTGTCTCTGCATAAATTTTGTCATGAATAAAAATATAAAGGGGTAGAGAGAGGTAAAGTGCACACCTACTTCTCAGTGGCAACGTAATATATATATTGTATTTACACGGAGGAGCCATTGATGGGTTACATATATGGCGGTTAGTGCTATATATATATATATATATATAAGATCTTCAATCTTTTCATGAATGAAATGATAAAGGGTGAGAGAAGGTAGAGTGCATACCTACTTCTCAGTGGCAATGTAATATAGATGTTGTATTTACACCGAGATGCAATTAATGGGTCAGATATGCGGCGGTTAGTGCTATGTGCATATATATATATTTATAATAAAACACATTCTTTCATTTAACATTTCTCCATGTGATATTTAAAATTTTATCACGTCATCATTTATTATATATTTATATAATAAAATACATTTTTTAAATTTGAAATTTGAAATATTATATATATTATATTTTGTAAAATTATATAAATTATATTTTACTTATATTATCTATTATTATTAAATAATATATATATGGTATTTAAAAAAATATATTTAAATTTTAAATTTTTAAAAATTTTATTAAAAATAAAAATTTTAATTTTAATTTTAATTTTAATATATTTAAAACTTAAATTTTAGATTTATACACTTTTACACCATGTGTCATTTATATAATTAGAAAGTTTAAAATTTTGAATTTAAAATATTTTCAACCGTTGAATTTACGAAATGGCTAGGACTATTTTTCTTTTTTTCTCACTCTTTCCATATTTTTTTAATACTTTTTATATAAAAGATTTTAAATAAATATTTTGAAAAAATGTAACATACACTTTTATACTTTATATCATTTATATAATAAGGAAGTTTAAATTTTTGAATTTGAGATATTTTTAATCGTTGAATTTACTAAATGATCAGGATTATTTTTTTTCTCTTATTCTTCTCATATTTTCTTGAATACTTTTTATATAAAAGATTTTAAATTAATATTTTAAAAAATATGATAATATTTATAACAAATAATAAAATTTTGTACCTTAATCTCTTTTGATTAATGATTTTTATTTTTATAAATTATTTTTACACTTTTGTATATAAGCTTACTTTATAAATTTAAATTTAAGTTATTTACACGTCAAATTATATTTTTGCACTTTCAAGCGCAGACAATTACAAATATATATATATATATATAAAAGATAAGTTTGCAACCCCCGTTCTTTTTCATTGAACTGACATAGAATCAACCTTTTAGGTAAGGTTGAAGTGTTATTGATTGTTACATACATCGCAATGTGTTGTTTCTATAGGGACGTGCAATGTGTCACACACACATACGCACACATGCATATATATATATATATATATATTGCCCCTTTTGATTGTGGCCAGGATGCATTTTAGAACTAGCACTTTTTTGTTGTATTGTCACAAAAAAGATAAGCTTTTGGATAAGGTACATAAATGGTTTTTTTTTTTTGAATTAGTTGTAGAACATGTCATGGAAATGAAGTATACGTCATATATATTCACAGGGATGTGTACTCACACATGTATGTTAACACCTTGGAGTAATGGAATGCTCTGGCACTGAACCAAGGCTAAAATTTCTTTAATTCCTCCACCAAAAAACCCTCGCCGCATGACGTTTTTTGAAAGTGCTGTTGCTAAGGTACCCAGATTTGTTTGGCAGTCGTTGAAAATTTGAACATAATCTCTCTTCTCTCTCTCTCTCTCTCTCTCTCTCTCTCCCCCCCTCTCTGATTTGGATAATATTTAACAAAACTAAATATGTAAAAAAGAATAAAAATAAATAATCTCAAATACATATTTTTATTTTAGATGAGTTTGAAAATAAAAAAATGAAAAATAATTTCTCAATAAATAATTTTTTAATTTATTTTTTTATTTCTTAAATTTCATACTATTTTCCCTTTGATTTGATTTCCCTAAATATGAGTAATTCATGGGGTGTTCGCGTTGCTTAAAAAAATAAAGAACTAAAAAAATAATATAAAATTGATACGTGATGAAATTTGATTATAGAAAATTAAAAAAATTGATAAAAGTTGAAATTTTTTTGTATTTTTTTTTTGGGTAAATCATCCAACCCCTCAATTTGAAGAAATCTCTCTCCTCATTTTTAATTATAATTTTTTCAAAGTCAATTAGCCTAAATGTGATTCTAAAAATTTAAGGCCCTTGTATTATTTGCAGACTGAGATACGGTTTTGGGGTTTTAGACTTGCTGGTTTCCTTTCATTTTTATTCCCCATCAAATTTGTACTTTGAAAAATCTAGTCTGTGGGTGGTTGTGGAAATTCCTTTTTTTTTTTTTTTTAGTATTTTACATTTTTTTTAATTATTAAGGTGTATTGGTTTACTTTCGTATTCTATTTTCAAGCAAACCACACAAACAAATGGATTGGGTAAACGGCGGCGTCGTAAATCAAAACTGGATTGCTCTCAACAGTTCCGATGAACAGGTCATGGGTCAAACAATTCAACTGTCAATAGACTTGACTAACTCAATTAATTCAAAGTGGACCGAAAACATATATAATTTAAGATGCAGTTTTGGTGGGGTTTCAGTGAGTCCCATTGATGGCAATTGTAAGGTTATGATTTGTATAGGTAATTAGGGTAAATTATGTTGACTATTTTTTTTAAAGTTTGATGAAAATATATAAATTATTCATGTAATATTTGAAATTACATTTATTATTAATTTTTTTAAATTTAGTCAAAACTATCCCCATATTATTGTATTATTAGTAGGGTTGACGTATAAATCAACTCAGCATATCTTAATAGAAATTAACACTTGATCATTTGATCGTAAAAAATTATGCCAAGTGATTCTATCAATATTGATTTATATGTTCTATTTTATAAATGAGTCAAATCTTATTGTATATTTCAAAAATTATAATTTATAAATTTTTAAATAGTGAATAGGCACTTTAAAAATTCAAATGGATGATCCTCACGTATCTAAAATCGAACATGAATCATGAAAATCTTTTAGGAGCTCTAATCTCCCATTCTCATCTTTTCTCACCTTCTCTCTCTTTAAACCCTATGCTTACTTTTTTAGACGCTTTGAACTAAATTTTCATTACTTAAGCCTGCCAAGAATTTTTTTCATTTATATAAGCATTATATTCACTCAATAAAGAGCTTATTTCATTGGGATTGAATGATTATCATGAAAGAGCAGTTTGTTTGATAATATTCAATAATCGTTTGATTGAAAGATATTTTCTGATTTCAAGTATTTTTTTCTTTCAATCTCTTGCGAACAATATACGTGATTTGTATTTTCTTAAAATTAGATTTTCATTACTTAATATTCAAAGTAAAATATACCGAATTGAATATACGATTGTTGCGTATCAATTTGAGTTATAAATTATTAAATGAATTAATATAAACATATCGGAAAAAATGATTTCCGAAAGTTTAAATTAATTGTTTTCATAGATATTGAAACGCTATTTTTGTTTCTTGCTTTTAAATATTAGTTCCTTTATTTCAACTTACTTTCAACATCTTGATCTTTGATCTTTAAACCATACAATTCCTGAGAAAGATAATTGGTACTTTTTAAATATCTGTTGGTACGTACAGGTCAAAAATTATAACATTTATAACCAAATTGATTATTTTTTAAAGTTATAAATGATAATCAAACCGACTAAAAAAATATGCACTAACTGATTATCAACTGAATTGAATTATATTGGTTTTGTTACAGTTGGTTCAGTTATTTAGTCTTACAAATTTAAATATATTTTTTATAATTTAATTATAAAAATAAAAAAATAATTTCATATAATTTTACTTGAGATTTTGAATATGAAAGCAAAATTAAAAGCAAACGCCAAATGTGTATTTAATATTATATAATTTGTTAATTTCTTATAACCTCTGAGATTTTAAATGAATATTTAAATTATCTTATCTAGTAACCAATATTTACCAAACATATAAAAAATTTACTTTTGCTAACTTTTTCCAAACTTTTGTTTTCATTCTTTTTCAACTTTTTTTAAAATTTTATTAACTTTTTTCAAATTTTTATAAAATACATAATTTTTACTAAAAATAACACATGGCAACACTACCACAAAAATTATAAAAAGTTGCAATTGTTTAACTTACCAAGTGCCCTCATACGGGTAAGAATATAGGGATATTCTTCTATAGGATTTATTGGATAATCAGCATATTATGGGCAAATCCCAAATTAGCCCATTTTAAGCAAGTAGATCCACTGAAGTTTCGCTGAGTTCAATTTTACCCATGCGCTTACTTAGTTAGGCAATTCATGAAATCCAAAATAAACCTTTGGCAAAAAAGGAAAGCTGAGGTCGACACACGTCGGAGCCAACCCGTCCCTAGCGTTAACAAGCAAAGGGCGGTCACCCCACAAGTCAAAATCGATTGCTGTCTGCCGCCCTATTGTCGTCGGCATAATTTTTTTTTTCTTCATTTTCTTATTATTAAATAAAGAAATAAATAAATAAAATCATTTTGTTACTCGAAGCCAGTTTTTAACATATTTCATGTATACGTAAGCTCCTTTTGGTTTGTAAAAAAAATTACAAAAAATTCTATAAACTTCTATTAATTTTATATCACATTAATTTTTTTCTTTCAGTGTACGCATTACGAACTCTCAATTTATCTCAATTTTTTTCACTCCAAACACACACGTAATAAGGTCCCGTTAAGTAATACAATATATATTTTTTTTATCTACGTTTAACGGGTTTTTTTAATTTTTTATTTTCATTTATCATTTTTTCTTCCAGAATAAAAATAAAAATATATTTGGTAATGACGTTTTGTTTGTAGTAATTGATTTTATTTTAATAAAATGTTTACTTTTATTGATTTTTTTATAAAACTAATTGAATTTAATAATATATATATAAATTAATTGAATTTAACATAAATATATATTTATTAATAATAAATAAATTTAATAGAGTATATTAATAAATAACATAATTTAATAATCAATTATTATATTTATTTAAGTTACTTTAATAAAATATTTTAGGAAAATAAATCATTTATTAAAAAATTTTAATTCAATAAAATAAATTATTTTAATAATAAATTAATAATTTTAATTTCAATAGAATAAATTATTTTAATGTGTAATTATTGTTTATTAAATAATTTTAATCCAAAAAATAAATCATTTTAACAAAATTGTTATTTAACGATAATTTAAATGGAACAAATGTTTTAATTTATTTTTAGTGGAATAAATAATTATAATAATATATTATTTACCACAAAAATTTTAGTTTAAAAAATATTTGAATAAAATAATTTATTTTAGCATGATGTGACAAAAATAGACAAAAAAATAAAAGTGAAAATATGATTTTTCTATTTAAGTTTTCAGTTTTTTGACAACAAATAAAAAAATGTTTATCAAATATATTTTTGTTGGAAGTTTTGAAAATTTTATAAATAAAAATAAAAAATAATAAACAAGAACTTTATTGAATGGAGCCTATCTGTCCTCATTGGCCGGGGTCTAGAAATACGAGTGGGAAGAGATTAACGTAAAATTTTGTAATATTTAGAAGGAATAAGACAATATTTTTCATAATTTGAGAGTTAATATAGTATTCATTAACATAAACATTTAAAAAATTAAGAATATATTAAAAATTAAGAATATATTGATTCTCACGATAAACAAAATTCATGACAAAATTTGTTTTCGGGGTTGTTTGGAATAAGAAAAAGTGAGATAAATTGAGATAAATTGAGAGTTCATAATGCGCGCAGTGAAAGAAAAAAGTTGGTGTGATATAAAGTTAATAAAAATTTATAGAGATTTTTAAAATTTTTTCTCAAACCAAACAACCTCTTCGTGTAATTGATTCCAATTACTTTAGAACTGAGATTTATTGAATTAAGTTGTTCTAAGTATGAAGAAAGATTTTATGGTAAAATTAAGTAGTGATGGCAAAAGTAAAGAAAATAATGTTATATTAAAAAAAGAAAATAAAAGAAAAATCAAAATCATGTAACAATAACAATATTATAATTAAAGTATATATTCGTAAATATTTTATTTTTAAACTGATTAATCCATAATTTTTACTTATTATACGAGTACAAATGACTACCAAATAATCTCCCAAAAGGCAAAAGTCTAGGTGCCGTTTGATAACGCTGTCATTTTTTTTTGTTTATATTTATATGTCTATATTTTCTGTTTTTTATTTTCTGTTGTCATTTTCGTTTTCTGAAATGAAAACTGAAATTGCGTTTGGAAATATAATTTTATTTACAACTACTAATTTTTTATTTTCATAAAATATTAAATTTTAAAAATTAATTGAATTTAATAAATATATTTATATTAATTTAATTTAGTTATATTATTTATTAAAAACAATTGAAAAAAATATAAATATTATATCATTTAATCCAGTAAATATAAAATATATTTATTATAATATAATTATATTATTTACTAAAAATAATTTAATTATTATATTTATTAGAAATAATTTAATAAAATATAATTCATATTAACTAAATTAATTAAATTAATTATTAAATTAACTTAATTTAATTATGATATTTATTAAAAAACTTAATAAAATATATTTAATATTATTTAAATTAATTATTAAATTAAATTAAACGAAATAATTTAATTATAATATTTTTTATTGTAATTTAATAACATATATGTTTTAATTAAATTATTTATTAAATTAAATTAATATATTTTATTTTATTATTTATTAAAAATAATTTAATAATATATATTTCTTATTAATTAAATTGACTAATTTAATTTAATTACTTATTAGAAATAAATTAATAATAGATATTACATATTAATTTAATTTAATTATATTATTTATTAACAATAATTTTAGTTTAATAAAATATTTGAATAAAATAATTTATTTTAATATGATGTAACAAAAATGGATAAAATATTAAAATTGATAAAATGTTTGTAACAGAAAAAAAATAGAGTGAAAACACATTTTTTCTGTTTTTATTTCTTTAGAAACAAAAAAACGTAAACAGATTTAACAAACATGTGTTTCTATTTGTTATTAATTTACAAAATTTTAAAAAAAATAAAAAATAAAAATATTATCAAACGGGCCTAGTGTGCAATACCATCCCACTGAATATTTTCTTTCCTGTGGATGGCAAATCCTCCCTTATTCTTATTCCCTTCCCTCTGTCCAACACCCTCTTTTTGTCGACTAAAAGGGAGATTTCTGGCAGCCTCATGCAAGTCATGGTCAAACAAATCCATACGCACTTTTTCAATCCTAACATACACGTGGCCCCTTTCTCTTCCCCTCTCCTGTCTCTCTCTCTATAGAAACATGAGCTGGAGAGAGAGAGATTCCGTGTATGTACTTGAAACTGAAAGGCCCTCTTTGCCTTCTCCCGCCTATATATATACCATCCTTGATCACTTCTTTTCTCCACCCAAAGCTCAATTTAGCTCCCCCGAAGTTCAAAAACACCCACCCCTTCCACAACTAACACAAATAGTACCGGTCTAATATCCTGAGACATGGGGAGCACAACCATTTGTTTCTTATTTGCTTCGATTCTCTCTCTCTTCCTCCTCCTACTCCATTCTCTCCTCAAATCCATCACCTCCGGTGGCCGGAAACTGCCTCTCCCGCCGGGATCTTTGGGCTGGCCTTATATTGGTGAAACCTTTCAACTCTACTCCCAAAACCCAAATGTCTTCTTTGCTTCCAAAGTTAGAAAGTTAGTACTATTTCCTCATAACCTTGGCTTGTTCCTCATCCATACTTGCATAGAAAATGCATTTTTATATGAAATTTTGTTAAAAAAAATTGTGCCAGAATTATGTACTAATGTTCATTTTGTAATAAGAGTGAATTTTAACGAGTGATTCTATTTAAAGCGATTGGCATACAAAAAAGCCACTGCTCAAAAATTCATTCTTTTTGTGGGATGCTTAAAAGAAAGGGGTGGTGATTTTTTGGTTTCTTTTTGACAGGTTTGGTTCAATATTCAAGACTCACATATTGGGATGTCCTTGTGTGATGATATCGAGCCCAGAGGCAGCAAAGCTTGTGCTTGTGACCAGAGCTCACCTCTTCAAGCCAACATTTCCTGCTAGCAAAGAGAGGATGTTGGGCAAGCAAGCCATCTTCTTCCACCAAGGAGAGTACCACTCGAAATTGAGAAAGCTCGTCCTCCGATCATTTGTGCCCGAATCGATCAAAAACTTCGTCTCCAATATTGAATCCATCGCCATCAAATCTCTGGAATCATGGGAAGGCGAGTTGATCACCACTTTCCTTGAAATGAAGACAGTGAGTTCTTTTTTCACTTGAGAAGAGGGCAAAAAAACAGAGCTTCCCTGTTTCCTCTCTGTTTCACTGCCCCTGTTTCCTCTCTTTCAAACTTTCTCATCCACTGATTAAATTGTGGATTTTTTTTTTTTTTTTTTTTTTTGGCAGTACACATTCAATGTTGCATTGCTCTCTATATTCGGAGAGGATGAAATTCTCTACAGAGAGGATCTCAAAAAGTGCTATTACATTCTTGAGAAAGGGTACAATTCGATGCCCATTAATCTTCCGGGAACACTATTCCACAAATCCATGAAGGCTAGGAAAGAACTAGCTCATATCTTGACCAAACTCCTCTCAACTAGGAAGCAAATGAAGCATAACCACCACGCGGATTTGCTCGGATCTTTCGTGGATGACAAGGAAGGTCTCACAGATGAACAAATAGCTGATAACATAATTGGTGTCATCTTTGCAGCCCGGGACACCACAGCCAGTGTCCTGACTTGGATCCTCAAGTACCTTGCCGAGAACCCAACTGTCCTTCAAGCTGTCACTGTAAGAGCCTAGCTTGACCCATATTCTTCGAAAACAAAATTCAATTTTATTATTATTAAATTTTTTTTTTGGCAGTATGTGGAAAACTTTGAGATGGGCGTCTATGGAGTTATTAGTGTTTTTCATGGAAAATGAATTAAAAAAGATTGTTTGGTTGTTTGTGGACTTCGCAGGAAGAGCAAGAGGGAATAAAGAGAGAAAAGTGTGGTGAACAGAGAGAGGGTTTGACTTGGGCAGACACCAAGAAGATGTCGGTGACTTCAAGGGTTATCCAAGAGACACTCAGGGTGGCTTCAGTTTTGTCTTTCACTTTCAGAGAGGCTGTTGAAGATGTGGAATTTGAAGGTCTGTTGTTTCTCCCTTAAATCTGAGGAACTCATTGATATTTGATGCCCATGTTTAAATATTATTTTTTGAGTGGGAGGCTATCTTTTATTTATTTATTTGTCAAAATTATTTCAGGGTATCTTATCCCAAAAGGGTGGAAAGTTTTGCCACTCTTCAGAAACATTCATCACAGTCCAGACAATTACCCAGAGCCTGAGAAGTTTGATCCCTCAAGATTTGAGGTAAAACTGAAACCCAACTGAGTGAACTATTTTTTTTTTTTTAACATTCCATCCCCTGAAATTCAATTATTTTCTGCAATATGCCAGGTTGCTCCCAAACCCAATACATTTCTGCCATTTGGCAGTGGGATCCACTCATGTCCAGGGAACGAGTTGGCAAAACTGGAGATTTTGGTCCTTCTGCATCATCTGACCACAAAGTACAGGTGCGTGAAACCCCCGACCTTTTTCAGCTGTGGTTAAAGACTGAGGTCCAGTTTCTAAATATAGAAATTCCTAAATGAATCTGGATGCTGATAAGGGTGTGTTTGTTTGTTTGCTTGCTTGCTTGCTTTCATCTGCAGGTGGTCTATGGTGGGCCCACATAATGGAATTCAGTATGGCCCCTTTGCTCTTCCCCAGAATGGTTTGCCCATCAAGCTTTATCTCAAGAAATAGAGAGCTTATAGCTCCAAAGAGCCAATCCCAAGTCCCAGCTGCAGAGATCTTTCTAAATATAGAAACAAGTCCTAGCTCCGAACGAGCCTTTAACTTCCTCGAGAAAGTGAAGGAAAAAATTGCCACAAGATGACAAGAACGAGAAATAAGACACTTTTCCTGGCTACAAAACAACCCACAAGAAGGAAAATTTCGACAGACAACACAGAGAGAGGAAAACTGTACATAAAAACAAATACTGGAAGTTCATTTTCATGAATATTGAGAATAAAACTTTGTACAAGGAATGGGATCAATGTAATCAAGCTACTTTAGGCTCAAAAACCATGCATGCATGGTTTATGATATTTTGTTTTATATATATACTAATAATAAACTGTTTTTACAGCACTTTGAACAAAATTAATATCAAGTTTTTTTATGTTCTTAAAACTTTAGACAAAAAGTTCAAATCGAAAATTTTACGATAATGCATGGGTTTTAATTTTTTTTTTCAGGACTTTATGACTTAACAACTACTATATGTGTTTTGGTCTCACTCTCTTTCTCTAATTAATTTTTGATAAGTGTCAAAAAAGAAAACATAAAGTATGGTGCTTTGATCTGAGAAGTTCAACTTCTTAGAAAACATAATTGGACGGAATTTAAGTTGGTAGTTTTGATTTGCATATAATCTCCACTTTTAAAATATAGTGAAATTTAAAATGCTCAAACTTTTTTATGAGATAGATGGTAGTGAGATCCACTAAAATAAGAATTGAGGGGAAAAGTTAAAAATATAAAAATGATTTCAATCGTTGAACATAAGAAAAAATAACTCTTAACTGTTAGATCCTAATTTCTGAAAGTGACATCTTCAAAAACAATTTTATTTTATTATATAAATATATTGTCTCAAGTCCGCAAGGCAATTAATGAACGAAAATACATTTTTTGAATTTTAATTCATTTCTACACATAATTAATTTGTGTTTTCTTTTCCCATTATTGCTTCTGATTTTGCATAATAGTAATCGCTTGTTACGAGTAATTTTAAGTTAAAAGGAATCAGTGTACCTTGTTTGAAGATTTATTGATTTATTTTTTTATAGAATCACTTACCAGTGAGTGCAGTGCAAAGATGAGATGCACTCCCAACTGATGGGTTTTCTCTCTTTGTTATTGATATTATTTTGGGTATTCTTAATGCTATGTTTGGAATACGGATTTGTAAAGGGAAAAAGAAAAATAAGGAAAAATAGTAGAATTGTAAAATGAAGTTAAAAAATTAAATTTGTGATTTTTTATTAAGTTGGAAAAATAAAACTAAAATTAATAGATATTTATCAAAATATTTTCACTTTTATTTGGTTAAATATATAAAAACTACACAAATTATAAATTTTATTTTCCTTCAATTTTTGTCTTCTACAAATCTATATTCCAAAAATGACATAAAGATTGAGAATATTTGTACTTTTTCATTAATTTCTCCCATTCCGCTTTACTAATTTTTTTTATTTAGTAAATTAAAGCAAGCGGAGAAAGTGAATAAAGAAGTATAAATATTCTGGATTTTTTAAAAATAACAGTAATATTATGCCATTATTATCTTCTTTTTTTTTTTTTTTTTTAAGGGGATCCCACGCCATCTCACAATGTGAGAATTTTGTACACTTAATCGTCTTTTTACTGATAGATATAGCTAAATTTCATATTGGAAAGTAGGGTTATAAAAGCAAATCAAACAACTTCAATTCTTTACAATTTTATTTGAAATTAACTTATTACGAAATTAAACTATACTTGAATATAATTTATGATTCGGTTGAATAAACGTAAATATCTATAAAATAATCAAAAATTTTCGCACTTAATCCAATAAATTTAAATATATATAAAATAATCAAACACGTTGAAGAAGTACATCTTTGTCTACATGCATGCATTTCTTTCCAATCGGCAGTCTTTGTGGAATTTGATAAATTCAAGCTAGGGACCAGCTAAGGAAGAAAAAAATCTAAAATGTCATCAAATATTAGACAACTAGTTGCATATTAAATGTTGCTTGAGAACATATTCAGTAAGAAACATAATATCGTAGAAATTCAAATCAATTTTGTAATTAGTTGAAACCATAGGTTGTTTGAAGATTTTAACTATTATACATATATATATATATATATATATATATATTTTATGCATATATATATATATATATTTTATAAGAAAGGAAAAATAAAAAGTATGAAAAAAATTCTCAAAAAAATAAACACACATAAGCAAAATGAGGTACAAGATTTAAAGAAATGAACCCTAAAAATTACTTTTGAGAGAAAATTTTCAAATTTACAAGGTAATTATCTTTAAAAATCAATCAACTATAAAAATTGAAGGTTATAAAAGTTTACCATATATGACTTAACTTGACATCTATTCTAATCTAATTACCTCTTACTTATTAGAACCCATAATAAATCTTCACCTGCATGATCGATCATGTTCTTAAATCTGAATAGCAACTCTTATAATTCAAAAATGTTCTTAATTCTTCAAACCCATGAAGTAACGATCGGATGTTGTTATTTTTTATTCACACTCTTGATTGCTTCTCACGCATATATATGTTTCCTCGTTTTCAAAAGTGTTGAATTAGTTTGGTAGAATATTTGTAATTTATATCAGTTTCCAATGTGAAAACAAAATCGAAACAGAATATGCCAGAAAATTTGCAAGCAGCTCAAATTCCACTCAGGCGCCAGTCGTGGTTTAATCAATTTTTCATTTTAATTCTCGCACTGAGTAACAACTTAATCAAGAGAAGACTCGATACAAAAATTTAAGACTTAACACTCAAAAACTCGCAATTATGACAAGCCTAAAAATCTAAACCTCACATGAATCATCCATTCACTTTATCTCAACTCACCCCCTAACTGTGCAAATGGAGATACGCTTATGTTTACTGACACTAATATGTATTCTCATGCAGCCAAGCTGGCATTATCCAGAAGCAAATAACAGATATTTAGTGTTGATCTACATGTTCCAGGAAATGAACCCAAAAACAAATTGTTGCAGATGTGAAAAAATTTTACCATGTATATATATATATTTGTTTATTCATGTTACCAATTATCAAGCTCTTTATGTTTTAACCAAAAAAAAAAATGGACACCAAAATAATTATGGATTTAGTTTTGTCTGGCACAAAATATTTTTTAATACTAGCATGGTTTTTTCGCGTTTCGCATTAGAAAAACTCTTTATTTTCACTCACTACTACAATAATTGATAAAGATCACACTAAGAAATTCATAAAGATCACGGTTTTAGAAAAAGCGTGATAAAGATTTGTGAGTTAAACTTTTTATCTCAGTCTAATTAAAAAATTGAGATAAAAAGTTACTTTTAATACTTTTTATCTCATTTTTGTTAAAACCGTGATTGTATTTAAAACGAGATAAAAGATCAGTAGAAACCATCTCAACAAAAAATTGAGATAAAAAATTAGTGAAAACTATCTCTAAAAAAAACTGAGATAAAAGATCAGTGAAAACGTCTCTAAAAAAAACTGAGATCAAAAAGTGAATAAAATTATATCTTAAAAAAAGCGAGATAATTAAAAGAATGAGAGATAATATTGTTATTTTTTTCTTTATATCTCTCTGAAATAATTTTGTTTATTATCTTATATGATTTAAATTAGATTTTGTAAACTTTATTGTAACATTTATTTATTAATTTTAATTAATTGAATATGATATAAAAACTATAATCATAGATCAATAAACAAAAAAATTTTAAATTAATGTTAAAACTAAATTTACCAAATCAAATTTAAATAACGCTAAATATATGATTATTATTTTTTCCAGTAAATATGTGGAAGTAGTTTTCATAATTTGTATAACTTATAACGAGGTGAATATTAAATATTTAATATCTAATAAATATTTCATGTATCTTTAATATTATTTATATTTATTAATTTTAATTAATTGAATATGATATAAAAACAATAATCATAGATCAATAAACAAAAAAATTTAAAATTAATGTTAAAACTAAATTTATCAAATCAAATTTAAATAACGCTAAATATATAATTATTATTTTTTTAGTAAATATATAGAAGTAGTTTTCATAATTTGTATAACTTATAACGAGTTGAATATTAAATATTTAGTATCTAATAAATATTTAGTGTACCTTTAATATTATTTATATTAAAAGTGACATTATTTTATATTTTGTTGGAAGTGATAAAAATTTACAAATAAAAATAATAAAAATTTTCATTTTTTTTGTTTTTTTAGAACTAATTTTTGAATATAATCATTGAAAATATTTTTTGTATTACAAATCAATTTTTAAAATAATTTTAAAAAATTTTGTTTTGAACAACAATTTTCTAGAACTAAAACTAAACGTGACCTAATTACTTTTAAAAATATAATACAAAATGAAGAAAAATATATTATAAATAGTGAGTTATGATTAAATATATGCTATACACAAAGAGTAAAGGAAAATAAGAAAAAGATTTGAGATTATTTTTAATTAAATATAATAGATATTTATAAATTATTTATTAAGTATTCACATTATTCTATATATTATTTACAATTTCAAGTTGTTGCAAAAAGTTAAAATAATTAAATAAAAGTAAATTTTTTATTATTTTTTCAGGTCAATTAATCAGGAAAAATGTAACTTTTAACTACTAATTGGTTGACAAAAGTTATAATAAATTATTGTAAAAACTTAAAATAATATAATTTTATTACTTTTAGTAACCCCTAAGGTGATAAAAATTTGTTTATATATATTAATATGTAAAATGTATATATAAATGATAGGTTGGACTAGCAGTCAACTACACTAACTTCCAAATGAATGGCAGGGGTTCGATTCTCAGCAGCAACAAAAAAAATGAAATATATAAGGTTGCTATAATGATAAGGTGGCAAACGGTGCTATGATGGCGTGATAGTAGGTTGCCATGTGGATTTTTATTATTTTTAAAATTAATCCATTTTTTCAGCGTGATTATTTGTTTATATTTGATCACGATTTTTCAAAAAAAGTGAGATCAAAATACATAAAAGATCACACGAGATTTCTTTTCATCTCAGTTTTTACGATAAAGATCACGCTTTTAGTGTGTGATTGTTGTAAGTTTTCAATCACGGTTGTAAACTGTGATAGAAAAGAGGTGACTTACAATCTCACTTGGATCAATCACGCTTTTGTGACTGAGATAAAAAGTAAAACATCACGCTTAAAAGTTGTGATGTTTATACATTTTTGTAGTAGTGACTGTTCTGCATGATAGGGTGACTTGAATCTCCACAATACTGTGTTTGGTTCTTTGAACAACCTGTGAACATACAACTAACAATTGTCTAACATCTGATAACCTTTTACTTTGCTTCTTCTTTACCCGGTCCCTATAGCTCATATCAATTGGAAGTAAAGAGATGCATGCACGTAGCCAGATATATACGTGTATATATATATATATATATTATATACTTCTCCAATGCAGAAGAAAGAACAAGGTGGAAAACAATTTGTCAATATTGTTGAAAATATCTTCAACAATTCACGGTCATACTAAATTTAGATTAAAATAATAATAATAATGCATCAAAATACAATTTAATCAATAAATTATCCTTGTTAAATCATTTTTATTGCTATTTTATAAGTTTTTTTTTTCCCTTGTAAAATAACATCAGCTAGCATTGACAAGCAGTGTTCTTTGACCAGGGCAATAAAATCAAAACTTCATATGTATCATCAATTCTAGAAAACTGCAGTTACGTGTACAATAAATATTTTAAGCACAGGCAGAACTTCAGTCGGTTGATCGTCTTGGTCTACATGGTCACTTTTCACCATTTATTGCTGTAAAAGGGAAAGTCAATGATAACACAAATAATGCCCAAAAACAAAAAAAAAAAAAAAACTTCCTTATCATCTTTCAAATCTAACAATTACTGACTGATTTTAATCATATTCCTATTTAACCAAGGAAATTTTGTTTTCTTCTAGAAATGCAAATTGAATCCAAAATTCCACGGTCATCATTGTCACGAGCTGAGCCACTCATTAGCCGTGGTGGGTTATAATTCGAATAAAATTTTTGATTAAAATTTTTTTAGTACTAACAATATATAATATCCTAATTCAACTGTTTATAGTCTACTTTAATATTCAACCTATAATTCAGGATAAGAAAATTTTTTAATCTAGTTTAATACGCAGTCATAATCCAGTTTAATATCTAATCATAATCTAATTTAATACTCAATACCTAATTAAGGTTATAAAAAAATAATTCTTAACTCTTGCCTTACTTGTTGTATTTCGACTTCTTTGCAATATTCATTAAATAAAAAATGTAGAAAAAATGATTATCATATATCAAAGTTGATACGATGTTGTTAAACATGATTGAACAAAGGAAATTTATTTTATAGGAATTTCAACGCAATGTTAAAAAAAAAAAAAAAAACTATTTTTTCTCAAACAGACGGAATAAATAAATAAAAGTTAATTACCAAAAAAGACAATAAATAAAAGTCTACGTAATTATAATAGATTGACTCGTATTTTTTAATCCAACAACCTAAAGACATATGACATCAATCAAATTCTAAATTTTGGATTATGCAGAGACTTTAAGCAATGTACTAATCACTATCACCATCGCCAAGAAAATTAACGAAGCATAATTGACAGCGGAAAGTAGACCACAAAACATGCAACACATGTAGATGTTACTTCATCATAATTCAATAAAGAAACCATAATTCCAGCTCAAACTATTAGTTAATTAATTACAACCTAGGAAAAATAATTAATATTCTAATTAAAAAAGAAAAAAAAAGAAAATTATACTATTCCTATGTTGGTACGAAAACTACCCGCGACACGTGGCATTTTGCCGAGCATTTTAAGGTAAAAGTCGAGACATGCAGAGCCTCCCCGAGCGAATAAGAGAGTTGACACGTGATACACGATCCATTATACGTGAAATTTTTCCAAGTATTTCGAGGTAGATGCCATGACGCGTGGACTTTCCTGGGCCAATTGAAGGTGTCGACACATGGCATCCTCCCGAGAGATTTGATTAGAATATTGAGGGAAATAGATGAGGTAGTTTGAGAAAGATCAAAGGACTCACATGGAACGAGGACCCAGAAGTTAATACCTAACTATAAATGCAAAATAGTTATAAATGAACTAACTTAATTACACGAAAGTTAATTTAGTTAGTTCTACCTTTCCCGAGTGATGACAAGTGTTAGATAGAGGTAACAGTTGGACGACTGCGGGCCCAAACTAATCAATTCAAGTGCCATTAAATCCACGCTCATTAAATGAGGGATGGGTATTGAAAAGAAAGAGAAATGCATTAAATGCAGAATAGAGGGAGTAACACACGAGAATATATGAAAGTAGGGTACATAATAATTTCGTGTCATTAATTTATTTATTTAGTGATTTATTTATTAATTTAAAATGAGATATCTAAGGATAATTAGGAGACTTGGCTAAAAAACCCAAGTACGCACTCTATTGCCAACCTCATTACACTATTTTTTCTGATTCCCTAGATTTCAATTAATTTATAGACATATATTGACTTGACCGTCGAAGAATTTTTAGATTGAGAAACTCGTCTTCAACTATAACTCTTTATTTTCCTATGCTCGATAGGCTCGTTCTCGAATTTTCACTTGGCAAGGAGGAAAAATTCAGACCGAATCAAATTCCTTCCTGTACATTTTTCCTAAATCTTGAATTTGCCAACTTTCAAAGTTACTCTCGCTTCACACACCATGATCATCATTTTGATCACCATCACCGTTGTTCCACTATCGTTAATTTCCTAATAATTGACTTACCAAGACTTCAATATATATATATATATATATGTAGCTTAGCTAAGGAGCTGACTTGAGAATCTTCAAATCTTATAACCTAAGCACACGTGTCTCACATATGTCAAGTTTGGTAGCTATGACCAAGCATCCTTGTCTATGAACAATGGCGGACCGCCTGGGGGGGAGGGGTGGGCCATCCTTTCAGCAAATTTTTTAAAATTTTAAAAATTTATCTTGATTCTCATTCATTTATATTTCTGCGTCCGTCACTGTCTATATTTTTCAGAAAAATAAAATCATTTCATTTATTTTCCATGTAAAAACATGATTAACAAGAGTTTGTGGTAGCATATGAAATCATACCACAGAAACAGTTTTAGGATCCTAAGAATTTATATAATCACATCTTTAGATTTCTTCCAAAAAAAAAAAATCACATCTTAGATGGCGTCATCGGATATGTAATATGCAAGATATATATATATATATATATAGCTATAATTTTTACATCCTTAATTTTAGAGATATTCACATACATGATACATTATGTGTTTGAATTAAATTTGTTAACATTGACGAATTTAAGAAAGTGACTCAAAGTTAATTTGATAATATTTTAAATCAAATTAAGACGACTCTTTAATCGAATCAACCCTAAAATGAACTCGAATAATTTGATATTTTATATTATATTTATCGGATATTAATTTATCAAGATAATTTTGTTATTTTCTTTAAGTATTTTTTTACATATTAGGGTTTACATAATCATTCTAGCAATGCCATCACATTATTTTCCTCGAAATTGAACCGTTGTCCCTTCATATAAAAACATATATGATTAAATCATGAAAATGTTTTACATAAGCATTCAAGCAAGATGATCTCATTTTCTTCATGGGATGTCCAAACAACCCCAATACATTTCACCCGAAATGTCATTATTTACCAAAAGATTCAAGTTTCTTCATCAGCAGTTTTATCTAAAAGGGGACTTTAAAAAAGTACTCTTCAAACAGCGACCAAACTTTTCGGGTTTCTACTGATACATACGTCAATGCCGGATGATCTGTCTCAACAGAAATTCTAAACATGGTTCATGCTTTGATTTGGTCTATTTATGTTTCACAATCATAAGAATCTTCCAGTGCAGACCACGAACCACAGTTGGCTTAGGAACATGATTGATGGTTAGTTAGATCACAAAACCATGTTATTTAGTTCCACATCAATTGTGATTATGTAATCGCAGTCGTTCATATTGACAGAGTTCATAGTGAAACCCACGAGATGGGATCAGACAAAACTTACGTGTTTAATTTTTTTTTTTTTTTCTCTTTATATTCAACTAGAAACAGAGTTGCCAAATGTTTCGCAATCATTATAACTATTTTAATCAAATTACCTTCCCATAACTTATAACACGTGGCTTGTTTTACCTTTCCATATATGTCTTAATTCAAAGTTTGCAGAAAGCTCATTTTCTGATATTGATCAAGTTGAATAGAATCTGATGAAGCATTGAAAATTGAAGAGTTCCTTAACAAGCTAAGTACATTTATATATATATATATATATATATATTTGTATACCATGTGGTATTCAATCTTCATAACTTGTGGTTATCTATTTCAATAAAAATATTTCAAAATTTCATACTTCTCTCTAGTTTTAGGTTTTCTCAAACTGCTCTAATAAACGGTGCATTTGATTTATTGAAAATTTCTAAAAGTTATTCATTTTTTATCTTACTGTACAAATTACGAACTCATAAATTATTTCATTTTATTTCACTTTTTGTTACTTCAAACGTTCCCTAAATTACACACGTATATATACATATAATCGGACCGTTGAGTATTGATCAATCTATGCTTTGGTGCTTTGAGATTCACTTATATTCAAAATGTAGAATAGAATGATGTCTCAACCGATGAGAATAGTTGTGTATGAATACAATATAAGTATTAATATAAATATGATAATTTTAATATATATATATATATATATGAATATAAATATAACAAGAATATGATAAAAAATATAAATTTTGTATATTTGATTAACTATATATAAACATAACAACCACAATAAAATTAATTTAATATATAATTCAATAATAACATATAAAAAAATATAAAATATAATATTTTATAATTTTAAAAGTTTCAATTACTCAAATATAAATTTGTATTAATCATATATCTAAAGAAAAATTAATAAAATAATAAAACACGCTATGTGCCATGTTTGATACATATCTTAGAGAATCAGTTAATGTTTCTTTGTAATGCGCAGCAAATATATTTGTAAATATGATGTAGATTTTCTTTTAACAAAGTCCTTATTGTTTTACATGCCAAGCAAAATATATATATATATATATATAATTCAAATAAACTATAAAAAAACACAGCTAATATATAAACCAGGGTTGGCTTGGGAACATGATTGATAGTTAGTTAGATCACAAAACCATGCTACTTAGTTCTATATCAATTGTGATTATGCAATCGTAACCGTTCATATTGACAGAATTCATACTGAAACCCACGAGATGGAGTTTCACGAGATGAAGGTCAGACAAAACTTACGTGTTTAATTTTTTTTTTTTTTTCTTTATATTCAACTAGAAACTGAGTTGCCAAATGTTTCACAATCATTATGACTATTTCAATCAAATTACCTTCCCATAACTTATAACACGTGGCTTGTTTTTCCTTTCCGTATATGTCTTCGTTCAAAGTTTGCAGAAAGCTCATTTTCCGATATTGATCAAGTTGAATGGAATCCGATGAAGCGTTGAAAATTGAAGAGTTCCTTAATAAGCTAAGTACATTTATATTTTATATATATATATATATATATATATATATATTTGTATACCATGTGGTATTCAACCTTCGTAACTTGTGGTTATCTATTTCAATAAAAATATTCTAAAATTTCATACTTTTCTTTAGTTCTAAGTTTTCTTAAATTGGTCTAATAAACGGTACGTTTGATTTACTAAAAATTATTAAAAATTTTTAAAAATTAATCACTTTTTATTTTACTACACGAATTACGAACACACAAATTATTTCAACTTCAAACAAACCCATCCATATATATTTCTCAATAAATTCTTAACAATTTTAGTTAGATTGAATGCCCTCTGATTCCTGTGTCATTGATTACACAACACCTGCATGGCCTGCTACAAGAAGACAAGATTGTTAATATATACAACGTTGCGAAGTTAGTAGCGTACGTGTCTCGATTATTACCTCACTAATCGCGTCTTCGAACCCACAAGCATAGATATTTTATAAGGTGATAGTCAGTTGGTGAAAGGCATATTTCGCAGAAAAAAATAAATAAATAAATAAATAAATAAAATGGTTTTTCCAGTACAAGTTCAACGGTCACGGTTAATTAATAAAGAGCAAGCAAGGTCATAATCCTCGGATGAGAAACGCTAGTTTTTCAACCCTATAATTAAAGAGGATCAAGAAAAAATGTTAACGTACGTACGTAGGTGGGAACATCTGGCAGCTGCAAAGGTTGAAAAAATGTATGTATATATATATATATATATATGCATTTGAATCTTGTAATTAATGTTCGGTAAGTGATGACATGTATATTCAATTGATGTTGCGAAAGGGTACGTGTCGATCGAACATTACATGTGTGATTTGAACGTGGACTCTTGTTATTTTATTTAATTTTTTCTCTTTTAGCCCCCGCAGGTGGTGAGATATACATGACGCATGCAATGAACATTGGAGGAGGGTGACTTGGGGTGTGTTTGGGAAAAAAAAGAGTTATTTTTTTATTGTTATTATTATTATTTTTTGGTTTAAAAAGTTATTTTTGTGCATAAAAAACTAAGAAAACGTTTGATACGAGATGAAAATTTTAAGACAGAAAAATTACAAAAATAATTATTATCGGAGTGACAAGTTTGGATTGAGAGAGAACATATTATCTGGTAATAACTATATTATGTTTGAAATATTAAAAATTTTGAAGGGATAAAAATTAAGTAAAAAAATATTTTACGTATGAGATAATGAGAAAATAGTATAATTTTTTATTACTGCATTCCTCACCTCTCCCACAAGAGGTAATCTTTACCCAGTGTGATCTAATGTACGTGATAGATGGCAAAAGTTATCCCTTGTTACCCCCAAAACAAGCATACCATAAGAGTATTTAAGCGTTTATTTGTAGTGCCAAATTTTAGTAAAAACCAAAAAAAAAAAAAGCAAAAATTAAGTAAATTGTGGATTACATGATATTTGGTGTGTTTATCAAAAATTATGAAAAAAATCAATAAAAGCTAGAAAGAGTAAGTAAAAATTAATAAAAGTTGAAAAAAATTAGTATAAATTAGAGAAATTTGGTGTGAAAAAAAAATTAGAAAATGTCAAAGATTTTTAGAGAAAATTTGAGATTTTTGAAAAAAATATAAAAATAAAAAAAATTTATTTAAAATTTAGATTAATTAGATTTGGACCTACTAATTCAAATTCGATTAGCTAAACATAGATATAATTTCCAACACTTTTATCTCATTAAGGCCCGATCAAATCCAATCATTTAGCAGGATAGAATAAATCGGGTTATATATGGATATACATACGTCAGTTTGGAGTCTGCTTCCAATAATTTCATAAATAAGAAATACATATATTACAAATATACGTGTATCTATGCGATGATATAGATTTTATAATATACAAATATTAAACTTATATAAATATTAATACAAACTAATAATTTATATCACATGCAGCAGCTGATCATCTCTATTCTAATTTGGAGTCTGCTTCCAAGAATTTCATAAATGAGAATGCAATTTTTTAGAGTAATAAAATTGATAACAATCGAAACTCGGTATTATATATATAAATATATATATATATATATATCAATGAAAATTAAAAAGAATAGGCAGATTTCAAATTCAATATTACAAAATTATTCTCTTGATCACATGATAAAATTCGAGTCCGAATATATAAAAGTAAATACCATAAATTTGGGGTGATTACAAAGAAACTAAATGCTACTAGTAAAAAATTAAAATTTCTACTTTTATGTCATTTTTTAATGCAAAAATGGGTGAACTCTAGGCAATTTTATTAGATTTAAATTTATAATTATTCTATCTGGTGTCCCCTTCACGTTTTCTTTTGATAATTTCACATTCATAACTTGTCAATATTGTTAACCAGCTTTTTTGAATCCAGCTTTTTGACTCTGTTGATGATTTAGGCTCCCCAAATTATATATATATATATATATATATATTGCATCTTGGAATGAATTAGAAAAGCACAGTGGGGATCATGGCCCTTTTCACGACTAACAAAATTATTGTAATTACCTTATATTTTATAATAAAAATTTTGAATATGAGTATTTGGTCCTTTTCTGTTAAAAATTTCTTTTAACTATTATGTTTTTAATTAGGTGAACTTGTAGCCATTAAGGGATGGACATAAAAGGCGCTGATTTACGCTTAATAAAATTTCATTAGTCATCGGACTATGCCAAGCCAAGGTTTTGAATCCCGAGCTTGCTCATTTAAACCCATTTAGTTAGCGGGAATACTGGATCACATATATGCAGACCAAAATTGCAAAACAAACGAATAAGATAATGAACACAAGAAAGAATACAAGATGTACGTGGTTCAATGTATAGGTACAATAAAATTTAGTTTTCATTATAACAATGGAATAAATAATTATGAGAAGGAGACGAAAGAACCGTACAAAATTATAAAGAAATAAAATCGTCCCACTTTATTCTTAACTTTTTCTTTAACCCTAACTTTTGAAAACTTTAATTGGAACTTAATATGGATATACAATACATTTCATATATAGAGCAATAAAAAACTTGATCAAAATGGACTTAAAAGTAGCTTTCAAAAAATTTGGATCGCGTAACTCACTGGGATGAGATTTTCAGCGAGTAGGTCTACCGCAATATAGTAACTCTATTTTTTTTTCAACGAGCACCCTATTGCGATACTATATTCTCTATAATACCCAGCGACCATCCAACAAGCTTCATTTGCACCACCTATACACCTCTTGCCTTTTGCCAACGAATCGCAGTAACTCCCGACAAATTATTTGCTACTATACCCCTAATATTTTCTGCATTCCCGCAAACTAATATAAATCAGAACGGGCAGATGCCTTCACTCCATTCATTCTACTATATTGTATTCATTGCACTCAGACATCTATTATTTACTAGTGCCTGAGTGTAACGAATATGATCCATAATTCTACTATTTAGTTTTTAAATATAAATAGTAATTTAGTGCTAAAATGAATATTTTTTATAAGAAAATATAAATAAAATGATTATAAAACATTAAAAAAATTATATATGTTTTAATTAAATCAGGTTAGTCCCAATCCCAGGTCAATTTTGGTAGTCCCAATCTTAGTTAGTTTAGTTGAACATGGTCAAATTTTTTCCCAAGTTCATAAAAAAAAAGAAAAAAATTAAATTAAATAAGATAGGCCAAGTTTAAAATTTTGAGCCTTTAAATTTATGTTCACCCTTATAACAGCTACTACTGTTAAACTCGTAGAGACATTGACTCCCTCAGCTAGCATTTTTTGGTTGGATTGTATATTTATAATCTCATCGATCACCTTTGATTTCTTCCTACGAGCACAATAGCATAATTTGAAAGTCAATACTAATATTTGATAATGCCGACAATGATTTCATGAAATCGCGCTTGTGGATCACGAATACGCGTTTGGATGTGGATGTATTCACCAAAATATAACTATATACATATATATATATATATATATATGATATTATTGTGGAACATGACCGACAATTCTTATCGAATGAGTATTCAAATCCATTTGGAGTTAAAGCAATTAATCAGAGACGAGGAAATGAATTTTTTTTTTTTTTGGTGGAAGCAGAACAGTTTTTAAATTCAAACCAAATTTCTGAAAATAAAATTAAAAATAACTTTCTTTGTAAAATATATTTAAAACAAAAAAAAAAGGCGTCAAAGAGCTGTTACTGCTCTTAAAAATACGCACTTGGTGGGCTGAACACAAATAGGACCGATATCCCACAAAATATAAGTGGGTCGGGTTCCCTATAGGCAGATTCTAGACCGAGTCCAAGAACCAGCGGGCTACAATCCAAGACTGCCATCTGGACCTGTAATCGGGTCTTTATTGAACCGAGTAAGAATGAATCCGGGTTTGTTAAGAAAGTTAAAATTGGAGATTCATATTGGGATCCGCAAATAATTTAAGGATCATTTGGTTTATTTTTTTACTTTTTACTTTTTATTTTTATTTATCATTTTCTATTTCAAATTCATTTTTTATTTTATACTTTTGAAAATAAAAAAAAATAAGTTAAAACTTATTTATTTATTTGAGTTTTCAAAATTTATTTTCAAAAACAAAAAATAACTTTACACATGAAATAAAAAATAACAAAAAATCTTTTTGAGAATTTTTAACAAAAAGTGAAAAAAATCTCAAAATAAAGAAAACAAAGCATTTCTTGTTTCCTCGTTTTGGGAGTTTTAACACAAAATAAAAATAAAAAACAGAAAACAAAAAAGCAAATCAAATATCACTTTAGTATCTGACTGGATGACATTTATATATTATACCGTTTATAATATTGTATAAATTTTATATTTCTATAAATTTATAATGCTACATAAAATACTAACATCATAAAATTATATTACTGGATCGAGTCTTTATCCGAAAAAATTAAAGTCTTATATTCAGATCCATTAAGTATCATACATTTGGATTCCAAATCTTAATCGTGTAAATAAGAGTAAAACTATACATATGCACATCCGCTTAATCGAGCCCGAGCCCGAGTTCAAATCTAAGCTCGGTCATCAACATGCCTACCATCATTCAAGTAAACAACCTATTACTCAGCTCGTTTGCGACCCTATTAATAACAAATAAACAAGTTCTCCAAAATGAAAAATAGAACAAAATAAATAAGGTCAACCAGTTCCAGAAGAGTGATCAAAATCACCTGAGGCGAGTAGCGCAAGGCAGTCAAAGAAGCATGGAATAGCCTATTGAATAAAAGAAGGGGGAAAAAAGGTACATATCAAGGAGTTTCTCAATCATGGGGGAAAATAAAAAAACCCGGAAACGTACAACTTTCTCAGCGGTTTAACACGATGGGTTTTTTGAGAAATGTAAAACTGGAAAAAAAACAAACCCAAAAAAAAAAAAAAAAGAAACAACAACCCCTCAGCAATATATCATTATTCTGACAACATGAGATGACAAGGCCGTGCGGTGGAAAAGAACGAGTAATTGGTCCATAGGATCTCCCCCCCAGGGCGCTCTAAAACCCAAAAGTCGGAAATTTGTGCAAATTGGAGCTCCACTGTACATTCCACCAGCTCTAATTCTACTTCTACAAAATCCATATTATCCTGCAACAGATACAAAGCCAATTACCTGGTTTTGATCCCACTAGTACAGGTTCAAAACTGTTCTCCTTAGGGCAACTCTGAAACACGGCCATCAACGCTGTAAATTTCAATCATCGACAAATTTCCTCCTGGATTTAGCACCACCTAGAGAAACCGAGCTTACATGACAGTATTTATTCTCAAAAGAATCACAATGTGAGCTTTGCATGGTATTGTTGGAGGCATAAATTTCAGCCAAGCAAGTCCCTGAACAAGTTGGGATTCTGACTTGAGGGGGTCACTCCCATTTGTCTGACAAGAGCATCCTTTTCCAGGGAATCTTTAGGGTTTGGACCCACCCTAGTTTGTGCTGGCGGCATAACTGTAGACCCTCCTTGAGCAGTCTTATTAGTTGCACTCGACAACTCGGATATGATACTAATATCGTCCCTATTACTTGAAAGAGGATTTGCAACAGCAAAACTCTGTCCACTTGCGGGCATATCAGCATACATAGACATTATATCAGGTACTTTGGTAGAATCAACCCCGCCATAATTTTGGGCTGAAGAATCTTGAGTTAGGTCAAGAAGCCCTTCTAATTGCTTAAATGGATCCACAGATGGGGTGGTAGTGGTGACTGACGATTCACCCAAGTCGAGCAAGTCTGGAGGTGGCTGAAGAGGAGTTGTCTTCTCTCCAGCAGTTTCGGAGGAGGAAGTCACTCCCTTTGCCATGTGAGGCTTGTCTCCTGCATAGCTGCTTGGCTTTGAAACCTTGTGACCAGTAGAGGAGGGTCTCTTTTCGGGTTTTGATGGACCCCCAAACAATGAAGCTGCAAGCTTCTGCTTTTCTGGAGATATCTCAATTTGGGACCTTCTTGAATCATAAGATGAACTGAGTGCTTTAGAATTTATATTTCCTTGTCCATCAGGTTTTGTCACCCCATTCACAGTACTCTGGGAACTGGAGCTAGAGCTAGGGTTGGAGCTAGAGCTAGAGATAGATGGCACAGGAGACGAGTAAGCTGGCTTACCCCACTTCCTTTGAACCCCCTCAAGTCTTAACTTTAGTCCTGACGGACCTGTATCAGATGCAGATGTCATTGGTGCAGTTTGGAGCATCTCCCTTGGATAAGAAGGCTCGGGTACAGGAACAAGTTCAGTTGACGATGCTAATGAAACTGGAGCCGCCCTTGATGGCACCACTGGTTTTGGAAGCTCATAGGCCTCAAACCTAAGAGAATGTGTTAACGCATCATGCTGGTCTTGATTTCTAAAGCTGCTGACATCTAAAATTCCGGAGCGTTCATTCTCAGGAATATAGGGCTGAGCACCCCTTTCCAATGATTGTTGGACGTAATTATCAAGGAACGAGAGGCTTTTATCAATCTGCAAGGTAAATAAGCATTTGTTATTTTAAAAATTTTTTTTTTTTTTTTTTTTGGGGGGAAAATCATGCCAACATATTGCAAGAAAGGACAATCAAGTGGCCAAAAGAAATGATAGGCTGTCAAAACCTGGACACAGGCAATCAGCAATACATGCAATGAATATTAAAAAAAGTAAAAACATGCATATTTTCCAAAACTTCCACATTGTCATAATATAAACTTACCATTAACATATGCAGACACGTGCTTGACACCGTCATGTGTGGCCTCGCACGTAAGCATATACATGTACAAGTCAAAAGCTGTCTGTTCTCTCCGTAATTACACCCGTCAGTCATGCTACGTTAAGCATGCTAGCCCTAAGGTTTCTATACTGTTTAATCCACTGATTTTGATGATAACAAACCATGGATCATTTCTTAGAAAAAGGAATGTTATGAGTTGATATGGTTTATATTGAAAGAAGAGCCAAACTCTTAATGGTTTTATATACTGCATACAAGGAACGCATTTTCAGGATTAAATCCTTCTATATGGCTCTACTAGGGAGGGAGTATGATCATCTTTCCATGAAACGGTACAGCCTAGTGGTGTCTCGACAAAGGTGTGGCTATCTTTGGTTTGTGTTTCCATAATATCATTGTCAGCGTAGATAACTTGATTAAAAGGTGGAAGATCTTCATAAGTTGCTTGTGTGAAAAGGATAAGGTTCCTGTCTCGCACATTTTTATTCACTGCAACTACATTTGAGAGTCATGGGAGTTGGTTATAAACATCTTTGGAACACGATGGTCGTTTCCATGGGTCTGCTAGAGGCATCGGTTAGCTGGTGGGGGTACTTGAATGGAGAAAATAGATAGAAATAATGGAAGATGGTTCCATCCTGCACAGTTTTGAATCTGGATGATATGGGGAAAGAGAGTACATGAATTTTCTGAGGGTTAGAAAGAACACTGTCAAGACTGAAAAGTAGTTCTATTTTTCTTCTTCTTTATGTAGTTTGTTGAGTATCCTGAATTAGGGCAAACAAGGCATGTATCAACACACCACCACCACCCCCACCCAAAATAAAAATGTATGTATAATAAAAAGAAGAAGAAGATTGTTCACTTATAACCAATCATTACTGAGACACAATATTTTATGTATAACGCAATTTTTTTAAGAGAAGGGGCCCAGATATGTACTGCCCAAAGTAAGGTTTGAAGCTAGGAAGAAAAGCTTATTGCCAATATGAAAGGCAATGGAGGAGGGTAAAAGAGGAAATTAAGTGCAAAAGAAGAACAAAGAAGCAAACAAAAAAATAGCTCATAACTCGCATAAAGTTATGCCGCAATGTTTCAACAACCCAAATAAAAATGTATGTGACAATAATAAACATGGCATGAACACAAAGTTACTGACGGAAAATAAGAACACAAAGTTACTGAGGGAAAATAATATGTTAACTTGAAATTCACACGATTTAATGTGATTTTGAAATAAAATAATTATTTAACCTATTCATTGAATTTTAAGATATTTGAGCATTGTTGAAGCATCCAACTCAAAACCAAGAAGTGAGGAATAGAGAGACTCATTAGAATCTTATACTGCTTTGGAAAGCTTGATTTCATCGATATAGGATATGTTCTAACACACCCCTCACATGCAACCCTCACTCACATTTGGAGAGCGTGACGGTTGCCCCGCATACGAGAAGTTCATAATCGAGAGATTTAGAAGTAAAAAAGGTGAAGAGTCCTCCCAACCTCAACTCTGATATCATATTAAATTATCCAACTCAAACCAATTGGAAAGTAGCGAAAAGGCCCATTAGAATATCACACTGGTTTGGAATACTGATTTTATTGATGTGGGATATATTCAAACAAGCAAAAAGAAAAATCGACAGTACTTATAAATCTAAACAAGATATGATTGCAACCACTAGGTAAAAACTCTTCCAACCTCAACAGCACATTTGCACGCAAAATAACCTGCACTCATCCACTAGCCCAACGGTCAAGAGCCGTTTTTTGGGCCTTTTCTTTTTATTGATAAGTAAATGGAGCATTGTCAGTTCAAAACATTCAACTTACCAGAAAAATTCCACAAATCACACCAGTTCAAACTTCTTTTACAAAATTCCAAATGTAAGTTCAAATCTTTCACAGATTAGAGACTCGTATCTAGGTAACTTCCACAAATTTCAAAGCTTAATTTCTTCTTCCGCGGAGGCAGAAGTTTGACATCAAGTAAGTATAGTCTGCAAAGTATATGCAGACCAGGAATGTTTCTGAGAAAACCAGTGTGGTATGCAGGACAAAAATAAATACATGCATGATACTAGGCCCCATTTGGTGCTACATTTTGTTTGTCTCCAAAGGCCACCAAAGTGCTTCATTGTGTGCACCAAGTGCCTAAAGTAGTTTGACTTCGACTAAATAAGTATTAAAATGCTTAGCGAAAGCAGTTCTCAAATATGCAACCAAACAATGTCAAACCTCTTTAACGTAAATTCTTCTCTACAAAGTTCTTAGTTCAAAATAGCACTTCACTAAAAGTCAACACCACCAATGGGGGTCCTACTCTTGGATGTAGTGTTCTAGGATGGTGTTACAAACTTGCAATAATCACAGAACCAGAACAAGATAAGCTTTGTCAAGTTCAAGATTGCCGTAATGCTTTTTAGACATTAAAAATGCGAACATAATCCATCATATTAAGGAGTCTACTATATATAGTTATATGAGGTTTGAATCTATTATTTTCCAAATCTTAATTTCATGCAAATGATAAGAGAAAAATAAGTGACGTTTCCAGATACATATGTTAGTGTCATGAAACAAACTGTACAACACTTTTGACCAAGGAATCTGATTGCAGATTACTAATATAAGGATTTAAGCACCACGGATAAGGAGAAGAACAGGAGAAACAAAGAAAAAGGGAAACAAAAGAGAATTTAAAAATTAAAGATAAAATCACAAAATATATAAAAAGTAACTTATTCTAATTAACTAAACAAGGTATTCGGTGCAAGAAATTGCCATGCCAAATAAATTCTGGAAACACTCAAATTCAACTAAAAATACAAATGGAATAATGAATATATATATATATATATATCGATAAACAAAAATTGTTTAAAAAAAAAAAAGCAACAAGGGGACGTCACCGTATTTATGTTGTCCATTTGTATATCTATTTCAGAAGTATGCATCAGCAAATTAACTACCCAAGAACACTGATAATAAATGAAAAACAAACTAGAGTAGATATGAAATGCACAAATATTTCATCCATGTCAGAAGTATGTATGAGCGAATTAACTAGCCAAGAAACCTAAGGAAAAAAGAAAAACAAACTAAACTAGATGCAAGATATCAAAGAAAACCTCAATGTCTTCACAACTAGCATCCAGTGGCATAATGCTTTCAACAGCATGAGCATCTAAGCCAATAACTGCTTGAAGTTCATATGCACGTTGCTGCAAATCTGTTGAGTGGGATGCCGACAGTTCTTCAATCAAAGATTGACACTGCAAGAATGCAAGAAAGTTAACAATCTGCATATTTTTCAGGGTTAAAATATTAAGCAGAATTGAAGTCTGATAATGTTGATTAGTGGGTACTAAAAAGAATATAACTAATTTACTTGTCATAATACATATATTATGATAAAAACATATGCAAAAAGAAATTATCCAAAGAACTAATACATGATGCATGAAACAGAATATAGATAAGAAGAGTGAAGCATCAAATGACAAAAGGTCACAAGCAGGGAACCTTACAGCAAGGACCACCCACAAATACTCAGAAGCTTGTGTACAGAAATTGATTCAGACAGCTCAGTTGAGAGAGAGGTACTAGAAAAATGTACCTCAGGTAGTATGTCCACTTTTCTTCCAGCCGCTATCTCAAATGCATATATTTTCATAAGTGCTGTAACTGCATATGCCTTCAAGGGAGCGCCCGGGGGGGGGGGGGGGAAACGTTCTCAGTTCAAACTTCAAAAGAGATGAATACATTGCAATAAGAATATTGATTGTATCAGATCCCAAAGAAACACCCCCCTGATGTATTATCATCAATTATATGCATGTGCATGTCAAAGAGATCAAACTAGACTTAGCCCAAAAAAAAAAGATATCAAACTAGGTAATTTTTTTTTTTTTTAGGTCCTCACATTAGGTGTCAAATCTATGAAAAAAAAGTCCAACTGAATATTGTACTGGTTGTCGGCTACCTAATGCACAAACCCTCCTCCTTTGTCCGGGCTTGGGACCAGCTATGCCAAGGATACCCCAACATAGCCGACCCCACCTAGTGGGAAAAGGCTTGGTTTGGTTTGGTCTGGGTCCTCACATCACTCAAGCAGCTTTTTTCAATCAATTACAGTTAACACAAGGATAGCTGTCCATAATAATAAGGGATGTATGAATTCCCAAGAAGAGAGGAGCTGCAATGGTCCTCCACTATCCCATGAGTGAGTCAAACGTCGGATCTATAATGGATCTCACCTGAATTGCCCCACCTATCCTCCTGAGGAAGAGTTTGGTTTCAAACCATGGTTCGAACAGGAGGAGTATGGCATGCTAATGTGCCTTGATTATCCACATTTCAGTTCAGGCACTGATGAGCACATTGAATTATTCATCTGGCTCTCAAAGGGACTTGAACTTAAGTCTCTTTATTGTTGAAATGCAGCCTAATCTACTTGGGTGTCCCCTAAGGGACAACTGAACCACTATAAATATCAAATGTTTACATCTTTCTCAGTACTTGCACCTAGCTTTTGGCAAAGAGGCCCATGCCTATGCTTCTTTCTGATCTGTTTGATGAGTTAATTCCCTAAAAATTAATAATGGCCCCTCCGAACATTTGTATAAATTTTAACAAGAATCATAAAAAGCTCAAGTATTTTGATTTTTTGTTAATTATAAAACTGCCCCAAGGAATAAATAAAACTATGTTGGACAAATCAAGAGAGCAAGCCCCCTTTTCTTGTTTGTGAGTGATGAGGCAATGGCTACACGATCAGTTGGCTAGGAGCGTGGGCACAACTTGGGCATCCCACAGGGGCTAAATCCACCCCCATTAACCGAAGAACCCTTGGGGGGCAAAAAAAAAAATTTACAAACGGGATAATTTATTTTATTATAAAGTTAACAATAGGAAAAATTACGAAAAACATCCAAAGGACGTGGTAGTTGACGGCAACGTCAGGAAGTCCAGAGACACCAGGGGCCTTTTCTATTGAGAGCCTGCCGACCCTGGAAATGGTTCAGTCGGAGGAAAAGTCCATTGTGAGATAAGTTAGTTTTACCCTACTGGTGACAGTGTCGCGATAGTAATTCAACCTAAGGATTTCCATGCAGAAATTCCATCAACTAAGTGAGGTAACATCCATCTAGTTGAAACTAACAAATATTCAAAAATATCCTAAAAAAGAAACAAAAATACTATAAATCTGAGTCAATAAAAGAATCCATTCGACAGGAAGAGACAATGTTGAAGGTACCTTGACGGTATCATCGCTGGAATGCGCTTCTGCCACATCACACAACTTCCCAGTTATATAAGAGGCTGAATACTTCCCATCTGCAGTTCCATATTCCCCCAAGACCCAGCAAATTACCTACAACTCAAAACTAGAAAATAAGATCGCATACACGAGTGCATCCTAAGCCATATTAACACGTGAATTAGGGGGAAATTAAAAAATAAAAGAGACATAGGAGAGAATGTACTTGTAGAAATGCACATGGCAACTTTGGCTCTCCAATGATGCGCAAATATGATTCCACCTGCAGTAAAAGGAAAAATAAATAAATCAAAAGAGAAGCAGAAAGAAGGGGGTGCAGGAAATAGAAGAAATTTTATAAAAGCTTAATGCATTACAATCAAGAAACAAGAAACAAATTTTCAAAGGATGTTGAGTAAAATGGATGGATAATAGGAGAGTAAGTTTGATAAATTCTGTTCAGCTTATCCATATGAATCGTTACATCTTTCACACCTAGACCTAAATTCTACATACTTCAAGGTTAGGAGTTAAGTGTTGCTGGTAAGATCAAAACTTTAATTTCTGTAATCATCAAATGGTCATGATCATGATAAATCTCAATCTATCTTCCATACTGTTACTGTATTTATGACAATTAAAAGTACAAAAAACTGGAAGAAAAGAAAAAGTATTTCCACTGATTAAATAACCAATATAAAAATATTTCTTATACAACATTATCTTTATAAAGAAAATTAAATTCACAAAACCTGTTAGACATAACTATTACAAAACAGAGGGCTTAAGACATGTCCCTGCCATTTAAGGAAGTTTTAACCAAAAAAAATTAACACAGGTCTACTTCCCATTATATAACTCCGATCACGCCTCATCCGCATTATTAAATTTGCTACTGTAACTGCGTCATAGACATTATTAAGTACTTGGTGACAACAATCGGTCATGATGTAAAATAATGACCAGCATTGATAATGAGTAAAGAAGCCCAGTTAGTCTCTCAATTGTGTTGGACTCTTCTATTTCTCTATTGCAGGGTTTACACCCACATCCACCGGATATGAAAAGGGTACAAGGATATGTGTTCAACTCCAATACCCATATTAGTCATTTGAATCCTCTAATTTTCAATAATATTTTTATACCAATGAAAGTTCTATACCAATGAATATTCTGTGCTTATAGTTATCTAGATTATATTTTTTGTTAAACCCAATGAATAATCAAATAAAATCTTTCCATTATTTTTTTGCAACAAAGTTTTTCAATTGTATTTTTGCCGAAAATTTAATTTTTTAATTGTATCACTATCAATTGACTTTTTTAAATGATTTATTATTATTATTTTTAAGTAAAAATATAATTAATATAAGTATAAATGGGTAATATAAATATAATTAATATAAGCATAATTATTCTTTTTTAAAATATAACACCAATGAAATGCGTTCTTTTGTTTGGCAGGTTACACATTGGGGGAGGAGCAAAATGCTCTGCCAATCATGTGTAAATGGCGGGAGTAATTCCCTCTCTCCCGTTGACGCCCACGTGGGGCACATCAGTCAAACATGTTTAAACAAATGAAATCTGTCACTTTTGCAGGTCAAACACTAGTTCAAAAGTAATTCATGCCGAAAAAGAAATTGTAAGGGGTATTAGTGCAACCGGGTCAAAATATAGGGAGGTGATATTGAAATTTACCCAAAAGAGATTTTTTAACTTTCAATTGGATAGAAGATTTTTTTTTGGGGGGGGGGGGGGGGCTATTTTTTTCTCCAAGTTTCACTTAATAATGACTATAACTATACAATATATAATATATTTAAGTGTTTGTGATGCACCCACGTATCCATACCCAACTTTTGGATACATATCCCAATACACTAAATTTAAAATTTTGGGAGGTTTAACATCAAGACACATAGCTTCACCAAATACTTACACCCAAGTCCATGTAACATGGGATTCTACAAACTAAGGCAAGCAATATACAGGACCAAGCAAAGCAATAATATATGATGAATATACACAAAACTCAAATTACTAGAAAGAAATCTGCAAGGCCACCCATGTAATTAAAGTGTTCCAACAGAACGGTCAGCGCCAAAACCACAAATTTTAGGGACACATTTTGGAGAACAGATTAACTGAAAGGAGAAAGAGGGGATCCAAAACTGCCACTGGGAGTAAATAGTAAAATAACACTCAAGTAAAGGTATGAGAAGGCCTTTTTGTATTATTTATCTTTAACCATGACAAGAAAATTCAAAAGCTATAAAAGATTCAAAACAACTATTTCCGAAATTGATATATGAATGACTAAATGCATTAACAATTTCACATATCAACCATAACCATAATATAACTCAAAGAACAGATTATGCAGAGCATAGAAAAGGGGGAAAAAAAAAGCAAATGTGAAATTTCAATAAGAAAATGCCTCGGGCTTTATATAATCGATTTTTTTTTTTTTTATAACTGAAGAAGACTTGATTTTTTTTTAGGTACAAACATTAGCGGCTTGTCGTACCCTCAAGGAATAATAATAACACTCAATGGAGATTGAACTTGAGAGACCTTATGACTTTGGCACTTAACATTAGCCCCCCCAACCAATTGAGCTACCTGTGGGGTTTGGGGCTTTATCTTTTATATAATCACATGCATGGTCAATTTTGCATTTTATTTTTTATACTTATTAGGGTTAGGATACTGTTGGACAAAGTATCCTTTTATCAAGTTTTATTACCAGCCAAGGATATAAAGGTAATTCTAAAGTTGGAAGTACTGGGACATCTGTTAATTACATTATGGGTTAAGTTATACTATTGAATATTACATGGAATCTTTATTGAGTCTAGAAATTTCTAGTTGGATGGACAATTTCTAGGCTTCCAAAATAGTGAGTCATAGTCCCTAATAGAATTAAGAGTCATAGCATCATAAATACCTAAACAATCTTCATTTTCATTGAAATCGGGGTTTAGAATTTTTTGTTGTTCACCAATAAAAAAGGAAAAAGTATTTACATCAACTTTTTGAAGCCTTGTGCAGGCCTTACCTTGGGAGGTAATTTTTAAGTCTCATAAAATATTGTATAGTTTTCTCCTCCTCCTCCTCCTCCACAACCTTACTATTCCAATTGTATTCATATCCCTAGAAATAGTCTCCTTATTAACCGCAAAAACCTAAACCAATAGATTCCCAAGCAACCCACAATCCTTCCCCTGGTTTTACCTTTCTTTAACACCAAGTAACATAAATAGCTGTTGTCCCAAACTCCAGCAACTAAAAAAAAAAAAAGAAACCAACCCAGCAAAGTGCCTCATTGAAAATCCACCAAAACCTCATCCCTCTGTTTGAAAACCTCAGAAACTTCAACTGCCTAAGAGAACCCTAACTACAGAAGACAGCTGAGATCCACCATAATTCTAATTCTGGCAGCCCTAAAAGCTGTCATGCATCAACAGGGCATAAGTGCTCTAATCTAATTCTTACTCATAAAAAGTAATAGAAAAAGTATGGAGTGAACCAATGGAAATTCATTAAGAATGCACACAGCATATGATCAGTTAACAAAAGCATATGCAGTGCACCAATAGAAATTTGTCGGGAATACATACAGCAGAAGCTCTGAGCTGACTATCTGCAGTATCATCATCCTCCCCAAATCCCTCAGCAATCAACCGCATCAAGTTATGTGCCACTTTAATATTTACAAGATCCCCAGCATGCTCAAAGACTCTATTCATGGTCTGTGGTAAACAGGTCAAGATAAGCCAACAATTAAAAGTTCACAAAACATATATAGGTGCAATCTAATATTCAAACAATCATAACTGTAAAGGGGAACATTGATATAACCTGGATGAACCACTGGTTGCTCGGTGCAAACTGTTCTGCAAGCTCAACGCATCTCGATGCTATTTCGGTTTTGTAGTGATTGTCATTAATGTTTATCATGTAATCAATCATGCGATCAGCAATAACTTCAACATTGGAGGACTTCGTCATCTTATACAGCAGTTCAAAGGTTTTCCGTTTTAGAGTATCATCTGGGTCCTGTATTATGAAGCATGTGAAAGTTTGGCCAAAACACATGAACAAAAAAATGAAAGGAAAAGCAATCAAAATAAATTTAAACATCAAAGTGAAAAGTGACATGGCTTAATATTATAAATTTACAACCACAGCAACAGAGAGAAATTTGTAATGGAAAAGAAAATATAAGAAGCCATAAGCACTAAAATACAGGCAGAAATGAGTGGAAACCAGGGGGGCTGACATCAATTTTGATGTCAGCCCTATGACAACATGATCTAAGCAGTTGGACTAAAATCTCACAGTCCATACACACTCATGTATTTTTTAAGTTAAAAATTTATGAATGTGTATTTGGACCGTTGGATTTTAATCCAACGGCTCAGATCATGTAGCCTCCCTCTTTACGAAATGAGCAGCATCCTTGTCAAAGAATATCTATTTATCAACTATCATGCCTATCTAATGATAACCTTCTCATAATTTTAGGGTTTTGAGTTGGGTAAAGTTGCAATTCTATTAATTAACTAGAACTACACATCAGTACACAGCATAGGGGAGCAGAATAATGCAAGGATCCCACTTTTTCCTCTACAGAGAAAGACAATCCAATTATTAGCAAGTGACCATTACAAAGGTTTTTGTAATAGATCCTTGAAAGCGGTTCGATTCTAATAAAAGTGCATTTCACATTTGGAACTAGAACCACATTTGGTAACAGGGAAGCATCAACATAGTGAAGTCTTAAATATTAATACGCTGGATTTAACTATTCACCATAAGTTTCCACTTTTTTAAAAACAAAAATAAATAAATAACACACTGCCATCCACCTTTGAACACTCAAAACAGCAAATAAATTATCATTATTAAAACAAGCAATCGCACCAGGAAAGCGAAGAAACTTTACAATAGAAAAGGGTGCAAGCAAAACAGGTTGACTGCATTTGGAGTAATGTCCTCAAGAAGCTTTCCTCTATGATGAGTTCACCAGCGAGAGAGAGAGAAAGTAATGCAACGAAAATTTTAAAATAGGAGCTCATAATGCAAGGAGATGATACAACATCGCTTGAAAAATAAAAATATGTTGGAGCACACAATAATATAGTTGACTATACATCAGAATTTATAGAGCATTTACAGAACCACATCATTTTTTAATGAATTCACAAGAAAACCGACACTTTACTAACTGATTCTCAAAACAAAAGTTAGCTTAAAAGGAAACTAAGAACCATAATTTTGAAATTTTGAAACAAAGCAAAATTTTACCACTATGGAATCCATACCCCAGAACTAGGCACCTAAAGATCATAGAACACACATAAATATGTTTATAAAATAGCAAAGTTATGCTCGTTCTACCTTATAATTTTTTATGTGGTGAAAAAAAAATTACAAGTTTACTCGACAATTCTGGAGTGTTCTATGATCGTAGAATGACTCCCAAATATGAGCAATGATTTTTTGAATTGGCAATGGAAGATTTTTCCACAAAATGTTGGATAATAGTTGCTTCTTTTTTTTTAATAAGTAACCAAAATTTTATAAAAAGCATCGAGAAGATGCGCAAAGGACCCAAGTGTGACTTACAGCTCCAAGCTGTCTACAAAATTCAAAAAGGGAAACAATTCTATGTCTTCTATCCAATAGCATAGCAAAGACAAAAACCAACTCTCAGCTATACAAGGCCATCTCTGAATCTGTAAAGCTTCTCCTATTTCTCTCCCCCAACACCAACCAAAGAATACAAAAAGCAATTAAAGCCCGCACTCGTTTTGTGTTCCAAAAATTTAACACCCCACCATGCTTCCAAAAATAACATAATCCTTTTTGGAGTCACCCACGCTATGCCGGTCTGAAACAATGCAAGGCTCCACTACTACCCACGAAAAAGTGACCAATCGAATCTTCTTCATTCCCGCACAAACACCACCACTTCAGAATAACCATTCCGATCTTCGTCAAGTTGTCAATCGCCGGGATTTTAACCTGTAAAGTGCACTATACAAAGAAACCCACATTAGGACCTCTAAATTTTGCCCCAAGAAAATACCACTCCCTGGTAAGTTGTCAATTCCTTGTACAGGACTTGACTTGTAACACACCTAACCTTGTCAAAGTCCACTAAAGTTTACCCTTACTACCTGGCAATCTAATGATGCACAGGAGTTGGAGAAAACGAATGTAACTATCCACTTCCCAATCCAGCAAATCCCTCCTCAACCTTATCTCTCATACAAAGTTGACCCCTTCCCCTCTCCCACAATCTTGCACAGTTGCACCTTTGTCCAGATCCAACAAATTAAGCCACCCAAACAACTATAGAAGGCTTCTCTCCCCAAGCCACCGATCCTTCTACAATCTGATCCTATCTCCCATTCTGACCACCACCAAACAACGATCACTAACGTCAAGCCTTGGAGCACATATGCTCTTCCAAGCCCCTAGTCTATGGTTCCTACTACAGCTTTGGTGGTCCACTCACCCCACTTGACCCCGTGTCTAGTATCCACCACCCTACTCCAAAGTCTCTTCCTTTCCGCAAAGAATCACCATAGCCACTTCCCAACAAAGCCACATTGAATGTCCCAATTTTTATGATCCCCATACCACCATCTTTGATTGACTGGCACACCGTGTGTCCCACTTCACCAGATGAAACTTAAAGACTACCCTTCGCTACCCCTTGCTCCTCATGTGTTCTTCTTTAGAGTGTAGTCTTCTTTTTATTGCTGGTGGGCCGTTGTTCCCTGGTGCAATATGGGACTTGAGGCCCAATTCCCTTGCTTCAAAAAGCGGCTCAAAAGAATTAAAATAAATGGCTTGCCACTAACTTGCCCCACCCAAGTACCAACTTGGGTTCCTTTGATATTTCTGTAAGTGAAAGAAATACTTCTAGTAGTCATCCATTTTTTGATTGAAGCAGTAAGTTTTAGCACTCCAATTATGATTTTTGATCTTCACAAATGTCAATTTATACAAAACTGATAATTCTATAAAATACATATTCCAAATGTATTTCATTAATATCCCTAGAAGAAATTTCAAAAGAATCAAAGTAAGCAAAGGCCAAAACAAAGTAGTTCCCCCCCCCCCCGGCTCACAAGTCCAAAAAACAGTAGTTTACATGATAAACAGGGCAAAGTAATATAGATCATACTTCAGATTTCATAAAAAATAAAAAACTGAACCATAAAATTTATTGAACAAGCAAATAAGACTAACAGAAGATGAAGAAAAGAACATGGCCTTGTCTGCATTCCAATGGCTCCACTAATTCAAATTTTATAGATGTTAAATGCATTTGAGGAAATAATGTTTCCCACCTCTAAGCAATCAATTACAGCCAGTTGGTGTTGTTCAGCAATTTCTGGACTTATCTTTATCAACCGACCAAGGGCATCAATGCCCATATACTTCAGATTATGACTACCACTCTGCTCAATAGATAAGATACACAAGCATGAGTTTATGGCAAATGGAACCAAATGACAGGCACACAAGTTGACAAAGGAAAACCTTCAAAAATTTAGATATCGCATCAGCTGAAGCTTCTAATAACTTAGGATTGGGAAGTATTGAGGAGACACAACATATGCACTCATAAAGAACAGCATTTCCTATGTTACTTGATGAGTCACACTTTCTCATTATGTCAGCCACAACGGTATACATGTGTTCACTAGCTTGCTTGTCACCACCACCCAGCAATGCCAAAATTTTCAGCAACTTGATCTGCGGAATAAAAAGGAATGATTACTAAACAAAAAATAACTAAGACATCAACAAGAAAATAAAAGGTGAGCAGATCAACTCAGTAATAATGCTTTCTTTTTTGTGTGTGGATGGTAATAATGCGAAAATCAATGAAGGGAATGAACTTGAAGTGTTCAAGTTTTTTACACAAAGAAACCCAATTGTGCAGGAATGGGTACCATTTGTGCATTATGGAGAAAAAAATGGCCACAATTCCAAAATGTTATCATATAAATGGTTAAGTTGACTAATACTCGGTTTGGATATATTATGATTCCAAATGAATGGATTTTGAACTAAACTTCGCAAAAACATAAGGAATGTGACCGCCACTTGGTAAAATGAGAACTATTTTTCAAGATTCAGACAACTTGATTCATTAGGATTAAATAACTACTTTCACATGATTATTTGAAATCCATCATTACATATCACATCCAAACTATTTCAATTGTAAGTTGAAATCCATATCAAATATATATTTGAGGTATTCTCAATCAATAACTAGCGCCAAACCCCTTTATTTCAAATCTATAAATACAAACACAACCTAGAGTATTTGAATTTTTAGTTTACAGGGATTACAATGAACTCTTTTTCTTTTTTGTTTTTTTCCAATTTAATGACACTATAACTTCGCATGCATGTTTCTAAGTTGCTCGTGGTGCAAGTTGTATTTTTCATACAACTTGAACCTGGGTGGTGTGGTTGTGCCCATTTCCCCTTGTGCCAACAACCACATAATAATAAGGAAATTTCAGCTTGCAAATACTAATTCACCAGTTTTATTTTGAAGAATCGTGCAACTATCTGCTTGTTTCTTTCCTTTGCAAAAAATCGCAAACCATTCCAATATCTTCTCCGGTTCTCTGAATATGAACTAAAAATAATAATAAGTAAATCTGACATACCTGAATGAATGGAGCAGGCATCTGATGATAATCATAACTCTTTGGCAATCTACGTTCAGCTACTTGCTTAAGAATGCTTACAAAGCTGATAACTAAATCCTTATAAGAATTAGCATCTATTGTGATGAGATCAAAAAGAGGGCAAAGTGTTGCGCCCATGACCCCTGGATCATTGTCGCATAGCTTCTGCAAAACAAAAAAATTCTATCAGAAAAAAAAGAAAAGAAGAAAGTAGCTTGCAGATTCACTATCCCAAATGCAGCAACCATATACGATATACACACATACATACATATGTATAAATGACTAGAACAAACGTCATGAACTAAAGAGCACCATTGGGAAGAATATGTAAATCCATCATGGGTTGGAATTTGATTGTTCCAATCTAATTATGCTTTGGACTTTACAGTAGTAATATTATGAAAGTAGAGAGGACTCGTTAGCACGACTAATGGTAGACTGCCAGCTAAAACGTTCAAACTCCCACAGTCCTACTGATGGTTGCCAATATTATCTAATCCATTTAAATTAATAAAACACAAAAGAAAGGCTCAATAGGGAAGCTGAATTCCTTATCGTGATTAGTTCATATTTGTCAAAAAGCCATCGCTTAACAGCAATGCAGGCAACATAATGCTAAATATACCCAAAATAGAATACCCTATATGATAAAAGAGACAATTGAAGTATAAGCTATGGAGTACTTCAACACATAGTACAGTACACACCTTCCTGAAATTGGAGATGAGATGGATCACAGAAGATGGCGAACGCTGATAAAATCGATGAAGCGCCATGACTGCCTTCTTCCTAACAGCCTCTTTTGAGTGCCCCAAAAGATCCACCACCTGCGGAAGCACGGCAGGGATCGTCTCCTCGTTGATCAACCTACACACTGCATTCAAAGCAGCGCATACAACCAAGTAATTATCAGACTTCAAGTCCTTCTGAATCGTGTTCACAATCAATATAATCAGATCGTGGTCCTCATTCAAAAACAGCGTCACAGCCAGGTACCCAGTTCGCTTCAACAGAAGGTTGTCGTCGTGGGTCATCTTCACGGCATGAATGTACCCGAACGACGCATCATGGCCGAGCATTTCCACATAGACGAGCCGAATGATATACTCCTTCATCTTCCTCTTGGGGATGTCCGGCTCAGTAATTCGGCGCTTGAGAGTCTCGATCTCGCGGAGGACAATCCGGTCCTCCTCTGCCTTGGATCGAGCCTCGCCGATCGATTTCACGAGGTCCAGAAACTCTTTCGACTGCCCGAACCCGCCTTGGGAGCCCATTGCAAGCTCCCTCCCGATCGTCTTCAGCTGCTCCATTTCGAAATTTCGCTTCTATGGCCTCAATTCTGCTTCGAATTTGAAGCAAAGTTCTGCGTTCTGGGGTTTTTTTTGGCTGATTGAATTTGGGTGGAGTGAATAAGGGTTTGGGGTTGCGAGAGAAAGCAGATCCGAGTAAGCGAGCCTCCAGAACAGATGAAGACCTGGAGGATATAGAAATGGTCAATTAATCTGAATCATAATTGAGATTTATATATAAGCGTATATGTATTTGATTGCACATAGAGAGAGAGAGAGAGAGAGAGAATGGGTGTGATGAAAGAAACTCAGAAGACTGAGAAGACAACCGGTGTCCAGGTGAGGGAAGCCCACGACGATGATATGTTAGCCCTTGGATCCTACACGTGCGACCAAGGAATGCCACCCAAAGAATAGGCGAGATGTTTGTTTTGGGAGTAGGTGAGTAAATTTTATTGGGTAAATTACACCTGGACCCCTATACATTAGGCTAATTACATATAGACCTCCTGAACATTTGAACCTTACATCTAAACTCCTTATGACCAAAAGTTCGTAACACTTTAGTCCATCTGTTAGTTTATGCCGTGAAGTGGGTTAACTTGTGTTGTGAAATGACCAAAATGCCCGTGACCTAGCAATATTACTAAAATGCCCTCACGATTTATGTCGTGCACCTATCCTATACATCACACACCAAACACTCACCCACACTCATGATCTCGATCAAACCCAAACCCACCCACAAACGTTTACGAGGGCACCATATTCGCTCGGAGGAGGCAATCGCCGGTGACCAGAGAGATTCGACCATTCACACTGAGGAAAAGACGACGACGACGACGATCGGAGAAAGCCAACGCTGTATTGTTCTTCCCTTTTCAGTTTTGATTGGAGTATTTTGAGGGTTTTTTTTGGGGGGGGTCTCGTAAAACGGTTTTCGTGTGTTTGGGTTTTTGATTTTAAACCTCTGCTTTTCTAAATATGTTAGGGCTTTTTTATTGTACAGCTTCTGTACATTTGTTATCTGGGTTAGAGTTTTTTTGTTTTCGTTTTTTTAGGGGTCTGTTATGTAAGGATTTTTTCTAAGTTTTGTTTAGGTTATTAGTTTCAAACCTGTGCTTTTCTGAATGTGTTAGGGTTTTTGTTTTATTACACAGGTTGTGTAATTGTTGTATTATCTGGGTTGGGATTTTTTTGTTTCGCTTTTCGCATTAGGGTTCTGGTGTACAAGGGAATTTTTTTATTTTGGGTTTTTTGTCTAAGTTAGAAATTGATTTTGAGTTTTTTGCCATATATTACTTGTTTCACTCTGAACACCTTGAATTTGAAATTGAAGACTGTGAAACCCATGTCTATCCTTGTGTTCATATATGCGCAATGGAGGGGTGTTTTTATGTCCCAAAACTTTAGATGGCTCGATTATATTATATATATAACCTACATATACATACACACAACCCCAAATGTTACTGCAAATGCAAATTCATGTAAGGTACGTTATCGAATTTCTCTAGCACAAAGACCCCTAAATTGCTAATTTTTTTTATCTGGTTATGAATGCTAGTTGGAGTGATTTAACTGAATTTTGTGAGAAATTATGATGTTGTTTTATTGGCTACTTTTGTTTGATTGTGAATGCTAGTTAGTGTGATTTAACTCAACTGTTTTGAGGAATTATGACGTTGCACTGGATTCATTATGTGTGGCCTTGATTCAAACTTCTTTTTGAGAAACAATGTTATTAAATTGAACTTATTTATGGAAAACTAATTCCAAGGGAAACCAAACTCGTGCCGTTTCATGGTCTGTTTGGTGTAACGAACTTGGATGCCTGCACTGGCAGGTGTTTTCCATGCTCAAGTTTAATTTAGTTCCTCAATTTAAGGTATGTTGTCAAATTTCTATAGCAGAAAATGCATCTACTTTTTTGGTTCGATTGGCTTGATCTATTGATAACCTTGGATTTATTATGTGTTGCTTCGATTCGAGATTTGGTATTTTGTTTGATTGTGTCGACCAGTTCATTTATGGATTGATTGGCTATTATTACAGATTTAGTTGCTGCTTTATGTTGTAAATTTTTAGTTGCTGTTTTATGTTGTAAATTTTAGTTATTTTTTGAATTTTTGCTGTTAGTAAATTGTTATTCTCTACAATTTGTAATAAACATGTAATTTCATTGCAATTTGTAATTAATTTTGTTTTCTATGTCGATTTATATATTTCCGTAGGTCTAAAGTGTAAAAGGGTAAAATGCCAACATTTCGATTATATGATTTGACTATTCATTGTAAGGATACACAGTTTACAATTAGGGATGTGGATCCGGATAGGTATTCTTGGTTTGAATTAATTGCAGATCTACGTGAGGCTGAAATAGTTCATGCTCCATCAAATGTTGGAGTTAATGTCAAGGTTTTCTATCAGTCACGAAATGGAAGAATTGAGGTTCAAACAAATAATGACTTGCTACTAATGTTTGAGCTGGTTGGTAGTCCATTGGTAAACATATATGTTGAGGTAGATGGAGAGTCTGAAATCGGTCCGTCACAAATTAGCCAAGTCGACTAGTTTATTTATGGATTGATTGGCTATTGTTACAAATTTAGTTGCTGCTTTATGTTGTAAATTTTTAGTTACTGTTTTATGTTGTAAATTTTAGTTATTTTTTGAATTTTTGCTGTTAGTAAATTTTTATTCTCTACAATTTGTAATAAACATGTAATTACTTGGTTTGAAATTGGACCCTTGCTTTGCTGATTTGATTTAGTTTCAATAATATTTGTAAAATTTTTCATTTATGTTACAAGACCTGCAAATTTTTAGCTAAACCATATATATAGTAGTAACTAAATTGTGTATATAGCTAAAGATGCACCATTCTATTTTTTTGGTTTGATTAACATTGTGAATTATTGTCACTGAAGTAGTTCATACTCCATCAAATGTTAGAGTCAATATTAAACTTAACTGTTTTACACTTACTGTCATATATACCTAAGATGTATGTTTAAATGACTATATGAGATTGTATAGTTTGATTTGTTATAGCTGTAAAATATTTGATGAATTGTTGTGGAAGTTAGATGTAGTGTTTGATTAAACGTGATTCTAACATTTGTAATACGAAATATTTTTGGAGAGCTAATGAGTAATGAACAATTGTGACGTGTAGGAAAGGAATGTCGTCTAGAAGCATAAGTGGAAGGAAGGTTGACGAAGGAATATTTCGAAATCGGTAATGTAAATGTGGAAGGAAAGCAGCTGTGGGAATTTCAGAGTCAAATGATAATCCTGGGAAGCTTTATTATAGATGTGCGAACAAACAATGTAGTTTTTTTGCCTGGTGGTCCAGCCCATCCTTCAATGAGGTCAGAAATGTTGATGAAGAATTCGAATCCAAGAATTTTGAGTACATTGAAGTCAAAGATGATGTTAGAGCAATTACGAATATAATGAGAAATTTAGAGGCAACTCAACTAAGTCTCAAATTCATTCTACTGACACTTGTGTTAGGAATTTGGATAATTGTACTGCTTATGCTTTTGATACTACTTAAGTAATTTTCTAATATAGTATGTTGGTAATGAAGTTAATGGACAAACAATTGTTGGTATTTCGACAGTACGTGATTGATAAAAGTTTAGTAAAAAAAATATAGTAAAAATATAAAAATTTGATATAAAAATAATATATAATACAATTCAATTGAAAAAAAATAAAAAAAATTAATGAAAGTTAGTAACTTTTGATTATTTTGATCAAGCAAACACCCCTTCATCTTATGAGTTCGGCTTTTAGTAAAACTCACTGGCTGGTGGGTCGTCCACAAATTACATCACAGTTGCGATTGAGCATCGGTATATATCTGAATGGATTACTAATTATTCTCAGAAGAAAATAATTGTGTCTTGACATAATTATATATTATTATTATATATACAACATTAAGAATAATTGTCAAACTTCTCAGTGATTAGCCTCACATTCCCACAATCATGCCAAGTCAAAAAGATGCACACCCATTAATTATTAACTGGTTTCATTGGCAAGGAAGCGCATAAATCTGATGCATCATGGTTCTAACCTCTACTTTTTGCCACAGGAATTTTCAATCTAATTGAGTGGCTGTTACAAGTGCGCAATTAAGCACCTAAGCTAGATAACTCAACCAAAATCCCGAGGATATCCTAAACTAGTTAAGAAATCAACATGTCCTGCTTTCTGTTTTTAAGATTAGCTTAAAATTACAAACACTACGACTGCAAAAATTGTCTTTGAAAACACTGCAACACAAATTAAACTTGAGGGAAAAAAAATTACACACTGCATTATCAAAACAATTGCCATCCAAAAAGAATGGCACATATTCATCTGTTCGATAATTGTATATATACTTTCATCCAGCAATTACATATTCCAAAAGTATACCACTACCAAAAGTATACCACAAAAACCTGAGTTGGCCAGAAATCTGCCACTAGCAGCCAACTTACCAAAAAAAACTTTAGTTGGCTTAAATGTTAAGTTCCCAAATTAACTACCCACTATACCATCCATATCAACCTGATTATCCACAAAAAAAAAGTTCACCCTCCTATAATTTACTTACATATAATATCAACAAAAAATAAAGTTTTCAATTGCATCATTCAGGAAATTTGGTAAGCTTCAACTCTCCATTACCATCAGTAGCAACACTTTGTTTTGGGGTAACAGATAGACTTGCAATGTCTCCAGCTCCTGTATCTCCTTGTGTAGCATTTCCACATCCAACACCACCAACAGTAACACTCTGTTTTGGGGTTACAAGTTCAGCTCTAATGACAGTAGATCCGCCAGCAGTGGCAGCAACATTTGTAATTCTAGAAACTCTACTTTTCCTCTTCTGCAAAGAATATATATGTTTACTAGTTAATATATGTGAAATTCCAACAAAAAGTAAACTGGACATAAAGATATACAAAAGCATAGGCTTATTGACATAAATATACTCTACAACTTACTTTTACAGGTCCCCTTTGACAAGTCCTTTTATTGTGGCCAATACCCCCACATGTTTTGCAGGCAATGCTATGCCACTTCCTCTGTGAACTCGTCCCGTGTTCTGCTTCGTCGTCCTCTCTCCTCCTATTTTTCTTAGGTCTTCCAGTTAGCCGTCTAAGTTTAGGAGGTTGGATTGGATCTCCTATCACCTCTGATGTCCACATCGATTCATCCAAGATTGGGTGGATGATACTAGAGTACGAATTTAAGTAAGCTTGCTTACTAAAACTGATGTCACAATACGACTCCACGTCAAATCTCCTGTATAAGATGGCTGCTGTCGTATGCCTACAGGGCATCCCACTTACCTCCCACGCACCACATGAGCATGTCTTCCTCTGTAAATAGACAACATGTCTAGTTTGACTATCCATAACCTCATATTCATCATCACCAGCGTACAAGACAGAGCATCTCCTACTTCTCTCAATTATCTTGTCCAATCGCTTCCTGGTTTCTTTGGTAAGTGGCCCATTCCACCTACTACCCTTCTCATATTGCTTATGAATCCTTGCCATCAACTTGCTCCTCAACCCATCCAGCAATGTCAATATCGGTTTGCCCCTCAACTCTCCAACCCAATGGTTAAATGACTCAGTCAGATTATTAGTCACATGATCACTCTTGGCTTCGGGGCTAAACTTGTGCCGGGCCCAAATGTGCAATGGGATATTCATGCACCAATCATGGGTAGGCTTACACAAAAGTTTCATCTTCTCCATAACTCTATTGAATTCACCATAATTGTTTGCTCTAACAGCAGCCCAGATCAAGACTTTCAAGTGTATGCCTTCATATTAACTCAAATCAAGATGCAAATAACATAAAATTCACATACAAGGAAAACAATGGGATGCAGGTTATAGAGGATTATAAAATTAACTGAAATGCATTTTAAACATAGAGTTCGATATACCTGGATAGCTCTTGCTGAAGTTCTTGTACAAGTGCCTCCCACATCTTCGTTGCACTGCTGTTGGAAAATTTATTCTAATCGCATGGTCAATTCCCTATACAATACAACAACATCAACATTAAGAAACAGATCATTTAATTTAAAAAAAAAAACTAACAAATGAAGAAAATCATACGACGGATAATTGAAGACCTACCTTCTGGCCATCAGACATAAAGGTCAACTGTTTTGTTTCAGCAGCTTCATCAAGTGAGGTCCGCAGATGGTCCAGGAAAAACATCCAGTTGTCCTTAGTTTCAGCCTCAACTATTCCACACGCAAGTGGGAATAGACCTTCATTGCCATCCAACCCAACTGCTGACGGAAGAACACCTCCAAATGGTCCCTTTAAGTGGTAACCATCAAGGCCAATGAATGGTCGACACCCTTTGACAAAGCCTGATTTTTGTGCGTCGAAACAGATTAAGAATCTTTTGAATGAGGGGTTTACCTGACCAGGTAACCTGTCAAACTGAATTTTTACCACACTTCTAGGATTACTCCTCCTAATTTCAGCTGCATATTGAGGAAGTTTGACATAACTCTCCTTGTGTGACCCTTCAATCTCTTCCAATGCTTTCCTCCTCGCTCTGTATATTTGCATCCAACTAGCATCAATACCATACTTCCTCGACAACTCTGATTTGATGGCCTCAATTTTCAAGTCAGGGTTTTCCCTTAACCTCTTGACTAGTTTCTTTGCAATCCATCTTAAGTTGGCCTTCGTATTTTTTGAAACTAATGCACAGTCATGCTTTGGATAAAGTGACTTCACTTGAAAGGTTATACCATCTGACGTAGGTGAGGCATGAATACGCCAATGGCATTTCACACCGGCATAATGAGTTGCCACCCTCTTTCTCTCGTTCTTATCTCGGACAAGAATAAAACCCTCTTGTATGACATAGTCCCTCAACACATCCCTAAAATGATTGACATCTCTAAACCTCATGCCTTTTTCAAACATGATCTTCTCTCTCTTATTTTCTTCAAAAATTTTTTCCTGTTTTGCTTTCTTCTTTTTTGCCTCTGCATCAGAGTCGTCACAACCTGAACTGTCGTTTGACTCATACCTATCCATATAGGGGTCCTCCCCACTGCCAGTGTCATGTCCACTTAAATCTTCAAAATCAGATAAACTGTCGCTCTCACCACCAACCCTTTCTTCATTTTCTCTGTACAGAGGGTCTTCACTGTCACTGCTACTCCATTGAACACTGAATCTATCTTCATCAGTAACTTCAACAAACTCTTCTTCTTCACCATGGTCAAGCACTTGGCTAATTTGTGACGGACCGATTTGAGCCTCTCCATCTACCTCAACATATATGTTTACCAATGGACTACCAACCAGCTCAAACATTAGTAGCAAGTCATTATCTGTTTGAACCTCAATTCTTCCATTTCGTGACTGATAGAAAACCTTGACATTAACTCCAACATTTGATGGAGCATGAACTATTTCAGCCTCACGTAGATCTACAATTAATTCAAACCAAGAATACCTATCCGGATCCACATCCCTAATTGTAAACTGTGTATCCTTACAATGAATAGTCAAATCATATAATCGAAATGTTGGCATTTTACCCTTTTACACTTTAGACCTACGGAAATATATAAATCGACATAGAAAACAAAATTAATTACAAATTGCAATGAAATTACATGTTTATTACAAATTGTAGAGAATAACAATTTACTAACAGCAAAAATTCAAAAAATAACTAAAATTTACAACATAAAACAGCAACTAAAAATTTACAACATAAGCAGCAACTAAATCTGTAATAATAGCCAATCAATCCATAAATAAACTGGTCGACACAATCAAAGAAAATACCAAATCTCGAATCGAAGCAACACATAATAAATCCAAGGTTATCAATAGATCAAGCAATCGAACCAAAAAAGTAGATGCATTTTTCTGCTACAGAAATTTGACAACATACCTTAAATTGAGGAACTAAATTAAACTTGAGCATGGAAAACACCTGCCAGTGCAGGCATCCAAGTTCGTTACACCAAACAGACCATGAAACGGCACGAGTTTGGTTTCCCTTGGAATTAGTTTCCCATAAACAAGTTCAATTTAGTAACATTGTTTCTCAAAAAGAAGTTTGAATCAAGGCCACACATAATGAATCAAATGCAACGTCTTAATTCCTCAAAACAGTTGAGTTAAATCACACTAACTAGCATTCACAATCAAACAAAAGTAGCCAATAAAACAACATCATAATTTCTCACAAAATTCAGTTAAATCACTCCAACTAGCATTCATAACCAAATAAAAAAAAATTAGCAATTTAGGGGTCTTTGTGCTAGAGAAATTTGACAACGTACCTTACATGAATTTGCATTTGCAGTAACATTTGGGGTTGTGTGTATGTATATGTAGGTTATATATATAATATAATCGAGCCATCTAAAGTTTTGGGACATAAAAACACCTCTTTACTGCGCATATATGAACACAAGGACAGACATGGGTTTCACAGTCTTCAATTTCAAATTCAAGGTGTTCAGAGTGAAACAAGTAATATATGGCAAAAAACCCAAAATCAATTTCTAACTTAGACAAAAAACCCAAAATAAAAAAATTCCCTTGTACACCAGAACCCTAATGCGAAAAGCGAAATAAAAAAATCCCAACCCAGATAATTCAACCTGTGTAATAAAACAAAAACCCTAACACATTCAGAAAAGCACAGGTTTGAAACTAATAACCTAAACAAAACTTAGAAAAAAATCCTTACATAACAGACCCCTAAAAAAACGAAAACAAAAAAACCCTAACCCAGATAACAAATGTACAGAAGCTGTGCAATAAAAAAGCCCTAACATATTTAGAAAAGCAGAGGTTTAAAATCAAAAACCCAAACACACAAAAACCCTATTACGAGACCCCCCCAAAAAAAACCCTCAAAATACTCCAATCAAAACTGAAAATGGAAGAACAATACAGCGTTGGCTTTCTCCGATCGTCGTCGTTGTCGTCTTTTCCTCAGTGTGAATGGTCGAATCTCTCTGATCACCAGCGATTGCCTCCTCCGAGCGAATATGGAGCCCTCGCAAACGTTTGTTGGTGGGTTTGGGTTTGATCGAGATCGTGAGTGTGGGTGAGTGTTTGGTGTGTGATGTATAGGGTAGGTGCACGACATAAATCGTGAGGGCATTTTAGTAATATTGCTAGGCCACGGGCATTTTGGTCATTTCACAACACAAGTTAACCCACTTCACGGTAGAAACTAACAGATGGACTAAAGTGTTACGAACTTTTGGTCATAAGGGGTCTAGATGTAAGGTTCAAATGTTCAGGAGGTCTAGGTGTAATTAGCCTAATGTATAGGGGGTCCAGGTGTAATTTACCCAATTTTATTTGATTAAGAGTGTGTTTGAAGTAATAAAAAAAAAAATAAGAAAAAATGCGGTTTGAAATAAAAAAAAAAACATTTGATATTTTTTTCTAAATCATTTTTTTTAGATGAATAGTGTTAAAATCATTAGGATGTTTTTGTAAATCCGTTCTAACAGATTCAAAAAAATGCTTCTTCTATCTCTAGATAGTGCCAAAACCGTTAGAACGGTTTATCTAAGTTCTAACAGATTTAAAAAAAATTAGATAAATTAGTAACAATGGTACTTATTTGAAAGCTTTTAACGCGAATTTCGACGCGAAGAATATGATTATGAAAAAAATTTTTGCACTTAGTTAATCTCGTTACGAATTTTTTTATCTTTTTAACAAAATATTAAAATTTTTTGAAATTAGTAAAAGCAGGAAAAATTAAAAGTGTGGCAAATAATTTTAATAAATTATAGAAGTTGTTGGAGTTTTATGGAGTTTGTAAGCACTCCAACACACCCTAGTTTTTATCTCTCGTTACATCAGTTTAAATGAGGGGTAATAATAATTTATTTAATCAAATTAAGGGGCTGTTTGGTAGAATAAAAAAAATCAAAAATTACTAAAAGTTACAAAAAGTTATCAATTTCTTTCAATCAAATTTCGTCATATATCATTTTTACATCACATTTTTATACTTTTTTGTCAACCAAACACTCCCAAAAATTAATTATTAAATTATTTTATCAAAATAATATTTAATGAATAATAATTTATTTTATTTTATTAAATTAATACTATTAGGTAAAGTAAAAAAATCCCTACAATTTACCCTTTGTGTCACTTTGGTCCAATGGTTTCAATTATAACAGTCAAATATTTACACTTTCGGTCTACCAGTAATTCAATTCTTCCGTTAGTTAGCTATTACACACAATTGTTAAACTGAGGATAAAGTGGTAATTTCTTTTACAATTTACCCTCGACATCACTTTAGTTCATTGTATTTCAATTGTAACGGTCAAATCCCTACACTTTCATTATATAACTAAAATATATTTTATTAAATTATTTTTAATAAATACTATAATCTAAAACATATTTTATTAAATTATATAACATATTTTAATTTGAAAAATATTTTAATTATCTTTAATAAATAATATAATTAAAATTAATAATACAATTAAATTAATAAAAGAATTCAGTTAATATTTATTTTATTAAATTCAATTAATTTTTAAAAAATAAAATTAATATTTTATTAAAGAGTTATTCAATAGTTTTACTGATAGTTGTTATAATTAAAGGAATAGAATTAAAATGTCATACAAATAAATGTGTCCACTCGAGTTGAATCTATATACAAAATTTTATGTCTACATATAATATATACAGAGAGAAAGAGAAAATTGTAGAGCTAAGAAATTCAAAAAAATAAAAATTTTAAAATCATTTGCTAATACTATTATTTTTCTATTTGTGTTTAACTCTTTATGTTTTTTTATTTTTGTTTTTTGTTATCATTTTTTTCTTTAAATCATAACTGGAATTACATTTGAAAATGAAATTTGGTTTACATAATTAAATTTTTATTTTTAAAATATTTAATTTTATTAATTTTTAAAAAATTAATTGAATTTAATAAAATATATTTCATATTAATTAAACTAAATTAATTATTAGTTTAATTATATTTTTATTAAAAATAATTTAATAAAATATTTTTCAAATTAAAATATATTATATAATTTAATAAAATATATTTCAAATTATATATTATTTGTTAAAAATAATTTAATAATATATATTTCAAATATACACTGAAACTGTAGGAATTTAACTGTTATAATTGAAATATGAGAGACTAAAATAATATTGGGAGTAAACTATAGATTAAATTACCTCTTTACCCTTGGTCTAACAATTGTGTGTAATTACCAGCTAATAAAAGTATCAAATTGCTGCTTAACTAAAAGTGTAAAGATTTGACTCTCGCAATTAAAATCACTAGGACCAAAGTGACACTAAAGGTAGACGGTAGGGATAATTTTTGTAATTTCTCAATTAATTACTATTAAAATATTAATCTATGACAAAATTATTTTTTATAGTTAAATTTTTTTTGAAATTATATTTAATAATATATATTTTTTTTAAATTAATTATTATTAAAATAACAATTATTATGATATTTATTTTATTATAATATTTTATTAAGATTAAATTTTTATTTTTACCCCTTGATCAGTTTACCCTCATTTCAAATACAATTAACTTTTATCATTTTAACATTTTTAATATTCTGAATATAATATAATTATTATCGGATAATATTTACTCTTTTAATATAAACATAAGTATCATAAATTTGTTATCCCATTTACTATTACTGAGGTAACAATTACCCTAGTAATTTTTTACATCAAAATTTTTCACCTTGTACTAAACATTCTAATATGATTTAACCACCTAAAATTTTGCCCCTCCATTAATAATTATTCTATAGTAATTTACTAAATTATTAACATGATCTGATAGGTGTGACTTTAACAAAATTTATTTAAATGATGTACATGTAAAATAAAAAAAATATCAAATTGTGCTAAATGAATAAAATTTTGAATCACAAATACATATTGAAGTCTCAAAAATCCAATACAGTTCCTTAATGACATGTCCGACCCACTGAGAAAAACTAATTGACTAGGTCAGGCAGTTGTGTAAGGGATGGAGGTATCTTCAACTCCTTACTTCTTTGGTTAAATTTTGCAACACACTTTCACCCAGTAAGGGTCTGGCTAAATGCCCCCTCCAATAGTCAAATTAGCATTGGTGTACAAAAAGGATGAGGTTAGGAGAGGAAATGGTAGAATTTTAGTAAAATAGAAACATGCTTACCTTCCTCCTTTAATATATTCATGTTTATAGTATTCTAAGCACATGTATATTTGTTGTATAAGACAACTTGAACCACAATGCAGGAATAGTGGGTAATGGAGCAGTGTACTACTTGTACATTTGTAAAAAGCGACAGAAAGGTGGCCTGCCCAGATGTTTGCCAAGTATCATTCCTTTAGATATATGCTATGTGTTCGATCACCTCTTCCACGTATAGAAGAAATTGATTATGTTAAATGAATATTTAATCATAATTTAGAGGATAACCTTATAATTAATTAAAATATATACATATAACTTCTCATTCATATTACTTTAGCATAATCAAACATATACAATATATAATAATTAAAGAAACATAACCGATAAATATGTAACATCTAGAACCATACTTTTTGGAAATTATATTATTATCAACTTGATTTGGATTTATTAAGATATTTTATCAGGTTTATTAGATTTTTATTATAAGCATTTAGGTAAGGCCTATTTTATAATTATTATTAGATCTAAAACCCGCTAAACTATATTCGTATTTGACTCAATAGTTGCTTAACTCAATCACAGATTAATCCATTCAAAATTAATCTGAAAGTGAGTAGAAGAAGAGGGCTTGATAAGAGCGCACGTATAGAGAGATGAGAGTTTTCTTGAATGCTTAGACAATGACTTTACTGCCAAACTGAAAATGAGAGAGACACAGAGATGGGTTACTGCCTGTAATACCCAGATTTATTTTTAGCCATTTATGTGTTATTTTGGACCAATAAAATATCTAAACTGATATTAGGTCAATTTATTTTATTTTTCTTGGATCGAATTTGGCCCAAATAAATATTAGGTTGGACAACTAAGTCAATAGGGGTTTTTGGAAGCCGGTCACTATTTATGGACTTATAATGATTTAAGTCATACCCAAAAAAATTACTTGTGAGTAAGTCACACTTGCAACAAAAAGACAAAAAAGGACATCACGCGTTTTTCACTACATTTTCAAAACTGTTAGTTTTATCCGAAAATAGTGCACATTTTACTCATAACTTCCGTGACTTTCCATCTTCTTTATAAAGTAAGGAAAATCGATTTTTGGAAACAAAATCAAAACTGTTTGAGAAAAACCTAATTCCGCGACTTTCCATCTTCTTTACAAAGCAAGCAAAACCGATTTTTGGAAACAAAATCAAAACTGTTTAGGAAAACAGTACCACATAATAAAACAATACCGCATAAAAAACAGTACCACATAATAAAATAATGCCGCATAAAAACAGTACCGCATAAGAAACAGTACCGCATAAGAAACAGTACCGCATAATAAAACAGTACCTCATTAAAACAGCACAGTTCTTTGCATGATAGAGTCATGCGGTACTGTTTTTGAACGAGTATGCATCCTAAAAAAAATAGTACCGCAAACATCCGATACTGTCACACATGCGGTACTGTCGGTCATTCATTTGATATGTGAACTATTTTTATGTTTAAATGTAATGTTTGCATGATAGAGTCATGCGGTACTGTTTTTGAACGAGCATGCATCCTAAAAAAAACAGTACCGCAAACATGTGGTACTGTCACATATGCAGTACTGTCGGTCATTCGTTTGATATGTGAACTATTTTTGTGTTTAAATGTGATGTTTGCATGATAGAGTCATGCGATACTATTTTTGAACGAGCGTGCATCCTAAAAAAAAATAGTACCGCAAACATGTGGTACTGTCACACATTCGGTACTGTCAATCATTCGTTTAATATGTGAACTATTTTTGTGTTTAAATGTGATGTTTGCATGATAGAGTCATGCGGTATTATTTTTGAACGAGCATGCATCCTAAAAAAAATAGTACCGCAGACATGCGGTACTGTCGGTCATTCGTTTGATATGTAAACTATTTTTGTGTTTACATGTGATGTTTGTATGATAGAATCATGCGGTACTATTTTTGAACAAGTATGCATCCTAAAAAAAACAGTACCGCAAACATGTGGTACTGTCACACATGCGGTACTGTCGGTCATTCGTTTGATATGTGAATTATTTTTGTGTTTAAATGTGATGTTTGCATGATAGAGTCCTGCGGTACTGTTTTTGAACGAGCATGCATCCTAAAAAAAACAGTACTACAAACATGTGGCACTGTCACATATGCGGTACTGTCAATCATTCTTTTGATATGTTAACTATTATTGTGTTTAAATGTGATGTTTGCATGATAGAGTCATGCGGTACTGTTTTTGAATGAGCATGCATCCTAAAAAAAACAGTACTGCAGACATGTGGTACTGTCACACATGCGGTATTGTCGGTCATTCGTTTGATATGTGAACTATTTTTGTGTTTACATGTGATATTTGCATGATAGAGTCATGCAGTACTGTTTTTGAACGAGCATGCATCCTAAAAAAAATAGTACCGCAGACATGTGTTTAAATACATAATCCAGATCCGTATGTATGCCTTCGACTGACGTTAATCTCACAGCACAAATTCGCATAATCCGTGTGTATTCCTTCGTATATAATCCTTTAACAGATTTTTATCTCACTATATCTTCACGTAATTTATAAGGAATGAAACAAAAATGGAAAACGTGATTCCCGGTTCCATAATTTTCGGCAACTTCATCTCAGTTAATTATAGAAAAAAGGGCATTTAAGTCATATTATAAATTATATTTAAAACAAACTCGTGGGACCCACTCAAAAGTGTGACTTAAATACAAAACTTTCCACATTAATGTAACTTAAAATCAATACTTTTTTTTTGGTATGACTAATAATCTTAAAAGATTATAAAGTATGACTTGGATACAATTTTCCCAAGTCAATAGCCTAACTATTCTTTTCTTTTTCTTTTAATTATTTTCTTCGTTTTATTTCTTCTTTCCTTTTTCTTTTTTTTTTTTCCCATAAGTCTTGGCTAGTTGCAAAACAATGGAGAGAGAAGGGTAGAGAGAGGAGAGAAAGATAGTGAGTTTCAGGGACGAAAGTCGGCAGATCGAGATAGTATTCGACTCTGTGAACATCGTGGTGGTATTCATTTTCACGTGGCTTCACTCGAGATGGGAGAAATCGGTGCCGAAAGTGTGAAAGCCAAAACACAAATCTTCTCATTTCTTATTTTCTCTTCGGATTCGCGGTAGATGGGACTAATATTTGTGTTCTATGCATTATTAGAAAGATTTTGATATATTATTTGTTGATTATTGTTGAGGTTTGGAGGATTTATGTGTATATATGAATGTGTGTATACATATGTATCTATACATTGAGATTTTACATATATATTGAGTTAGGGGATGTTTGGAGGTATAATTTTTAGTAATTTTTAGTCAAAAGTTGGTAGTTGTAATTTTTTACAACTTTTTACAACTTTTGAGTGTTTGGTAAATTTTTTGATAACATTTAGTAATTTTTATCAACTTTGGAGTGTTTGGTAAAAAAAATTTAGCAATTTTTAGTAACTTTTGTGTGCTTGGTAAAACTTTTAGTAACTTTTGAGTAAAACTAATTACTAGAGCAGAGTAGAAAAGTAACAAAAGTTACGGTTTTACAAAACGCCTACTTTACAACTTTTTTATATTTTTGCACATTTTGTACTACCAAACAGGCTCTTATTTATTGAATCAAATGTGGTTGAAGCATATTATTAAGATTTTTGAACGTTTATATACGATTGATTGTTAAGTTTGTCACTTAGATAAGTGATTTAAGGTTATTTTGAAGAACGAACCCAAAAATCAAGCTCTGGGTACTAGCGTCTGAACAGCAACCCCCGCGTTCATCCGGGCAGCATTTGGCAGTAAAGCTGGATGATAGCGCTGGGTAGAATGTCCAAATATATTAAATTTTAAATTTCAAAACTCCTGTTTTGTGCCTAAATCCATTCATAGTTGATTTTTAAATATTAAGTGAATCCCCAATTATTATTAAGTCTCATGAGAATACATGTTGATATTAAGATGCTATTTGTTTACATGATTGAGCATATCATATGCATGGCCCTGGGTTTCATTATTTGGTTGGTAATGCAATTATTGATTGGCCGAGATTGCTATGTTGATAATATTGACATACAAAGGTATCGGTTACGTACATAGACAGAATCCTTGATTTTGAGAAAAATGATAAAATGAGATTTTAAAATACTGAATGATCCTCGAATGATATATATGACTAAAGTTTAATTATTGGAACTAGGACGTTAATCTTGAGATACTATCTGTATTGATTTTCTGCTTAAACTAAATAGATACCTGACTAGAAGTATAACACGATTCCCTAACAGAAGGAACAGAAGGTGTAACATAGTTCTTTTGAGTCTTACACCGGTAGGGGTATAACACGGTTCCCCACCTGTGATTTTACCTTGCTTGAGTTAAGTAGATGCTTGATTAGGGGTGTAACACGGTTCTCTAGCAGAAGGACCAGGGGCTGTTACATGGTTCTTCTGAGTCTTGCACCAGTAGAAGTGTAATACGGTTCCCCACTCGTGATATATATGGAAATATACGTTTGCCGTAAGCGTAATCGATAGATTGGTGATCTCTCATGTTTTGTTAAGTGTCACCCATCTTAGGATAAGGTTGATGGTAGGTGGAGATTAAAGAACATGCATTGGCATTGCATTCCATCGTTTTCCATTGCATGAGATTGCATAAATTATTATTATGCGTTAAAATATTGAGATAATGTGATTGTTACATTTATTGATGAGATGTATAGATTATTCTATTCATAATGAGTTTGGTTATTAAATAAAAGATATCAATTAGGACTATAGTAACTTGATATCCAAACTGTGATACATAGGTAGCTTAGGCTTGAGTTGCCTAAGTCTGGTCTTAACTATAGATAATAATAATTATGTTTATTCTTTTAAATTAAGTTGAATTATTCATATTAAAGATGGTGTGACCCAAGTGTGGGTTTACATTCTATCTTCATAATATTATTATTTTGAGATATATAAGTACGACTATAGTATATGTTCCGTTGTGCAGACCTTAGATGTGGTCATTGGGAATGGTATTAAAGTGGATTATATCATTGATTTATTGATGGCGATGCATTTAAATATTATTTTACATAAGAATGAGTAATGATTTTGGACATATCAATTATTATACTTCCTTGTGAATTGAATTTAGATTGGATTTTATTTATCTTATTTAGTTTTCACATTCCCATGTCGTTCGTCCCGGACTATGAGGTTAGGGGCACAACACCGCTAGACTGAAAAGAGAGAGACAGAGATGGGTCGTCGACAAATTGAATAAGAGAGACATAGTGGGCTACTAATTAAAAGCAGAGGGTAAAAGGCGAAGATGGCTTTTGAGGGTTAAAGCTTTATTCGGAGTTGAAAGAAACTAATAGAAAAATTAGTGGAGAGAAATTTTAGGGTTGAAAACATAGGAGGGACAAATTAGAAAATAAGAAATTTGGTTCACTGGCCAACATATGGGGGCTTTTTCAGTGACCACAAACTAGTGGTCACTCGAGTTAATAGGCCTCCAAAATCACATTTTCTAGTACTGTTGTTCCCTAAACATTGTAAAATTTGAAATAACTTTGGACATTCAATGTCCTTGTGCCGATAGGTAGTTAATAAACAAGAAGTGAAAGTTGATCTGAGATCCAAACAAAATAAGGATGAGCTAAGAACAAAGAGTTACGGAGAAGGTAAATAAGGCTTGATTGAATTAATGGCATCATGTTATCATATGTTTAGAGAATGAGGTCAAAAATCCTGTTCAAGAGGTGGAGGGCCAAAATGATAATGAAAATATTCCTTCTTCATACAATGTTTTCAATATTTTTGACTTTTATATTGAAGAAGGAATTGACCCAGAGGAGCAAACGACCACATTAATGACATATTTTTTCACATTTTACACTTTTTGTTATCTAGACAGAAATGTTCTGAATCAATCCTAAATGGATGACAATATAAATGAACTTTCAATAAAAACCAACAACTTAAAATCAGTTAGAGAAAAACATTTTCAATTATTTCCATATTGAAGAACACTGGCTCTAATTCCAAGAAGAAGAAAAATGAAATATTAAGATTTTTCGAAAGTAGATAATTTGATATTGGAAATTTTTTTTTTTAGCCCATGTTACTTTTAATTTTGTATGAGATTTACTTAACCCTTTATAGAAGAGTTGTTGGGCCAATTGCAATATTTTTATTTTTTTGAAAGAAATAAAATTATTCTTGTCTTTTTTTTTAAATAATTGCATTTTTTAACTTAAAATTTCTCATTTACAAATGCAACAGAGAGAGAGAAACCACAATGAGAATATCTTGTGATCAACTTCAACTCTAAGACTAGAATTACTTATTCACTTATTTTTATTCATTATCTATTTCTATTCCACTAGAAATTTACCAATTTCATATTCTACTCCCTTAATATTTTTTTTTATTCTTCCAATGAAAGATATTATAGATGTATTTATATTTGTGTAACTTCTTTTGTCACTTTCTCATCTATTCTCCATGTTATTAAGGTACCGTTTTGGTGTCCTAAAAAGCAAAATAAAACTCCAACAATCTCTAAAAATCACTAAAATTCTCTATTACACATTCTTACCTTTACTAATTTCAAAAAATTCAATATTTCGCTTAAAAAAATATTGAAAACCCAGAAGGAGGTTAATTGAATGCAAATTTTTTTTTTGACAATCATGTTTCTCGAGTCTAAAACTTTTGAACAAGTACCATTGTGACCTAGACCTACAAAACTGTTTGAACAGTTTGTTTCATTTCGTTCTCATGGTTAATATTTTCAACCATTTAAATAGCCCAGCAGACGAGGCCTTAATTGGGATTTTTTGAATCCGTTAGAACAAATTTGAAAAAATCGTTCTAACGGTTTGTTACTGTTTATCTTCAAAAAATGCGGCTTGAAAAAAAACCAAATGCCAAAATTTACCCAAAACTACATTTTTATCTTGTTTTTTTCCCGACTCCAAATGGTACCTAAATGACTAGGAATTGACCTAGAGTTTACGTAGCAGGCTTTTACGCAAACAATAAGTGGATGTTTGGTTGGCCAAAACTAAATAAAATTCACTAATTTTTATCAAATTTTTATACTTTTTTCCGATCAAAATTTATTATATATTACTTTTACATCAATTTTTATATTTTTACTATATTTTTAGCTAAATTTTTACCAACCAAACATCTCCCAAATGTTTAGTTTGTATGTCTGTATATATCTGTATGTGTAAATTTGTATGTATGAGCAACGACTCTTGGTTTGAATTTTGAAAGTGGAGGATTTCTCCCCCTTTTTCTTTGCCGGCCAAGTGGGTTAAGAAGTCTTGATGCACAACGAATACAGTTGGAAACAACAAATCTCAGCCATTAATTATTTGAAACAAAATATCAACCGCTGATTTGGTGATTTATTTTGAATGTCCTAAGCCTCTTGTTATATAGATTTTTTTTTCTTTCCAAAAATAACATATTAAAATGCATTTTCAAAATTTCAAATTACCTTTTTTAACCAAAATTTTCACTAAAAAACTAATTTTGAAATTGTTTTTTTATTTAACATAATTTTTGCCAATTACATTGAAATTGATGTTATTCTCTTAACATTTGTTTGGAATGAAGTGAATGAAGGTGAAAGAAATACTTACCAAAAAAAAAGAAAGTAAAAGAAAATAAATGGGAGGAGGTAAAAAATTTATGTTATTTGCGAGAATGCGAACAGGAGAGAAGGAAAATAAATGTAAGTCGCCCACTTAACTCTATTAACTAATTTTCTTTAACCCCTAATTTTAAATTATATTTTCCTTTATTTTCAAATATTTTTTATTAATTTACAAATATTTATCTAAATAAATATATTTTAAAAGATAAAATAATATGTTTAATCATACTTTTTTTTGTTTTACCTTTCATCTTCCTTTCTTTCTGTCCTAAACAAAATAATAGTAATAATAATAATAATAATAATTAACTTTTTTTTCTTTTTTCATATCCTCCACCATATTTCATTTATTTTAATTACCTTACCCCCCCCCAAAAAGTAATAACTCCCTTCTCTTCCATGTTGGACTTTGGGCCCAACCACAGCAAAATAAAATAAAAATAGCAAGTCTGAAATGAATTTAGGAGGTTTTTGGAAAAGTAAAAAATAATAAAATTTAATAAATATTGTAATTTTATAATTTATGTAGTAAAATAAAAAAAAAATAAAAAATTTTAAGGAATTTTAAGTGTTTTCTTTATAGATTTTAAGAGGTCTAAACGCAACTACTATATTTTGTTGGGTTTCATATTCCCGTATGGTACCCAACTGCCACCGTTCGCACCGATAGCCTTCTCCAAAACTCTGGTTTTCTCACCCACCTCATCTGGGTTCGGGCTATGGAGGGAGGGGGAGGGGGGACATTGTCGGAGCTCTACCAGAGCTCCAAGAGGCTGCTAATGAAGACGAGGGACGGCCTTGAACGGCTCGAGCGGCTCGAGTTCTCGTCCTCCGTCGACTCGCCGGAGCTCTCCTTCGCTGTCAAGCGTGATATCACGCAGATCCAGTCTCTATGCGTCGACATGGACCGCCTCTGGCGCTCGGTCGCCGCTAAATCCCAGCGCGATCTCTGGAAACGGTATCAATTCTGTTTCTCATTATTTTCTCCCTTATTTTTCATATGGTAGGATCTGAAATTAGTTTTGACTTGATGTTCTTGCATCGCTTCGCTTAATTTGGTTCCTCTGTTTCATGAATTTTTAGGAATTGTGTAGTTGTTCGTATGTATATATTCATCAATAAATCGGCTTTGTTTGGGAGATTGTTGGATTTAGATTTTTTTTTTTATTTTAATGTTTAGTTTGGTTAGCAAATCAATTACCTGTCTGTTGAGATGAAAGGAAAATTGACAGTGCTCGTGATATGACCAAAAAACTTTGTGAGATTTTATTTTATTTTTTAAATCCAGAGAGAATTGAGAGAGAAATTTACAAGATTGGGGCAATTCTTCAATGTATTTAGGGTACAACATTCCAAAGGCACAACAATTGTTACACAATGAGCCTAATAAATGCTTAAATGGGAAACCAGATTAAATATCCAATTATGGGAAGTGTAAAAATGTAACAAAACAAAATCCATAAACAAGATAAAAGACTTTAACTTCCTACATATTCAGGTCATCACAAATCACAATATATCCGTCAGATAAACTAACTATGCTTTTATGCATTTGAAAATTGAAAGTACAAATAGTTTCCACCAACTCACATATTACTTTCATGCAAATGAGGTCACTAAGCAAGACTAGGATTAGGAGAGAGAAACCCGGTAAAGATACCTCCCATTGGCACGATTCTCTAGTTATAATTGGTTCTCTATGATTGGTTTCTTATAAATAATGTTATTGTTGGTTACCTATTGTTGCTTGATGCAATTATATTTTTTGTTGACATAGGAAAGTTGAACAAATAGCTGAAGAGGCTGATTCATTGAAAGAAAGCCTGGATAAGTATTTCTTACGGCATCAAAGGCGGACACAAGAAGCTAGAGAGAGGGCTGAACTTCTTGGAAGGGCTGTGAGTAATCTTTTAGTGTTTTTTATATATCTGACTGTCAGCTTTTATATTTTGGTTTTTGTGATTATTATTGAGCTTCACTGTCTAATTGGTTTGGTATATGTTTTAGAATGGGGAATCGTCTCATATATTGAGGATCTTCGATGATGAAGCACAAGCAATGCAGTCTGCCCGTAATTCATCCAGAATTCTGGAAGAATCTTATGCAACTGGAGTGGCCATTCTTGCCCAATATGCAGGTCAAAAAGAGCGCCTAAAGGTATTGTAACGAAATAATTGCTATACATGCATGCATATTTACATGTATACTTGTCTGCCACATGCACATTTATCAATGGCTGAGTTTGTTTATATGCTATTGTTGCAAGAACATCTAAGTGTAGGATCTGTATCTCTGGACTATAATTGGGGGTAAAGACTATAAACTTGCAGGACCTCTTGTGATTGAAACCATGGGACAATTTATTTGTGGTTGAGTGGCTGTTTATGCACTCTTTTTTATGTTTGAAAGGATGGTGGTTAGGGAATTGATGTGGCCAGTTTAAGTTTCGTTTGAATGATGTCAAACATTTTTTTTTTTCTTGTGGTCTTTTGAACTCATCTTGTTTGACTCGAATTTTTATTTTTAGTTATTACTAGACATCTTACTATTCATGAGTGTTGACATTTCACTAACGAAAAAAACTCTTGTAGAATCTCTTCCCTATTCCTTTGTGTCGTCAATTGTAGGGGTGTACAAAAGAATCGGAAGGCCTATTCAAACTTTGGAAGAAATCAGTTCCGTTTTCGATTCTAATATTAACAGAAACCAAACCCCAGTTCCCAACATTTTTGGAACTGGAACTGGAACCGATGCTGGCCTAGAAGCGATTCGACATTATATCTTGAAGCGTTAAAACTTAAAAAGGTTTATTGATATACATATACAAAACCCAAAGTATTGTGTATGATGTCATTAATGCAAATGGAACCCCCATATGGTCATACCTGCCCACATGCACACTACAAAGTTTTCTCTCTTTAAACCCTAACTTTTCATTGGGACCCTCTGTTTCTCTCTCTAGAAGTGGGTGGATAAGAATTAAATGAGGCTCTAAAAGGGGTTTGTTTTCAATCTTGTAGAGAAATGTATGAAAGTGGTATGGAGGTGGGTAACATTCAAATGAAGATGTGCAAATTTCTGAGAAATTGCAATGGTAGAGGTGATTGCAGCAAAATAGGGAAAAATTAGGAAGATCAATACCTTGGTGATGAGAGAGATGGAGAGATCAAAATCAGTGGAGGAAATGGTGCCATCAATGGCTGCTTTCCTGTCTCACCTGCGTCCTTTGTCTCTTCTTTTTTTTTTTTTTTCCCCTTCCCCGGCAAATGGTAGTTGAACTGAGAATTGATCTGATAAAAATCGAACTGATATACAGTTCTGATTGGTTTGGTTTCACTTGAAGCCCAAAACTGAACCACTCTGACTTGTGTACACCCCTAGTCAATAATTAATGTTCATAAAGGTAGCCATAGTGGCATTGACACAAAAGTATGAAAATTTGTAGATAAGTTTATCTGTATAAATTGAAATTTATCTTATTCAATTTATATCTTAATGTCTAAAAGCCTAAAAATAAATTAGTTAAATAATCTAATTTTTTGGTTTATTTCAAGTGTTTCATTAGAATTATTATTTCAGTGGTGATTTATTTAAGTCTCTTGTCTACAGAATTGTTTTGATCATTTTGTAAAAAATAATGGATTTTTTGTTTCATGCTGGTGCAATAGGCTGGTTTTGCACAGTTACACTTACTGATTTTTTGAGGGACTTGTCTTAATGTATTCATTAAAAAAAAATATGTATTGGCATTTTCTAATTTATAGTTCAACCCTCCCATGAGGATTTAGGAACCAAACTTTTTCAACCACTATATCCCTCCAATATCTCTCCCTTTTCACGAAAATCTTTATTGCCATTTATCTAATAGAGCCTTAGTAAAATGCAAGTTTTCTAATTGCCAACCATCCTTTCCTAATGGGCAAACATGAGCAATCTCGATTTGTCAAGTAGTATTTAAACTCATCTCCTTCACCATTTCAAATAAAATATCTGTGTAGCCTTTTCAGTCTCACCACCACCAAAAAGTGATAGTGAAAAGGAAATAATTGATTGGCTGGACAAGTGTTTTTGATGATTGAGTTTCACACTTTTTGACATATACAGCCTCTTCCATCCAACCTCTCCTTTTTGGAACTACTCAATCACACCATTCTACACTGTCTTTTCCTTTAAAAGAATGGCCCACATATGAAGTAGGGATGGATCCCATCTTACATGTAAGAATGACTGCGAACTCCTCTATATTCCCAACAGATAGGACTTGTGACGTTCAGCCTTCCCCATATTTACTCTCATGATGAAAGAGGTGACAATAGTGGTGGGACATTGAGAGTTTTATTGCAGTATTGTGGTTCGTAATGAATTTATAGGGAGGTAGGGGGTGGGGCCTATGTGGATTTGGGGAATTGGTGAGATGTTAGGTGACAGAAGAAGCAAAGTGAAATCAAGTGCAGCAGGTGACTGATTTCGCATTGATGACCATCAGATTAGTTTTGTTGATTGCCCATTGATTGAAGTGGTTGTAGTGATTGGTGCTGCCTTTTGCGGTGGTTTCATTAGGATTTAGAAATCTACTAATGAAATTATGAAACCTCAATACATACCTTCATTTTAAGAAAATGAATGTTTCTGTAGTTTTGATTGAAAATTTGAAACCACGTTTCTTTTTTGATGAGTAAACTTTTAATGAAATTTCATAAGTGTAACTATCTACAAGGTTACACATTTTTAAGCTGAAACCTTATTGAAAGGATCTCGTTAGAATGCAGTAAATATGATTTGCTAATTCAGAAGGTATACTGTTCTCTAGGTGTATAGCCACTAAATGATTATTGGATTAATTTTGATTCTTAATGATTTTATTTGGTGTGTTGTAAACTTAATGGCGTGCCTTTATTGTTGAATGGAGACCGAGTGGCTCTGTGCTATGCGCAAAAAATTGATCCTCCATTTTTTTCCCTGCAACTATAAAGCATTTTTCTCTCTCTTTAATTTTGTGATATCAAACAAAGTTTTAAGTCTTGGAAGGACGCTTTACCAGTTGCAGTTTTGGAGATTTTCCTCCCTATTTGTGCTCCCCTTTAATCCATTTTTCCCCTAGATCAAGTTTGAATGTTATGTTAAATATTTCTGTGTTTTCATTGTTATTGAAGAACCGCTGAATAAAAATGAGATGTAACATTTTTGCCCAATGACTCCCCCCCCCCAAAAAAAAAAGAAAAAAACATCTCGGTAGGCATCCCCAGCCCCCCATGTGGGGCAGCTTGCACACCCAACCCCTAGACTGCGACTTTGCCTGCTTTTAGCAGGACTTTGGGAGGTGGTACATGAGCCACCACTAGGCTACAAGGCCTTGCTCCTTTTTATCCTAATGTTGTGACATTTGTCTCTCTCTCTCTCTCTCTCTCTCTCTCTCTCTCTCTGGTAAGTATGTTGTGACACTCTGGTAATGCTTTCCGCTTGTGATGCACTCCCCGATAGTTCCATGACAGAACTTGCTCTTTACTGCTGGTTTCTTGTATCTTTATTCTCTGTTTCTGGTTGGTATTCATACCGTTTCTATGGCCACCTGCATCGTCCTTCCATGCTGTCTAATCTTTTGGGCCTTGCTTCCTTTAGCCTTTTGTATACAATTGATCTTTGTCCTGTGTTCTGCTGTAGTTCCCTGGAATGGCTCTTGTTATTGTCATTGTTTTCTTTTGTTTATCTTCTTTCTTTGATATTGTGTTCCCCAGGGGTATAAAAATAGGCTGAATTCTGTCAGGCTTAATGTACCAAAAATTTCAGAATTGCAGTAGATGAATTGAAGTGTAAGAAACTCGTTATTACAACAACTGATTGATGTAACTTGTATTTTGGTGCAGAGAGCCCAAAGGAAAGCGCTGGATGTACTCAACACAGTGGGGCTATCGAATTCTGTATTAAGGCTGATTGAGAGGAGGCATCGTGTTGATAAATGGATTAAGTATGTCGGCATTGTTTTAACAATCATTATCTTAATCTCCTTTTGGAGGTGGACGCGGTAGTCATTTAGAGGTGGAATTGTCCTTTTCTTCCTCACCTGTTCTAATGGGAGGCTAATGAGGTTGAGAGTTGTAATTGAAAGACATAGCATTGAGTCAGACATTGTAAAATTCTACCTTTTTAAGGGTCAGATTACTGTTGATTTTTACCGGCTTGTGAGCGATTAAAAGAATGTCCAGACTGTAAATTGTAGAGAAGTAAAGATAATAAGAAATTGCAAAATTTAGTTTGATGAGTACTTGTGGCTTGGAAGGTGAAATCTTTAAAATGTTGCTTGTATGTCTGCTGTCTTCTGTTTGAAAGATTTACTGGTAGCAATCAATCTCGTTGAGTTCACGGCTTCTGACAATCGAAGATGCAGTTTAAATTGGTTTTTTATGATCCGATTGTTTTGAGAAATTTTGCTTCGAATCAAAGCGGGCAGAGTTTATTTGGTATTGAAAATTGCCTGAATTTTGGATTGGAAATGCGCGGGTTTTATGATCGCTATTCTTCGTTTATTCGCGTTGCGGGAGTTGTGTGAAATGATCGCTATTCTTCGTTTATTCGCGTTGCGGGAGTTGTGTCAAATTCACGACTATTCATATGCCGGGGGTGTGTTGGGGGGGGGGGAGTTTTTATTTTGTTTTTAATTATTTTTTCTATCATTTGTGATTTTTTAATGGAATTTAATTATGCTCCCTTTTTTTTTTCCCTTCGGAATTTTCAGACGTGTTTTTAAACATTATAAGAAAAAAAAAAAGGATGGTTAAATAATAGGGAACATATGAAATAGCTACTTTAGATGTAAGAAAATCTACATATTGTCCTTATGATGCAATACTTCTGGCGCGTGGAAATTCGTAGCCTCTACCTTAGGGGTGAGCACTGGGTGAAACTCGTTATGTGCCCTTAATCAGCCAAAAATTACAGAGAGTAAAATAGCCTAGGTAAGTCCTGACTGATCGGTTTACCGAGAAAGCTGTTAGACAGCTTTCACAATAAAGAGAGTAAACCAGCCTAGGTAAGTCCTGACTGATCGGTTTGCCGAGAAAGCTATTAGACAGCTTTCACAATAAAGGGACGACCGTTCCCCCCGAAGAGAAGTCGAACTCAGTATCACATGGTCTCAATCCTTACGACACGCTGCCCGAACTAACTCGACTATCCCCGAAGGGGCCTTACGGTGCAATACTTACAAAAATATAAGTTCGATTATGTTTATATTTGGAACATTTATAGAAGGAAAAGAAAAACGAAATGAAAATAAAAATTATTAGTTTTTTTCAATTTTTATATATTTAACTAAATAAAATTTAATTTTTCTCGATAAATGTTTATTTGTTTTAGTCTATTTTTTAACTCAATTAAAAGAAATAAAATTTACCTTTTCACTTTATGTTACGTTTCTGTTTTCATTTTTTGTGGAGTCCTCCGCTTGACGTTACGCATTTAACCTTTCATGCATCGATGTTGCAAGCTTAACCTTAAAATATAATGTAATGTTTTTGTAAGAGAGGGTATGAATATATATAATAGTCATGTGATTAAGGGTTTTTTTTTTTTAGTAATTAATGATTAACGGTTCGTTTGAAACCAAAAAAAAAAAAAAAAATCAAAAAACTTAAAAAAATCTCAAAAATTTTTAAATTTCTCTAATCGAATTTTGTCACCTGTCATTTTTACATCACATCAATTCTATCCTTTGAACTTTTTTAATTTTTTTTGAGACTCCAAACACCACCTAAGATTTAGTTTGAAAAGAAAAAAAAGTATGTTTTTTTCTTAGTGTGTTTAGGAAGAAAAAAAGTTAATTTTTTAATAACTAATTTTTTTAATTTTTATTAATTAGACGTTTTGCCTTTTATGATTTAAAAAAATTTAAAATATAAAAAATAAACTTAATTATTTAAGAAAATATAAAAAAGTTGAGTAATCAAAACTTAAAAACTGAGACTTTCCAAATGAAACCCGGTGTTTCCCCACGCCGCCCCGCCGGGGGGGGGGGAGGAAGACTTGTGGAGCTTAGCATTATTTTGTTTATATGAGTTTTGATTTTTCTTAACAGTACAACAAACACTTTTACAAGAATTGCGGAACTTTGCATTACCTGTTTCGATGAGCTTGATTTCTTTGTGTTCATTTGGCCCGATGAAATTTGTTTACAAATTTAAAAAATTATTTATTTATTATTTTATTATATGGATTATAAATTCACAAATATTTTATTTTATTTTATTTTATCTCACTTTTGTCACTCTAAACGCACTTTAAATTTTATTAAACGAGCTTTACACATTTTAAAAATTCAATTACAAAATTTTGATTAGTAGAAAAATAGGAAGTGAAATTCTAAACAAGTGAAATTAACCCGAAAGAGAGAGAGATTTATTGTAAAATCTTCAACAACTGTAACGATGTTTGACTCACCAATTTTTATTTTAAAAATTAATTTTTATCTTTTTTAATTTTTTGAACTTTATCAATCAAATTAATTTTTAACTTTTATCATAATTTTTTTTATAATTTTTACTAATTTTTCAAATTTTTATTATTTTATTTTAATTCGTGTATCAAATAATCGATTAAAAAGTAACATAATACCTGCAAGCTGTATTATTACTATTATTATTACTATAATAATTATTATTATTTATTTTTTTTTGTGATACTGGGGAGGGGGAATATGACCTGCTGCGGGCAAGGGTGCCTTTGGAGTGCCGTAAATTTTAAAATTTAATAAAAATTATAAATTTTAATTTAAATATCGAAATAAAAAATTAGTAATTTTTAAAAATTTTTAACAAAATTAATAGCACTTAGCTTGCAAACTCCAAAACAGAACTTAGAGACGAGAGAGAGAGAGAGAGAGAGAGAGAGATAGGAAACCCTAAACATTTCAGGGTTTACCGACACAGAACTCGAAAATTTTCCTTCGTTTCGTTCACCTTTTCTTCCATTTCTGGATTGGTAGGAAGGTTTATTCTCATTTGAAAATGGCGAATGAATCGAGTTCGTCATCTTCTCCGGTGCCGCCGCCGCCGCCGTCGTCCTCGTCGTCGGTGGATTCGTACATAGGTAGCTTAATTAGTTTGACATCGAAGTACGAGATTCGATACGAGGGCGTCCTTTACTACCTCAACCCGAAAGATTCCACTCTTGGCTTGAAGAACGGTACGCGTTCATACCTTCTATTCATCAATGAATCTTCGGATACGTCATTGTATAATGCATTTATACATTGGTGCGTATCAATTTAAAATTTTTGTGTTAAACTACGTTTCGGACATTCACGTTTCTTTGGCTGTGATTTCGTATGATTCTACTTATTTGTTGGCGGGAGAACCATCTTGGAATGTTTGGGCACATCATTGTATGTATTTATACATTTGCGTTATCAATTTTAAATTTCGTGTTAAACTGGCGTTTGGGACATTCCATGTTCTTTTGCTGTGGTTTTATATGAGTGGTTGTCGAGGCTCTCTTGGGAATGAGCTTGCAGAAAGGGTGATCATGGGGAAATATGATTCTAATAGGGGAAATGGTTTAGTGTACTATCTGATAGCCTTAGGGGTGGGCTTTGGAACAATATCACGAGAGTTAGAGATGATTTCTCCAATCTTCCGTTCTTTTAAAGTGGGAAATGGGGGGAGTGTTGACTTTACTGTCTGAATGGTTTAGTTGTGAGGAACATGTGAATAAGAGTATTTTTATGATTACGTTATTTGGTTATTTTGGTTGGCCTTACATTCTTTAGTCAACCCACTCATAAGAGACAATGTTCAAGTTCTTGGAAACTGGAGTGACTTGAACCAGAATACCCCAAATATTGCACGGGAATGTGAGGTCTCTTGGGATTACGTTTGCTGTTTTGTAATAGCTTGTTAGTTTCTCTGGGATTATCCCTGTTTGTATTGGGTGATTTCTACTTGGTCTGAAAGTATAAGCCAAAGAAACATGATTAGACATCATTTTCCAAAGTCAACCCCATTTTTTTTGACTGCATAATCTTAATCCCACTTACCCATTTTTTTTGGCTGCATAATCTTAATCCCACTTAAACATGATTAAAGGCTTTCAAGAAATTGATTCTATCTACCAGCTATGTTTTTTGTGGTCATCTTCTCTTCACATTAGTGATTGCAATTTCAATGCATGTTTATTAGCTTCTTTGATATTTTCGATATTAAAATTGTCATTCAAGGTGCACGGAGGTGCATATTAAATTTTCACTCAAAAGAAGATACTTGAGAAGTGTAGTTGTTTTTCTTTTTTAGTTTTTTCTTTGAAGCAAATCTCTCTCTCTCTCTATTAGTAATAAGTATATGACTGTCAAATGTAGCGGAACTGCTATGCAAGAGGGAGCTAAAAGCTGAACTCAAAAATTGAGCTCTACGGATTCCACAAGGACTAAAGAGGATGCCAAAAAAAAAAAAAATTTCTTTCCTGGACAACTTTCAATTTATAAGAATCATTAAACATGCATCTATGCCTTTTGCTTCATGTTCCATTTGGAAACATTTTACTCTTGAAATTGATTTGATTTTAAAGTAAGGAATTGAACTGAATTGATTTGATATATAAAATTGATGCAGCTCCAAGAAAATTCAGATTTAATGGACTGATGCAACCCAGAAAATCTGAATTAAACTAGTGCAAAATAGGACTGTTATTTGAAATAATTGGCCTAGGAAAATCTGGATTTTAGTGGTTAATGGAGTTGGGAAGGAATGGGGGAAAAGTTTGAAGTGATAAGGGTGAAGAAATGAAGATGTAGGCCTGTAGGGGGAGTCCATCTCCTTGGACAGATCTGAAATCAGGTCTGCATTAATTAAAAGGCTGCTGGTTGCCAAAGATAAAACACAGATTGAGCTTTTATTTGCATGCACCAATTGCTTACTAGTCTTCCCTATTTACAAGCAACCTGAAACTCTAGAACATTCTGAATTTTAATGTTTTGGACCAATTTTCTGGACTGACTTATTGACTTCTCATTTAATACATTGGACTGACTTTTGGACTCCTTATTTAATACATTTAGATATTCAAAAATCCACAATCTGCCAGAAGATTCTACACAAAACCGGATTCTAGATAGTTCTATCAAAAATTTTGTGTTTGGAGCACATGTTTGAATTCAATAACTGAATCAACATTCTCATGTTTGGAACTTATGCAGAATTGAATTGATTTGAGAAAAATACCAAATATGACCTTGTTATAAATAGGGTAGTATGAGATATAAGGGTAAATTCATCCGCTTAAATGATTGAAGAAAAAAATAGATTCTCGTTAAATTTTATCATTTTGGGTTGGATTTCAAATAGTAAGGAAACCCCAAAATTTGAGTTGTGGAATGAAGTCAAATTCAACTCATAAAGGTCTTATTTTGATTCCAAACATGAAAATTTGTGGGGATTTTCACCAAATGAAATCAAATCCCATCAATTCCACCCTCCAAACAGAGGGTCAAAGAACCCTCAAGCTTTCTTTTTCCTTCTGGACCAAAACCTGTATCCCAGCACCACCAAAGCTTAACTACAGATGCCGGCATTACCAAAGCACTCGAAAAATAGATAAGAACAAGCTCCAAAACCCTTAAGAATTTTTTTCCAGTAGCAATTAGTCTTTCTGTCATGATTGTGCCATGAGGTCTGTGGAATATGCTTATTTTAAAATTTAATCAGCATGAAATCCGTGCCGACTCTCTCTTGTTCTTCATCATTTTCTCAGAGTCAGTTTGTTATGTCTATGTTTCATGAATATGGCATGTGGTTCATGAATATGACGTATGTCCAGGTTAGCAGATACTTTAAGATTTCATCTCATGCATCCTCTAACTTTCTGCAACCATGGATATGTTGCTGCATGAGCACCTCACGTTTGAAAGTGGAAAAAAAAAAGGATAGAAAAAGAAAAAAAAGGATGAAAACTATGTACAAATAATGACGATGGGATCAATTTTATCTTGGAACTCAATTTGTAGAAAAGTGGAAATCTATGGGTCTTGTTTCTCCATACCATCTCATCTTGATTAAAGATGAAGGAAAGTGTGCAGATTTTTGTTTTGTTTTGTTTAGTTTAGGGAAGAGGAACTAAGGATCATTTCAAGGTTTGGAATTTCCGCCGTATAGGAGGATGAAAATTATTGTTTTGTTTATTTTGTTTAGGTGGAACTTGGGGAGAAAGGATATGGATTTATGTTCCTTTTGTCTTTTGTTGAGAACGTGGGGGTTTAGGTTGATGTTCTTGGGACAGTCTTTTTTTGTTGGCGTTCTCTTGATGCCACTTTTTATAAATTTCACCTATTTATCAAAAACAAAATAAATCTTTGTTAGTTTAGAATGTTTTATTCATTTACATCTTAAAGGACATGTGATGTAGGACAAATTTGTTATTTCCTATTATATTTTGGATTGGTTTCCTTTCTTATTTTATTTAGAATTAGTATAGGAGTTTTATGTAATTACTTATCTTTAATTTTAAGTCAAAAGCTATTTTTTAATCCTTAGGGAGTATGACAAGATTTGTTTTCAAAGTTTGATTGAGAATACTCTTAGGAAATCTTTTTGAATTGGGATTAAATTAGTTTTCTCTATAAAAATAGGACTTCTTGTAAACACTTTTTATATATTCAAGTTATTAAATAAATTGAGATTTTCTAGAACTTTGTGTTCTTGTTTGGTTCTTTGGGATTCAAAGCCGCATTCTTATGGATTCAAGAGCAACTCGTCGTATTTGAGAATGATATTTCACCAAACGCCCTGCCGTTGCGTCAATATCGGCATACAATCTGCATCTCTTTAATTATTTTATTTTTCAGATAAATGGAACTGCCAAGAAGTTTGGCCTTTGGATTTGTCTACAATTTACAATGCATCAACTGGAAAAAGATTGCTTCGGCTTTATAGATATTGAGATTATTTTCATGGTATTTGATTGCAAGTCTAAAACTGTCTTAACATTCACTTTTGAGTAGTGTCATTTCTTTCGTTTTGTTTCCTTCTTCTTGGCAAGTAATGATTACATTATGCTTGAAAATTCAGATGCTTTTTACATGAGTTGCATAAGCTTGTATTAATATTTCTTTTATTTGTTCATGATTGACTTGTGAAACTTTGTATTTAGAGCAATTTTCTACGCAGCATTATTACCTCTTTTCTAGCTTGTTGGAATTGTTTTTTTGGGTACATTGGAGGTCATGGATTGGGGAGGAAGCGTGATATGAATCCAAGACCTAATGTCCAGCTGGTGGAGCCCTTTTCAGGGGTTGTCCTCTCTTATGTTAGGGTTTTATGTCATTTGTTAATTGATCATTTCCTACTGGGTAACATACTGTTATTTGGAAGGTGGAAGGGTTTTAGTTGTAGATGTGACTAGTTCTGATCTTTGCAGCATATTTGGCTAATTTTAATTTTAAAAATTAAGGTTAATCAAATATGATCTAGTTATTGTTGAAGATTTTTAGTACATTCTACTATTAGATTTGATTGTGTAGCTTAATTCTTAGCTGATATGCTGGATGAATACAAGCTAGTTGTTGTCCAATCTTGCTATAGGAACTAAGCCTTTTATATGCATTCCTTAATTTTTTTTTTTTTTGATAAGACATACATTGCTTAATGTTGCAGTGAGGTCTTATGGAACTGAGGGTCGAAAGAAAGATGGCCCACAAATTCTTCCTAGCGATAAAGTGTATGAATACATTCTATTTCGAGGGAGTGACATTAAGGTAATTGGAAGTCCATGTGTTAATTATTTTATACATTCTTACTTTTTGGGATTTAATTTAAATTTGGAGATGTGTTCCTTTTTTTTTTAAATGTTCTTGACTCATGGAAGGAAAGCCTCTTGGTTGCCTTTAAATGATTTTGGGGGTAAAGTGTATGAATACATTCTATTTGGAGGGAGTGACATTAAGTTATCTGGAAGTCCACTTATCAATTATTTTATACATTCTTACTTTTTGGGATTAAATTTAAATTAGGAGACGTGTTCTTTTTTTGATGTCCTTGACTCATGGAAGGCAAGCCTCTTGATTACCTTTAAATGATTTTGGGTAATCATGGCCCCGTTTGGCAACCAACAAATTCTTAAAAATTTTTCCAACTTTTGACTCATAGTTACCGCGATTCTTACTCCCCTATGGAACTGTGATCCCGATTATGCGGTCCCACTCACAATTCATTTGCAATATGGATCGTGAAATATGGCGATCCTAACACAAAATTTAATTCATATTCTATAACATAGTGAAATGAATGGGAAAGAAAAGTGAGAATGTGGTATTTTATTTACTTATTGGAATATTATATTGGGTTTTTATCTTGTTTTATCTCATTTGCTTAGATATTTGGAATTTAGAACTTAGACTATTTATTGATATTATGTTATGAAATATGAGAATTACGTATTATTTTACTTGTTTCTTCTAATTTCTGTTGAAACTGTATCTCTATGTATATATATATATGGATACGTATGAATTACCCATCCATAAACGAATTGCAACCCGAAATAGCGCCTCTAACTAAGCCTACCCCCTTCGTAGCGTGTATTGAAGAAAATATTGAACCGCTTATCTGTACCTGTAACGTGTACCATAACAAACCGTGTTTTGAGTAACTAATTTGACTTTTGGAATAAAAAAGTTAATGTTTTATCGAGAGGCATAATTTTTGGTAACTACAAAATATTGATTTTTTTTAAACAAAAAATTGAATATTTTACCAAATGCATGAAAGGTTCACACACACACTAAATTTAATCATTATTAGCCTAGGCTGCAGAATGAGAAGAATTAATAGTTTCTTTGTCTAGAACTATGATGCCTCCATTTTTATTTTATTTTATTATTTTTTTTTTGGGGATAAGGGCCTCCATTTTCAAGTGGTGCTTTAGCTCAGTGGAGTTATCCCTCTTGCCCACTTACCCCACCTGGGTTCGACCCCGACTCCCCCCTGACCCCACTTACCAATCAAAAAAAAAAAGGGCCTCCATTTTCTCTGTAATGACGTCCGTTTTGAGTGTGAGGTTAGTGGTTTTTCTGAGAACGAATCCTATGTTTAGTTCTTTAGACTGTTCAAGGATACCGGACAGAGCCTAGAGGGGGAACAACAATGAGCAGCAGTAGCTTTCTTTCTCCTTATGAGTTATAGCAGGAAAGTTATAGAGTTGTCATTTATGATTCTATTTCAATTATAGGTTTTTGATTATTTGTTTGACTTCAGGATTTGCAAGTGAAGTCCTCTCCTCCTGCTCACAGGGAGGAGCTGATACACGATGATCCTGCAATTATAAAGGTATTAAATTCCTTGGATACATACACAGAGAACAACATATGATAATTGTTCTAACAAATTTCCTCCAAGTTCTTCTCATTCACTTTTTGTGCAGTCACACAGCTCGGTGGGCCCCTCGAGTTCATCAAAATCAGTTTCAGTTGGAGGCGCATCTTCAACACCATTTACTTCTTACCAAGAACCCCCTGCTTTAGTTAATACGGCCTATCCGGTCACATTGCCTTTATATCAATCTAGAACTTCAGTGGGTCATGGGGGATCTCTGCAAGCAACTCAAAATGCCAATTTGGCATCTTCAGCCATGCCAATGTCCTGGCCTGGATATAATGGAACATCAAGCAATTTCCCTTATGCACCACAACTCCCTAACCCATTAGTGTCTGCTTCTGTTGCTACATCATTGCCTGTAATGATGCAGAATCATTTACTGCCTTCTGCAACTCCGGCATCCACAGCCATGGGATTGGCATATTCATCAGGTGCTGTTGCTCCTGTACCCTCACTTACGACCTCTGTCCATTTGAATACAACTCCGACACTTACTCCAGATCAGCTTTCTACTTCATCCAGTATGCTTTCCTCCTCTGTAAAGTCATCTCTACCTTCTCATCCTGCACTTCTGACTGCTAATAGATTAACCACGGCTTCATTTCCTTCCTCTTCCCAAAACATAAATGTAATAGAAGCTCCAACTGTTGGTAAAGCTAGTTATGACTCTCAGTCATTGCCTTGTTCTGCCTCTTCTATTACAGATTCCACATTAGACCCCTTGTTAAAGCAAGAACCAACTTTGTTAACTCCAGATCAGTTGGCACAGCCTAGGCCACCTATACTTCCATCCACGCAGAACCCCTACCATGATCAGAAAATTATGCTTGCTCCAAATTCAGCATCCCCGAACATGTCATCCTCAATTTCTACTCCAGCAGATCAAGTGGCACTATTGCCATTGCCACTCTCTGCACAACAGGTTGGTGAAAATGCTTTCCTTCCACAAAATGTTTTATCTCAGTAAGATCTGTTATATTTTGACCTCAGCATGTACAATGGTGTGACACTTGCCATTTTGTCAGAAACAACAATTTTGTGGGTGCCATCATATTAAAAGAAAGGCTTTTAAGAAATAAATGTACTTGGATTTCATATTGTTGATATGCTAAAAAATTTTTTTTTAGGTATTACCCAATCAAAGCTCTGCCCAGCTCATGACACGTAAAGCTAACCACTAGCTTTAACTTTTTAAAGGCCGGGAGAGCTGCCGGGAGAGCTGCTCTTGGGCTTAGGGGTGGAATGAGCCGAGTTTTAACTTATTTGAGCTTGGTTTGAATTTTTATATAAGCTCGAGCTTGAAAGTTAATGGTTCATGGGCAATTTCAATGCTTATGGATTATTATTATACTTCACACTACGAACTTGAGTTTCTCAAATTTGGTTGCTGCTGCTGCAGAGGATAATAATAGAAAAGGGGATATAAATAATAAGTGGCGCGTATTTGGGATCTTTTGTTAAGTATTTGGTATCTGTGATTGTGTATAGTCTTGAGATATGCTGGTAAATATTTGGGGCTAATAGCTATTTATTCAAATTTGATATGCATGTGGATGCATCTAATTGTTTTTTTGATTAGAGAATTGGTTGACCGAACATTGATTAGTGTCTTTTGGAATTGGTGAATGCTTTATTCAATTTGTGGTTGGTTCAATGAAAAACCATTTTTATGATTTGATATCCTTGATGTATGTCATGTTCCCTTGCTTTTCTTTGTCAAATGAATTACTTATATATGTAAGATTTTATGTTGTTACTGGTTTCCGCGTCAACATTCTGGTATCCTCTGAATGATTGAAGTTTCTGGCTTTTATTTTTTCTCCACATAATTTTCGCAGACTCAACATTCTATGCCACAGTTCACTGAGGAATTTGATTTTGAAGCCATGAATGAGAAGTTTAAAAAGGATGAAGTATGGGGTTATCTTGGTGCAAATAAAGGGGATGAGACACGGGGGATCGAGGACAATGCAGTCAGTCAGAACTTGGGGCAGGAAGGGGGTTACGGCTTAGTGCTGAAGCCTGATCCTAAAGTAAGTTTTGGAAAGCTTTCTATATCAAGCTGTGTGATATTCTCTTTGTTATCATTTTTCCAACGTGACTAGAACAGTTTGGAGTCATAGATTGTGTGAATGGAAATGTTGGCTTGTGTCTGTATCGTTTATAGTGTTGAATGCAATCCATTGTTGCTTTTGTGTACAGCCCGCCTATAAAAAGGATGAGTTCTTTGACACGATATCTTGTAATGCACGTGGACCAAGGGGCGGGCATAATAGGTTCTCAGAGCGTATGAAGCTTGATACCGAGGTTTGCCAATTGTTTTAATGATGTTCACTTTGAGTGTTAAGGAGGAGGTGCTAGTAGTTGTTTGACAACTTCTACTGATTTATTACTTTTTTTGCCCAGACTTTTGGCAGTTTTCGCCCGAGACCTCATCTAGGTTATGGAGGTGGACGCGGTGGGAATTACCGGGGCCCTTGTAACTGGGGTAGGGGATATAACTACGGTGGAAGGGGCAGTGGTGGAAGCTTTCACATGTGATAGTTGAATATTGAATGCTCCAAAGGTACACGTGCTTGCTTGCTGGTGTGTGGAAGTCATGCTATTGGCCTTTTATTTCTTCGTTATTCACGCTATTTGCGGAACGTATATCATCAGGATGACTTTTGTGGAAACTTTTGGAGATATTCTGCATTGACTGACTGGGTGAAAACCTTGGGGCAACCGCTAATCATGCCTGACTCGTGTATATTTTTAGGGCACATGGTCTGGCCTTGTGTACTTTCTGGGGAACTGTTATCTTGAATGGATTACCGGGGAATTAAGTTTGGACCGGTTTTGTTGGATCAGTTTTAAACTTGCGGGCTCTCTCTCTTTCTCTCTCTCTCGTTTTTCTTTCTTCTTTGATTTCCTTTTAAGCACAAACTTATTTTTTGGTTGTGGTAATATTGCCTAGATCAAATGTTTACGGCAAATGTCTGTTAATTGCTAAAAACCGTTTTACCATGCTCTTTGTAAATAGATCGGTCTCTTTTTAATGTTTTTCATAACATTTGGAACACACACACACACGCGCACACTCTCTCTCTCTCTCTCTCTCTCTCAGTGATTGTTAGAAATGTCTGTTTCAGTGAGCACAACATTTATCTTCCTAAAATAAATAAATGGTTTCGTTATCATACAATATATTTCAATTGGTGGTTCCTCGCTGTATTTTCATTCCTTTCTGACAAATTCTGAGTGAAGATTGAAATGGTTCCCACTCGCACTGGACTTTCCTCGCGTACGCGGTGACGAATAAGGATTCCGGTTTGTAATAGGAAAGAAGGCACGTTGCCGTGTTGCACAAAGCTGCCCCATTTTTTGCCATGTGCATGCTTTTTTCCTTGTCGGAAATCCCACTCACTCAAAACCAATCAAACTCACCAGGGCAGAAAATATAAAGCGGAGACGGTTGATACAAGTTTGTTCGTTTGTGGGATATAAATGGGGGATTGGATACTTTTTTTTTTTTTTACCATTTTGACTTTAATTTTATATTTGATTTGCGGTATTATATTTTTGGAATGGACTTTATATCCCTCCCAAATGTGGATATGCTATCCCATTGGGTGGGGGTTGAGATATCTCTCACTTTTGAATTTGTTTTTCGTTAAAATTTGGAAGTCTAAAATTATTATTTGTCGTATTTTCTGTTAAAATACGTCTTTTACTTTATATTTCATCAATCAAATATTCTTAAAAAAAAAAAAAATTCTATATAAACAATTAATCTCATGTTATATATCTAATTTTATATATATTATTTTATGGTAGCATTTATGCCCCGTCAAATATTCCCTCTATTTTTTTTCCCTCTTGCTTGCGTTATGTTTCGTGTATGATTGTTGTCATTCCTATTGAACCCTGTCATATTTCTCCATGTTTGTGTTTTTGGCTTATTTCTTTTGGGTTTGGATTCATGGGATGGAAACTGAAGGTGGCAGAAGTAGACAAATAAAATGGAGTGGCTAGCTGAGTCGCCCATTTGTGGGGTGCATAGACTCATTTTCTCATCCCTCACATAAAGCATTCACTCATTTGCATACAAATTGCATTTAGAATTCGTATGATTTTTCGAAGAAAAATACCGAATCTAATTGAATGGGATCCACATCACAGGCTCTCACGATATTACTCCCAACTTGGGGGAATATATGCAAAAGAAAATCATCTTTTTCTCTTGTTTGGCTGTTCAAAAAAATCGTTTGTTCGTTGACATTTGACAGTAGGAAGGGACCAGAGATTTAAGTGGGTAAACTCTTCTTTTATATTCTATCTTCTATTCACTCCCCTCAAATAATACCAAATACAAAAAAGTACTTTTCAACTTCCATCTTCTTGTTCATTCTCAATTCTCTTTCCTCCAGTCCCTGCTTCTGATGCAGTGTGGGCGTGTTTTAGTTTTCTCCTTCTCTTTCTTTCTTTCTTTTACTTGGAAGAGATGAGATCAATTTCTTCTTCATTTAAACTTGTGCATGCACTTTTTGGACTTGTTCAGCTTGGCTCTTCCTGATTGTTATGGTAGCTGAAAGAATGATTGAACCAACATTAAGCAAGACCAGCACTGCTGCCCAAATGTATACTCCATCCTTCACTATATAGCACTCCCCATTTAGCCATCCCTTGCCATAAGGCTGCCTTCTGTTCATACTTGTGGCAGTGCTTATTAATAAAACCGCAATTCCAAAGCTGATCCTGCAACAACCATTGAATTCATAACTCGTTTATATATATATATATATATTGTCTCAGATGTCTTCCTCATGGGTGACATTATATAACTTGAAATATATGTTCGAAGAAGTAATCAGAATGATACGGAACACTTGTAAATTAGCTGTTACATTATTCCAATTATATTTTGATGTGTTCTCTGTGGATGATGTTACATAGGGTGTGTTTGGAGTCTCAAAAAAAATCAAAAAAAACTAATGGATGAGATTAATGTGATGTAAAAATGATAAGTGGCAAAATATGATTGGAGGAATTTGAAAACTTTTGAAGTTTTTTTGAAATTTTTTAATTTTTTTTGTAGTTTCAAATGAGGCCATAATAACTTGAATAATCTATTAAGAAAAAAAAGTAATTGGAATGACGTGGATGTGTGTGTGTGTGTGTATTTCTAACCTTTTCCTTCCCTAGCAATTAATTGTTTTCCCAATGCTAGGCGTTGAAATTATGGAGGTGATCAAAAGATTAGGACACATCCAGCTGTCCCCATGTGTGAAGGTTCCATCTTGGAGTCTTATGCAAATGAAAATATTTTTAATTGTCCACATTAAGAAAAGGTGAAATGAGAAGGTTTGAGTTTTCTAAGGTCGGTTGTGATGTGCTGTGAGTCTTCACTTTCCTTAGTTTTACTTACTCTACAATAATTATATTCACGAATATATATAGGCGTACACACGATGAGGGAGATAGATCACCTACCATGAAAGGAACAGCAAAGTGGTTGCAATTTTTGGTTTTCTTGCCTTGCAGTTTGTTCTCTTCCCTCTGGAGCAGAATTCTTTGCAGATTATTAAGTTACCCGTGATCTGAGCAATGACCAGACAGATTAAAGCTGCAATTCCAAATCTGAATGCTGGACTTCCGGGCAGAAAACAAAGCTTGCCATCCAACTTGAGATTCTTGCTCTGTAGAAACCCAAGGACATGAACAATTTTACACAACAAACATTGAAAGCAAATATACGCATATATATATATATATATATCGAAAGAGAGAGAGAGAGAGAGAGAGAGAGAGATTGGGAACAGGATGAGCACAAAAAACCACCTTTGTTTTCTTGAACTCAGAGAAAATGCACAATACAGAGGAGACAAGTCCAAGGGCTGTGGTCAGAGAGAGGATGAGGACAAGCCCATATTGGTTTTTGTCCATGGTGATTGCTTTTGTTGGAGGAGGAGGAGGAGGGTGGTTGATGAATGTGGAGAATAAAGAGAGAAGGAGAAGGCTTGCGGGTTACTCCAAGGAAAGAAAGGTTTGGTGATGTTCTTCTCTTGGTGCCCGTCTCCTTCCCTGCTGGCTGCCTGACACTTTCTTCCAAAGGAGTCTTTCATTGCTTGGAAGAAGAGATACCATTCCTCGGGCAGTTTTGGAATATATCCGAAGCTTTTGGATCAACCTCTTAGTCCTCAAGACAATGAGCTGGTCAACTCTTCAAACTGATTCATTGGTGGCTTGCCAGGCTATCACACACACACACACACACACACACACACATTATTTGATTAAGGGTTTCAAGGGCTATAGTCAAAACTGATAGGTTTGTTTATCTGGAGTCGGGGGTTTTGGTGAAGGTATTACTTCCTAATTAATATATAGATGCATACATCTTCTATAACTATCTTTCATTTTCATGGGTTTGATAAGGGGAACATGAAACCAAATTGGCATAATTTAGAAGGTATGTGTATTATTTTTTAATTTAGGGTTTTCTGGGAAGATTTAAATGGTTTTATTATATGATACAATGAATCCAAAATAAAGTCTTACTTCCAAATGAGAACCGTCTGGCGGGTTTGACTTGGTAATTCCTACAACTAAGTTAAAAGCCCAAAAGAAAGAGGGTTAAATGAGGCTATTGTTTTATTGGAGCGTTAAATATATATATATATATATATGTACGCTAGTGAGGGATGTCCGTGCTTTTGCACGGGCTTATATAAAAAACAATTAGTGATATGACTTGTATGATGTATGAATTTATCATATTATATAGTTAAGTCAAGCGTACGATCATATACTAAGACAATTAAATTGTAAAAATATATTTAAAAGTAATATATATTATTGTTTATGTAAATTCAATTAAATAGTGAATGTAAAACAAATTAAGATATTGATACCATGAATAGCATCGATTAAATTCAAATTCTAATAAATAAAAAAATCTAAAAAGTTGAAGACTAATAACACTTACATAATTAAATAATGTTTATAGTTATTATTTAAATAATTTTTATAGTTATTGTCTCTAATCTTCTTACCACAATGTATATATATATTAATTACATATAAGAACTTATAAAATATACATTAATTACATATGAGAACTTTGAAAAATTAAAATTTAAATACATGCCTAGCAAATTGTAAACTCAAAGAGAAAATTATTGTAATAAAAGGTTTCTAAGAAATTTGAAAAAAAAAAAGATTTCGTATCTATATATAAATTTTGCAAGCAAGAGAGTTTTATTCTATTTAAATTGGAATACTATTTTGAAGTTCTATCTTACTCTTATTATAATATTATTTTGATCGAATTAAAAGTTTAAATCTAATAAAAGTTTGAGTGACACTTCAATTTGATTGATTTATTCATTGTCAATTTTATTTATTAATTTTTAATATTATTTGATAATTTTTAATAAATAATATTACAATATATATAATTTTAATAAATAATATTACAATTTAATTTAAGATATCATTATTTTGTCTAATGATATTTTGCATTATTTTATTTAATAATAATAATTATATTTATTTTTTAAATAATAAAATATTAAATTATAAAAAATTAAAAATAAGAAGTTATATGATAGTTAAATAGAAATGTCGATTCAATAAACATATCAAGTGATGTTCACGAACATTCTAGTTTTAATAAAATTGTGAATATGTAGTAATTATGTACAATACTAATTCTATTTAGATTTTATGATTATAAATTAAGATAATTATAATTATAAATTTATGTTAATAAATTAAAATATTTATTTAACAGGTTAATTATTTTTTTATATTATTTTATTTAATAATAATATTTATTATTAAATAAATTTTATTTAATAGGATAAAGCATTATCGTGTTTGACAACAATAATAATATTTATTATGTTTTAAATAATGATCTATTAAAATATATAAAAAAAGTAAAAATATGTTTTAAATAAAAATAAAATAATAAATAAGAAATTATATGATAAATAAAAGTGTAGGTTAAATAAAAATATTAAGTGATATCCATGAATATTCTATTTTGAATACAATTAAAAACTGTGAATAAATAGTAATTATGTAAAATACTAATTGCTTTATAAGATAATTAAGATAACCATAATTAAGTAACATGTGTCACAATCGTATATGTGTCATAACTATAACGCAAGTTAAGTCTTACGTGGTATAAGATAATTATAATTAAGTGTCAAATGTCACAATCGTAGCACAACTTAGGTCCTACATGGCGTAGAAGCATTGCCTTACTTTAATTTATATATATATGTATATATATATATATATATAATATGATATATCTGTTGGTGAGAAATTTCCTAACAACAATCAAAACAAAATATAACTTACTTTCCTAGAAAACAAATTAAAGAGAAGTTAGTGGCAAAAATTGCGCGCAATTTTCTAGTAGAGGGGGGCCTGCTGGAATGCCCACTTTTCAAAAAAGCACAATATCAACATTTTCGTAGCAAGTTCTGGGAAATTTGGTTTTGAAGGGTTGGTAATGTTTGAATAAGAGTGGGCCCACATAGAAAAAGGCATTGGACCTATCAGAGTGGGCTTGAAGCAGATGTTATCCATATGAGGCTGCCGGTTGATCTTGATCTTCGGTGTAGCCTCCATTTAATGGAACAGCTTGTTAATACCAAAAACCCAATTCCCTATCCACCTTTGGTTAGTCTAGTGGAGCGGGAGTTAAACCTAAAGTTTGGGTGATATACCCAGATCGCAGATTCGATTATTACCTGGAGCGGTCAGAATTTAAGTGGGGGTCGTGGTGGTGGGTTGCTGCGCTAATTCCTTCGAGGGTTTGTAACTCAGTGAGTAAAACCACTGGACGATTTCTTCCGTTACCAAAAAAAAAAACCCAATTCCCTCTTATAGTTATATGTATACATATCCATATATATTTACATTTTTTTCCTCCAGTAATTTCTTTTCTAAATAAAAAAGTATATACAATTTAGATTCTATATATTTCAATGTAAAATATTTTCTTATTTTTAATTGTTGTTGCTGTTTGTTTTAAGATCAGTTGTTTCGTTGTAAAATATTTTACATTGAAGAATATTTTTTCTATAAAATATTTTGCATGAAATTTTATTTTTATTTCTATTTTTTTATGTTTGATATAAAATTTTCTTTTAAAACCTTGTTTTTTAATAAGAAAAATAGAAAGGAGATGTCCAGGAAGATGGTGGAGGAGTGTCCTTTTTCGCCAAAAGTAAATTACAGATTTGAAGAAAAGAGGTCATTTTTGAACATTTGAGGAAAATATTTGTTTCAGAAGAAATAGTTTTTATATTTGTCTTGCTAAAAACTTAAAAATAAGTAAAATAATCTTGAGAAAAGTATTTTACGCCGAAACAAATAGAGCTTTAATATAAAATATTTTCTAAAAATATTTTTATTCATGTTTTAAAAAAATATTTTTAAAAGATATGAATAAATATATTTTTCAAAAAAAAGATTTTTACTAACCATAAATTGAAAGAAGAACATTGCACAAGCTTCAAAAATTGAGAAAGCACTACAAAAGTTAGAGGCCCATGCTTTACTTTGGGTTTATTAAGGCTGCATTTAATTTGTTGGAAAAAAATTTTAAAACTCCCTGAAAGTTTGTAAAAATTTTTAAAATTTATTTATTTTTTATTTCACTACGAATTACGAATCCACTACTTATCTTATTTTATCTCGCTTTTATCATTTCAAACATAAATACATGGATGAATGTCAATATAAACTCTCCATGAGATGATGCACTATTTAACTTTTGCATTCTGATCCATATATGTTATCCACCTTATCAGATTTGAAAACTTGAGGGGTTAAAATGATTTTGATTGGTAACTGGATGCAAAATTACCAAAACTACCTCATAATTATCAGATAAATTATTATAATCTAATTGAAATGTGTTTCAAATATGGTTTAAAAATATTACTTTTTTTTTAATTTTTATTTAAGTCCAGAATTAATTCAATTCTCCTATTAAGATTTTCATGGATGAAAATTAATTGAGTTTTTTTTTTTAATTAGGTCGGCTTTGCCTCACCAAAAAAAAAAAAAAAAAAACACTTAATTTTATCAATTTTCTTTACCAAACACAAAATTAATTTTTACAAACTTTTTTCATTTTCTCTAACTTTTACCAACTTTCTTTAATTTCTTCACTAAATATAAAATTAATTTTTACCAACTTTTTACTACTTTTATCAATTTTCCTTAAATTTTTCTAATTCTTTTTAACCAAATATTCAACTACCAACTAAGCTACGTGTTAAAACAATATGCGAAAAATTACACTTTTTTCAGTGTATCCAAACAGCCTCTTAATTTCTTTTATTTTCTCTTTTACATGTGTGCCAATGTTAAAGGATTGTAATTTGAATATCCTAATTCCATCCATAACCACGAGATAATAGTACTGAGTCAGTGGCCCTACTGCATGTCGGACCAACTTTGGTAAATCTTTATATTCCTTGAGACAGCACAACGTTTACCTATATTTACCACACAGTGGCTGCGTTTAGTGAATGAAAAAATATTGAAAAATTTAGAAAATATTTAAAAATTTTGAAACGTTATTTACTTCTTATTTAAATTACGAATTCACAAATTATCTTAAATTAGTTTACTTTTTGTCATTCTAAATATCCCAATAAACGATTAGACGAAGTTAAGCATTTTCATGCCACTGCTTTAATTTTAGTTGTTTTCTCAAGATAAATTAAGGTCCACTACAACAAATTGGTCGGCAAAGATTTTGTATTTTTTCTCATTAAATATTCTTTATCGACCAATTAGTCGGGAAAAGTTTTACATTTACCGACCAAATGATTTTTTGATCGGGAAAAAATTTTTCCAACGAGTCTTCGCCGACCAAATACTGACCAAATAAGTTTGGTCGAAAAAAATTTTACCAACTAAATTGTACCCTTCAGCGACTAAATTTTTGGCCAACAATTGTATGATTTTTTTGTAATGGTATACTTTTCTCTTTTGGTTAAATTCAGGGAGTTCTATCATTGGATTCAATGAATTGCATTTTTATTTATTCACACGTGTCTTTAAGAGCAAGGCTTCATTTGAAGCACCAAATTTCACCGAAAGGTTTTAAAAAATTTTCACTCTTTTAATTTTTTATTTTCAAAATTTTTATGTTTCCTAATTTGTAATAAATTTCTCTCCTTTATGTTATTATTGTGTTTTTGGATCAAGATTTCTCCATAAAAAAAAATAAAAAAAAATGACTTAAAAATACTTTTATATACTCATTATCTATACTATTATAGAGCAAGTACTGAGATTTGATGAAACTCTTGTTTATATGAAACGACAATTTTGGTGAAATACTTATTTTCTAAATTGACAAAAATATCCTTACAAATAAATATATATACATTTGTGGATTTTAAAAGGTAAGGATATAATAGTTATTTTACAAGTTTTTTAAATTCAAAAATTTTAAATTTAAATTTAAATTTAAAAATTTAATTATCATATTCAAATTTAAAAAAATAGTTAATATATATATATATATATATGCATCTATCCAAATTTTAGAAAAAAAAAATTTCACATGCATTACGTGTGCACCTTATATATATATATGTATATATGCATCTATCCAAATTTTAGAAAAAAAAAAATTTCACATGCATTACGTGTGCACCTAGGGGCGGATTTAAGAAGAGGCGTGTGGGGGCAACTGTCCTACTGACTCCATATATTTGTATATTTTATATATTTTTTGTATAAAAATTTTTATTCTTTTAGTATATAAAAATATAAATTACCTCTACTGTTATTTAAAAATTTTTAATGTTTACTTTTTTTTTTTTTAATTTTGCCCCCACTAAAAAAAAATTCTAGGTCCACCATGACACCAACACCAGCACCAGCGTCAGCGTCTACGTCTAGTTTATGATTAACAAAAGAAACAAATATATGTCTATATTTTAATAATTATTATTTAAAAGATAATAAAATCGTACAATATTTTATTAGATAAATACTTGTCGTAAGACTTTAAAGTCATACCCAATTCAAATTGTATCTTTATTTTTAATTATTTTTTAACGTTGGGATGAAATAAATTTAAAACTATTAACTTTTATAAAAATTTATAAAATTAGGTAACATATAATTATTTAATCAAAACTTTATCATTTATTCTAATTATAGTTAAACATAATGTTTATCATAATCTATTTTTTTAATATTTTCCATGAATTGCATAGTATATCATTAACTATTTTGCTATTTTTTTAAAAATATTTACTTAACAAGAGTATTATCAAATAAAATAAAAGATAAATCCTTATTCAACGCAATATATTTTTAAAGTTATTTATACTTATATGATTCTTATATTTTTTATTTTAATAATGACTAAATTTTATTCCATTTTATAAATTTTTAGAGCTACAATTCAGCTCAAATATTATCATTATGTCATCTTATTTTACTTTCATAATTATAATAAAATAAAATTAAAATTAAGAAATTTTATAAATAAAAATAAAAAATAATATAATAAATTAATTTTTATATTTTTATTATTTTATATATTTAATTATTCTTTTAACATATTATTTCAAGTCAATTATAAATTTTTATTTAAATTTGATTCTCGATGAATATAATTATGTGATAATAATAATTTATTTATTATGTGATATTTTAATTAATAAAAATAAATTAATTATATATTTTATTTGTTAATAAATTAAAATATTTATTTAACAGGTTAATAATTATTTTTGTAATATAATTTAATAAATATTATTTTTCTTAGGTAGTTATTAACATAAAGTCTAATTAAAAAATTAAAATAAATATATAATATGATAAATTCGTACATCAGACGAACTTAATTGTTAATGTATATATATGTGTATATATATATGCCACTATATATGAATTTTTTTCGATTGGATTTTTAATTCGTTTTCATCTTTTACTTACATGTTGAAGGACTTGCTCTTTCAAGAGTACACGGTGCATGTGCATTTCCATGGCCCTCCTTTTTACTACTTAATATATATTTATATTTAAGCACGTGCGATTTACATGTAATACTCCTATAAATATTATTTTTTATTTAAATTTATTATTTCATAAACAATTTTTAAATTTATTTTATAGTTAAAAAATTTTAAAAATTATATTAATATTCATAAATAAAAATAATTAAACTATAATAATTTTTTTGTGAAAAACAAAAAATAAACATACGAATTGTAAAAATTGTAGAGTTATAATTATCTAATGCAATTGTAAGACATATTTTTTTTAGAGCTTATTTAGATTCATACCTTATATCAATTAATTTTATCTTTATTTTAAAAATTTTTAATTATCTAAACATAATAATTTTGTCATTATTATTTTAATTTAAAATATTAAAGAGAATTATATTTTAAAATTGATAATAAGGGTGAACTAGAAATATATAAAATTGGAAATTTTTAATTGCATGGATTTTCTATTACATATATTGTAATTTTTACTTAGTAAGTAAACAACTGTAACCGTTGAAATATATCTATCATTTATAATTAACTAGAAAGAAAAAAATTGGATTTTTTAATGACATGCGTTTTCTTTTATATATGTTGTAATTTACATTATATATATATATATAAATGCGTCGGTGAGTTTGAACTGTAATATATTCATCTTAGCATATATATAAGATACACACAGATATATATATATATATATATATATATATAAAGACAATAATTAGATTTGTTTTAATGTATATATTGAGTGGCCATATTTATAAAAAAAAAATACAATATATTTATAAATATTCTATACCATATCCAGATTTTTTCTAAATTGTTCCTGTTGTCATATCTAGAACTTGCAATTAAATACAGATAAGAAGCAAGTAAAAATGGTGACAATAGCACAACGTTCTTATCCCAACTCTATACTATATATATATATATATATATATAATAACATAGCTTTCTTATTCCAAATCTACACTATATGTATATGTATATGCCTCGGTGAGTTTGAACATATATATAAGAGATACACACATATATACATATATTATATTTCCGTTCTTCATTTGTTTGCTTGAATAATTACAATGGTGAGCTCTTCAACCACTCGTACAATTTAAACCACGATAATTTCTACTATTACAACTAAATTCTTATATATTGTGACACTTGAGTTCAAAATCTGTTAATTTCTTCTATGCATGCAGGAGCTAGTGGGCACTATCATGGCTTTTTGCGTTGCGGCATTTGGTTTATGCAGTGGATTAATGGATTCGGGGAACTCAATCACCTTCAATGTGGTTGATTACGGTGCAGTTGGAGATGGAAAAACTAACGATTTACAGGTAACTTTCGAACCACTCCCTGTTTTGTTCCGTTTGAAGCTCCAAGTGTTTTCAAAAAAATTTTAAATTTTTTTTACTCAAATTTTGTCATACGTTATTTAGGGATGGCCATTTTGCTTGACCCGTTCGTATTCTATCCGATTCCCGCCCCAAACGGGTTGGAAATTCTGAATTCGGGAATTTTTTGGAGATCGAGTAGAGTACAGGGAGATTTTTTAAAAAAATTCGGGGATCGGGTAGGGTACGAGTATGAGTTTGTCCCCGCCCTGAACCTTACCCTACTCGTTTCCTACCCTATCAATATTCTTGTATATATATATATTTAATTTTTTAGTATGTTTGTTACGACAGATTTCTCAGTAAGGTAATGAATTAAAATTTTGAGTTGCTTTATCTATTAATATGGTAGGACAATAGAAATCTTATAAATGCTTTCTAAATATATATATATATATATATATATGGTATTTTTCGATTTTTTAAATATATATTAGGATTCTACTCTATTTTCTTATAAGTCATATTTCAAAATTTTTGTATTTTTATATTTTTTTCAATTCAGGTACCTGTTTTCCCATGGGGATTCCCATTCCTCGTTTGGAGATGGGTGGTAAAAATAAATTCCCAGTGGGGATCGGGTAAGGTATGAGAATTGATTTTAGTTTGAGGATCGGGTATAAGGATATGCGTACCCGTCCCCTACCCGCCCCGTGCCCCTCCCTAATGTTATTTTTATATCACTTTAACACTAACTTTTGAATTTTCTTTTTAAACTTTTTTTTAGAATTCAAAACATCCCTCTGAATAAATCACACACATATTTAGCAGAAGTAAATTAATTTTCGGTACATGTGGAAGAAGAAAGTACTTTTAGGGCCCATTTGGTGATGGTATAATTTTTTTGTTTATATTTTTTGTTATCTTTTTTTTTTTCAAACAAAAATTAAAAATGTGTTTAGAAATTTATTTTTGTTTACAATTATTAATTTTTTATTTTAATAAAATATTTAATTTTATTAATTTTATAAAAAATTAGTTAAATTTAATAAAATATATTTCATATTAGTTAATTAATTAATTAATTTGGTTTAGTTAAATTATTTATTAAAATCATTTAATTAAATAAATATAACATATATATTAAATTATAATTTAATTATATTATTTATTAAAAATAATTCAATAAAATGTAATTATTATATTATTTAATTCGATAAATATAAAACACATTGATTGTAATTTAATTATATTAACTATGAAAAATAACTGATTGAAGTATATTTTATAATAATTTAAATAATTTAATTATGATTTTTATTAAAAATATTAATAAAATATATTTAATACTAATTAAATTACTTATTAAATTAAAATAAATTAAATAATTTTATTTTATTATTTATTAAAAATAATTTAATAAAATATATTACATTTTAATTTAGATAATTCAATTAATTTAATTCAATCATAGTATTTAATAAAGATAATTTTAGTTTAGTAAAATATTTAAATAAAATAATTCATTTTAATATAATACAATAAAAATGGACAAAATATTAAAATTGACAAAATGTTTGCAATAAAAATATAAAGTGAAAATACTTTTTTATTTACTTTTTTAAGTTTTATTTTAAAAGCATAAATATATTTAACAAATATGTTATTGGCTCCATTTAGAGTGATAAAAAATGAGATAAAATAAGATAAAGTAATAAATTTTGAGTTCGTAATTCGTGCAGTAGGATAAAAAGTGAGTAATTTTTAGAATTTTTTAATAATTTTACTATTTTTTATATTTTTTTGTCATTCCAAACGAAATTATTATTGTTAGTTTACAAAATAAAAAAAATATAAACATAAAAATAGGAAAACAAAAATTAATGTCATCAAACGGGGACTTAATATAGTTTAGAAAAATCTTCTAGTTGAGTGGTAAAAACTTATAATCACTTAATTAACAATATATATAACTTCACATATTTGTCTTGCGTGATATATATGTATATATATGTACTGTTATGCAAAAGGGAACAATACTAGAGTTATTTGGTAAAAATTAAAAACTAATTAAACCTCATGGTAGCATTTTTTTCTACTTCCATTAATATATTTCAATTTTAGGGATGTAAATGGAGTAGGTAGAAAAGATACATAACTCAACCAAATTCATTAAAAATCTGTTGAAAAATATCTTAATAAAATTGTAACAGATTTGAAATTAAAATTTAATACCTATATAGTTCTGGGATTTACTTGTAGGGTATTCGATACTCGTTTATAATATAAGGTGCTTGATGTCTGTATAATACCTGCTAAGTATCTATTTAATATAATATAATATAATATTTATATAATTATAATTCTATTCATAAAATAAGATTGATTGAATTTTTAGGCCTCAGGAACTTTCTCTCCCTTCCTTATTACTTTTTTTTTTCCTTCTTCTAAAATCTAATTACTGAACTTATCATTAATTCATTAAAGTCGCCTATTTAAAGTTTGGTGTTTAAATATTTCATTAATTATTCTTGGCGTGAATATGTATCTTTATAGTTATTTCTTTTACTATTGTAGATATATTCTATTTTTGATGGAGTTGGTAATAAAATATATAGAGATAATGGTCCTAATAGAATAAGTCGTGTGTTAAATTTGAAAGTTGACCAACAAATTTAATTTTTTTTGTCATTTACTAATTTTTTTATTTTTTTAATTTCAAATTAGGTATTTAACGAGTTTTTTATAACGGGTTTCATCTAATCTGTCCAACTGTGCCTAATAGTTTGAAATTCTAATTAAACAGTAATGATAAGTAAAAAATAAATAGTTTTATTAATAGTAATTGTTAATTGAATGAGTACCTTATCCGTTTAAATTTCTATTCAATTTCTCACAACTAATTTACAAGTAATATTTAAATTTTTGTAAATTATTAAAGTAAGTTTATCATTTCATTTTTTTATTTTTATTTTCTTTAAATGTTATTTAACTATGCATTACCTTTATAATTTTCTTTATTATTTATTATTTGTGACATGCAATTTTCTCAATCTTTTTAATTTAACTTAAACAAAATAAAAATTAATAAATATTACACACATCCTATTTCTAGTATGTGTGTATATATATATATATATATATTAACTGGCATCAATTTTATTTTATCTGATTTAATTAGTAATAATTACCGTTATTTAAAACTATGTCTAACAGGCATTTGAGAAAGCATGGTGGGCTCTATGTAAAAGTGGCGGAAACAGGCCCACACTACTTATACCAGCACGGAAAACCTTTTTGTTGACTCCTGTGAATTTCCAAGGTGGATGCAAATCAAATACTGTTACTGTTCAGGTAAAAAAAAGAATCCTATCCACGATACCACAATATTACATTATATATATATATATATATATATATATATATATATGTTGATGAAGCAGCAAATTTGTGACTCAGATCTAAGTCACGTGCAATTCCAACTCTCCTCTACCGTAAATCATCCGAATCTGACGTGGCCATGTAAAAAATTCTCCGTAGGAGGGAATTTAGTATAACTTCCGGTAAAGTTTGGGCAAAGTAAAAAATGACATTCCTTGTGGAATTGACAACCCTTCCTAGGATGTCCTTTGGTTTGGTCGGGAATCATTCGCATCATACATATATATATATATATATATATATATACTTACTTTTTTAATTGATTTTTTCCGATTTATTTTTTTATTTATTTTATCCTCTATTATCTTTCATTTTGGTATGCTCCAAGGTCATTTTTTTTTCATGTTATCATTAACAAAACTCAATATTTGTTTTTCTATTTCAGCATAAAAGAATAAATTAATTAGACTAATATTTAATTTTATTTGGTATATTGATCCATCCCGAATCACACAAAGAAGAATACATTAATCTAATGATTAAACAGAATAATAAGTTAAGTCAATTCATTAGTCTCAACTAAGTTTTGGGTGGCTATTGTCTGACCTCGTGGGATCACTTGAAATAAGAATAGGATAAGCACTACCACCTAGTCGGTAGGACCGTGTAAGTGTGCACGAGCAAATAGTAATCAAATATATAACATAACTTACGAGAATATACACCAAAATATAATATGACAATGCACATGTGATGCAGTGTAATAGTCAATACATTTTGTAATCTCCATTTACCCCTAACCTTATATTGGGACGGGTGACGCTTAGCAAAGCACGCGAAATCATCAACTACTCCTTTTGTATTTATGACAAATGTATAACTCAATATATATATATATATATATATATAAATCGAGTGAGGAATTGTATTACACTCCTACTAGTGTAAGACTCAGAGAAACCATGTTACACCTACTGACTCTTCTGTTAGGAAACTGTGTTACATTCATAGTTAGATATCTACTTAACTTAAGCAGAGTTCGGCTATAGTTCAGAGAAAATCTCATAGTCATATCTCATAATTAATATCTTAACTCCAAATGACTAAACTCTAGTCATATATATCAATAGGTGATCATCTAGTATTTTAAAAATCTATTTTATCATTTTCTCAAAATATAGGATCACGTCTATATATATAACTCGTACCTCGGCATCTCAACAATATTAACATGGCACTCTCGCCCAATCAATAATCACAACATAAAACCAAATGATGTAACTCCAGCCTTATGCACATGATATACTTAATCATGTAAATAAATATCATTTTTATACAAATATGCATTCTCATTATGCTTGATAATGATTTGGGATTCATTTCATCTTTAAAAATCAATAATAATTAAGTTTGGGCATAAAACATATATTTAGAAATCAATTTTTATAATTTTTAGAAAAATTCTGCCAACCTGGTGTCTGGACACCAAAGCTCTGGTCGGCACACCCTCGGCTTGGACACCCCGTCAAGCAGGTTTGGACACCAGAGACCAGTATCCTATTTTTAGTTTTGTTGTCAATAAAACCTAACTCCAAATCTTCCCCAAATCACTCATCCAAGTCTGAATGTCAACAATAACTCATATATAAATATTTAAACACTTGAATCACATGTTTCTACAATATTTAATCAAAGAATAACTCAAACATATATAAGATCTTCACATTTATATGCATGTATATATACACATATTAATATATACATATATATACAAATCGCATGATATTCAACCAAATCAAGTATATATATACATTAAATCATCCTAACAATGTCTAAAATACAAATATGGATTCTACTTACCTCATATCCGAAAAAAAAAGAAGAAAAATAAAAAAAAATTAATTAAGCTCTCAACTTTCAAAAGTCGATTTCTCTCATCTTGAGCTAAATTACCAAAAATGGTCACCATCACGACGTTCACAGCGTTGAATACTACCCCGATCCACCTACTTTTTGTTCTGAATCGCACTTTCTCTCTCCTCTCTTCTCTCTCTCCCCTCCTGTTCTCTTGAAGTTGCCGAGCCAAAAGAAAGAAAAGGGAAAGAAAAATAAAAGAAAATGAAGGAAAGGAAAGAAAGAAAAGAAAAAGGCTGGGCCATTGACCCAATTATCCAATCAAATTTCAATTCAGGCTAAACTCAGTTCAAGAAAAATAAAATAAAACAACTCAATCTTAGTTTAAATATTTTATTGGCTCAAAATAATATATAGATGGTCAAAAAGAAATACCGGATGTTACAAAACTAATCAAAATTTTAGATTTTTTTCTATTTTATCCATCATTATATCACATATTTGTCAATTTTTCTTTACAAAAATCCTCAAATTATTTTTGTTTTTACTTGTGTTTTTAAAGAAAACTTATAAAGTTAAAATGTGAAAGGGAGGGAGGTAAATTAGATGACACTAAAAATTTTTGTTACTTAAGCATTTTTTTCTCTCGTTTTAACAATTATTAATGAAGGGGACATTGTTAAAATTTTAAAATAAGGAAGGTAGATGTAATTTTTAAATGTTTACAGTGCAAGTTTAATTAGTCATGTGTAATTTTTAATAGGTAATTGTAATTTACTCAATATAAAATTGAGTTGGCTTCACCAACTAAAAAAAGATACTAATTGTGGTTCTCCCTTTTATATAATATAGCAGTAGAAAGAGTTTATATTATTATTATTATTATTATTATTATTATTATTATTATTATTATTTTATTGTGATTCAAATAAAAACACTTACCATAATACTATATTTGGAACATAGATTTGTTGAATGATAGGAAAAGTAAGAGAAAATTAAAAGAGAAATAATATTTTTGCTTAAAATTTAACCTCTCACCCGCTATTATTTCTTATAGTGAATAATATTTTTTAAAGTATGAAAAATTAAAGTTAGAGTGCTAATATTACTTCCTACAATAAAATTATGGATTTTTATTATATTTTAATCCTTAATCAAGTTAAATTTCTCAAATATCTATTTATTTTATTTTTATTGCTCTTACCCAACTAAAAATAGAAATAACTTTGACATTTTTTGCTTTATTTTGTTTTATTCACTTCTTTCTTTTTCTTTGTTAATGAATATTCTAAACATAGCATAATGTATATTAAATTAAAAATTTTATTCATAAGGAAAATAGTGGTTCAGCGTAAAAATTAAATTTGTGCTCCCATTGCTCTCAGTCGATTTATAATGTTTGAAATTTCAATTGGTCATACGAATTCTATGATTTGGTAATAAAGGCATTAATCTATGGGTCGGATCCATACAACATTCTAAATTGACCCGATTCTTATTGAATCTAAGGCTGGGTTTACCAACCATTTACCCTCTCACATTTTAAATTTCTTTTAAATTTTGAAAGACAAAAATATCAAATTAACAAAAAATTAAAAAGTTAATTACTAGAAAACTACTTTTCTTTCCTTCTCAAATAAAAAAAATAGCTAGTTTTTTCAAACACAAAAATAACTAGTTTTTAGTAGTTGACTAGTAGTTAATCACAAAAAAGTTGACATTTTTTCTTCCCAAACTCAACCAAAATTTCCAGTGAAATATAATAAAATATAGTAATCCGATGGGATCAAGAATATGACTATTTTTTTTTTAAATTCACACCAAATTTTGAATGACTTCTATTTTCTTATATTTTTTAAATCATTCATATATATAAGAACATATTTTTTAAATCTTAAATTTTATATTTTATTATTTTTTATTATCTTTTCTGTACATTTTACAATCCTCAATGAAAGCATTACATTTGTCAAGGATAAGATAAATAATATTAACACTCCGTTTGAAAACATTTCTATCGTAAAATTGATTTGATTTTAAAATAAAGAATTGATTAGATTTGATAAATAAAATTTTGTGTTTCAAATGAATTTGAAATTTAAGAATTAAATTAATTTGATTTAAGAGAGATACTAAGTTTAATCATATTAATAGGGAGTAGAAAATATAAATATAAAGATAAATTTATCCACTTAACTAAGTAGTATAAAAAAAATAATGAATCCTTATCAAATTCTATTATTTTAGATTGAATTTCAAATGATATAAAAATTTTAAAATTTAAATTATAAAATCAAATCAAATTTAACTTATAAAATTTTATTTTAATTTCAAACACGAGAATTTATAAGGATTCTCATCAAATAAAATCAAATCCCATTAAATCTATCATTCCAAATGGAGTGTAAGAGATAATGCGTGAGAATTGATATAATAAGAGATTAATTAGAGTTAAATTAGAGATGCAGTTTAACATTAAGATATAATTTTGAACTAACGGAAAAATAAATTTGAAAGTAAAAAATATTTAATATTTTGAGATATAACATTCTAAGTCCAAATCTAAAAAATAAATAAATAAATAAAGAACAATCCCATAACATACACAATTCAATCCCACCCCTCTAATCTCTCAAACAAACGCAGTCTTAACGATTGTAATGATACGCAAAGAGTTTTGCTTCTATTGCCCCCCATCTACAACTACTTTATTTCCTTCTTTTCCCATGAGTTGTTTGGTTTGGAGTGCAGGTTCTAGGCAATATCGTTGCACCTAGTTCTCTTTCGGACTGGCCTGACACTAGTGTATGGACGTGGATTTCCTTCTCCAATGTCAATGCTCTCATCGTTACCGGAAGTGGCGAAATCGATGGACGAGGTTCAGCTTGGTGGAATGCGGTGCGTAGTATCTGTACACACAATATAATATATATACATATAGAGAAAATATTAAATAAATTTTCACTTTTATTATCTTACTCTCTATCTTCTCTAGTAATAAATAATATTTATTTGAAGTATGAAAAGTTAAAAATAGAGTACATCTAACATTTTTTATATCTATATTATTATATATAATGAACACTAGAGGGGCCGATGAAATTTAAAAGTTATTGGAACTTTAATTTTGGTGAATTTTTTTAATTATCTAAAATACCTTTCCTCTCATTAAATTCAAATTTTAAATTAAACAACTTCTAAAAATTTCTTGATTAAGTAATTTTATAAATTTTAAATCTTTACCTATCATATTATTTTATTTTCATACTCCTAATTAAATTACAAAAATAAATTGATAATCACACTCAGTATATATATATATATATATATACGTATGTTTATGTATGAACGGAGTTACTTACTTTGAGGGGGTGTTTGGTTGACAAAAAATTAGACAAAAAGTACAATAAAAGTAAAAAGAAGTGACATAAAAGTAATATGTGAAAAAATTTGATTAGAAAAAAGTAAAAAAATTAGTTAAAATTGGTGACTTTCGATGCCATCAAACAGGGCCTAAGTTACTATACCTATTGTATTTTTTCTAGGTATAGGCATTTTGTCTTTCTAGTTCCATCCCCGTGTGTATGCAAATATAGAGTTAACAAAATCCTAAATGCACTTTCATTTTTGATTTATCACACTCAATTTTCTTTGTAGTTATTATATTACTACATTCTTAATAGGTCTATGTATTTTGATATTTTTGGTTCTATCATTTTCCACACATGAAAAGATAAAATTAAAGATATATTAAGGATGTGTCTATTTGTACTCTATTAATTTCTTTTTACAATCCATTTTATTTTTGTATTAGTTAAAATTACGTAATTGTTTCTTTTCATTTTTATCATATGTTTTGAATAATTATAATATCATAAATATCATTTTAAAAATTCAATCAAAGGATAATTATAATGCTATAATTACCTTTATGTTATAATAAAAATATTTTTATAAAAAATATTGAGAAGATAACTTACCAAAAATAATTTTTTATTTTTTAATTTTTTTGATAAGCGGCAATTGTCAATTTAATATTCTAAATAAGTCCACTTATGACCTGTGAATAACTTTACTATGATAAAAATTTTTAATTTTTAATTTTTTAAAATAATTATTTTTTATTATAAAAAATCAAGTTAAGTTTTTAGAATAATGATACTTATGATTTATATAATATATCTTTTTTTTGGGCATAAAAGCTTATATATAAATTGATTTTCTTATTTTTATAGTTTTTTTTTAAAGTTCAAACAGACTTCTATTAAATGACACGAGGTTGATGGCAAAAGTTTAAATGATAAGAGTATGCAAATAAAATAAATGAAATAAATTGATTCTTATTTAATTTAGTTAGAAAATAAATTAAATTAAAAATTATTTTTAATATGCTGTTAAAGATATAAATATACTTAAAATTATTTTAAACTTTAAAATATTTTTATTAAGCCTCTTGTACCAAACTAAGTCTAAAAGTATTTATTTAAATTTGTATATATTTATTTATAAGGGATAATTGTGTCATATCAAACTATATATCTAGCAAGCTAAAAAAGGTAGTTTTATAATTTCACTTAATAAAAAAAGTTGTCACGCCCCTAACTTAATTGTCTGAAACGAATGGTATGAGAATATGGAAACTGATTAAAATCGATCAAAATCTAACTCAAGCTAAGTCAACATCATATATCAATTAAAATATTCACAAATGTCCCTTATTCTCATATCTCATAATCATATTTCATAACTAACATTCCAACTCCAAATGACTAAGTTCTAGTCATATATATCAACTAGGGATCATTTGGTGTTTTCAAATCTCATTTTATCATTTTTCTCAAAATCATATATCCCGTTCATATATGCAACCCGTGCCTCGGCACATCAATAATGTCCACAAGCCACTCTCAGCCAATCTAAAATCACAATTCGTATCTAGATAATACCAACTCAGCCCCATACACATGATATGTCCTATCATGTATGATCAACATTAATATTTCAACATTAAAGTAATAATATGCCATACTCAAGCATAAAAGTAACATCATATAAATATCATGATGTATATCTTAACATAGAACAAAGCATGCTATATTCAAACCTTCAGTAAACGTCATATATTTCACATAATTTTTATCTAAACATGTTCCCCCCTCACACACACACATACCCAAGAAAAATGATGTCAAAATAGCCCAAATGAAAAAATCTAGAAGGGGTCACAGCTTACTCGCAGGAAGCTCGCGGCTTCGGGCTACCAAATTTCAGATTCCAATAGTAGGGTCACAATCTACCTGCAGGTAGCCAGCACCCTTGAGTTTTGATTGGTTTGAGTCCTAAACACTATATATCGTTTTCTCTAGCCAATCTTAGCCAAATCTGGCCAACTAGGGTTCAAAATTCATCAATACGAACATCAATACGTGTCAAAATTTAATCACAACAATTCCATAAACTCTATTTCAATTATAACTCAAGAAAATGCCACAACCAATCATATATATACATATATACTTAAATCCTCCAAACTCTACAATAACCAACATATAATATACTAAAACCCTTCTAACAAAGTCTAGAATACAAATATACATTTCACCTACCTCGAATCTGAAGAAAGAAAAAGAAATGAAAGAATTTGGGTTTTGACTCTTGAACTTTCGACATCGATTTCTCCCACCTCGAGTCAAATAATAGAAAACGGACATCACCACGATATTCATAACATTGAACACTATCCTGATTTACTGATCTTTCTTTCTGAAACTCACTTTCTCTCATTACTCTCTCTTCTTTCTTATTTCTCTTTCTCGTTTTCTGGGAGGAACCCCCAGAAAAGAAAGAGAGAGAGAGAGAGAGAGAGAAAGGAAAGAAAGAGAAAAGAAAAAGATAGACCTCGGCCTAGTTGTCCAACTCAATAACACTTTAGACCAAACCCGATCCAGGAAAAATAAAGTAATCTAATTAAACAAATCAAATCTCAAACTAAATATTTTATTGACCTAAAAAAATACATAAATGGCCAAAAATAAATATCGAATTTTACAAAAATAGAATGTAGTACAAAACACTATTTGTCGAGTGTGAGTGTAAATAGACTCACCCAAATACTAAATGTATTTTCACTTTTGACTTTTCATACTCCATTTTCTCTGCAGTTATTGTACTTAGGTTTTAGGCATTTTGACATTTCTGACTTCATCCATTTGTATATGAGCAAATATAAAATTAAGAAAATGGTAAATTACTTTTGATCTCTTACACTTTATTTTCTCCTATAATTAATACTATTTTTGAAGTATGACTAATTTTTTTCTTTTTCCAGGAATTGGCCTCCCGCCCAACGGTAAGATTGATTTTCTGGACGCTAAAAACTTGTCAACTATATGTCAATATCTTATGGATACTAATATATAAAATTAGCATTGAGATTATCGACTAAACTACCTTCATCAAGTAACAAATTAATTTTCCTTTAAAGTTCAAATTTTGAAGTCAGTTATTTTATTACTTACTTTTACATTGGAAGTAATTAATTCCCTAATAATATCAAATAATTCATTGGTGTCTTAATTAATATTTATTTTATAGAATTATATTATGTATATTAATTTTTTATTGACATTAAAATAATTTTTAATTACAAAAATACCATTACCACACCATCAATTACGTGGAACAATAAGATATGTATTGTGTACATATTTTTATTTTCGAAAGAATAATGCTATATCATCATAAAACAATTATAAGAATAAGTTACCAAAGTTACGTGAAAACCTTGTGTACTTATTAAAAGAAAATATTCATTAAAATACTTTTTAATTTTAAAAATGCGACCAGTACACTTACAATAATTAACCACAGACAAATCAGCAATTTAGACTTCAAAATTTTCTTTATATAGGATGTGTATAGAGGATGTGTATGAAACTCAATAAATTTTTACAAATTTTTATAAAATTAAAATTTTTTATCTAACACAAATTATAAAATTATAATTTTTACAAATTTATATTAATTTTTATAACTCCAAAGATGGCACGGTATCCAAATGCACGTGAAGAATTTGATGGGTCCCACGTGTTAATACAATCATATATATACAAATGGCGATAATTGCAGGCTTTAAGTTTTGAGAAATGTAATGGTGTTCAACTTAGTGGATTGCGCCATCTTAACCCTCCAAGAAATCATATAAGTATAGATGGATGCGAGAATGTGAAGATCTCAAACGTCCATATAACTGCACCTGGAGACAGTCCTAACACTGACGGAATCGACATCGCTTTGTCTAACCATGTTTACATCCAAGATTCATTTGTGGGTACTGGTATGTAATTAATTAATGCATCTTCATCATTTTCATGATATGTTGTTCCTTCTGTTACATATATACATACATATATATATAAGCTAATATTTGTTGTGAACTTGATGCAATAGGTGACGATTGCATCGCCATAAACGGGAACTGCTCCGATATAAACATTAGTGGGATTACTTGCGGTCCAGGCCATGGCATAAGGTAAGTAGTTGCCAATTGCTAACCTTGCTTTTATGTTTACCCATCTTTCCATCAATACAAATAGACACATGAAATTCTCTCTCTCTCTCTCTCTCTCTCTTTCTCTCTAGTGTGGGGAGCTTAGGTCACACGGATAGTTATGAAACAGTAGAGGATGTACATGTACGATATTGTACATTTACTCAAACTACCAATGGAGCAAGGATCAAGACATGGCAGGTAAGTAGACATGCTGTACAAATGCATACACACACGCAAGTGTATGTAGGGATGAATTGGGCCAAAATGCTTAGATTTATTAGAAGTATAGTTAGTGCGGTAAATTTTAACAGAGGAATTAATTACTTATATTTAAAATTTTGTAACTATAAAATATTTTTATAAGACATTTATAATTATTTTGATAGTCGTATGAAGCCAAAACTACTCAGAATCCCCAAATAATTATGTCTCCAGCAAAATATATATATATACATATATATACAGGGCACGGATAAATATTTTGTCATCCAAATTTTGATTTTTCAAAACATATCATAGCAACAATATTTTAAAACATAAAATCTAATTAAAAAGGTATACTTTAATTAAGTACAACATTACCCCCTCCATTAGGTTGGACTTGGCGCCTTTAGTAATTATGGATTGCTTTTTTTGTTGGTAATTAGTAATTATGGACTACTGTCCAAGCATGAGCCGATCCAGAATTTTTACTGAGGGCACTGAGCATCGAAGCACCAAAAAAAAAATAACAATTCAGTTATTTTTGAATTAAGAGTAGAAGAAAAAGAATATTTTTTTACAGAGAAAATAAATTATTCTTAAATATTAACCAGTGAATATACTTTTCATGATTAATGGTTTAAGCACATAAAATTTATTAGAGATGCCCTCATACAAAAAAAAATATAATTATTATTAAGTTTTATTATCTATAGAATTTGTTGTATTATATTCTATATTTACTGATAGTATATATGAACAAAAGCATGTAATAGTGCATTCAAAGAATATACTTTATTTTACAAAAAATATCAAGTTTGACTATTGTAAACTTTTTTATGTTAAAAAATTTTGAGTTAATCTTAAATTTTTAATAAAGCCCAAACATCTTAATTTTTAATTAATTTAATTTTTAAATAAAACTAAAATAGTAAGGAGAGTATTTTAGTAATTTTACATTGAAAATTGAGAGGTCACTTGCTCCTCTTGCCCCCATGTGATTCCGCCACTATATACAAGCACAATTTTAAAGTACAAAAAAATAAAAGAGATTAAATATAAATATTTTTGTGAGTAAACCCTTTTACAAATAAGGGGAAAAATTTTTTGACTCACAAAAACTAAAATTTTCAATATGTACAAATGGTCACAAGAAAACCACTTTAGCCTGTACCATCTATTCTTCTAATCTTTGCCGTACCAATGAGCATGGATGTCTTCTCCAAAACATGAAAACAAATCTTTTCCCGCACTTAATAAAGAATAGGATTACGACTTTGAACTCGTTTGAAAAACCCACACACAATATATTTGATAGTAAAACTATCATAACTAAGTAGCTAGCAAGTAAAACTATACTAACTATGTTGTCTCGGATTTTCTTAGTGAATTAAATTACTCTCTATTTTTTCCAATAAGGTTCCTAAAAAGTATCCAACGACATATGAAATTAACATTATGTTCAAACTATGCAAAAAATAAGCCCAAAAAAAATTCTCATTGGCTATCTTGTGGGGGTGAGTTTCTTAATAAGTTTCCAATGAGATCCCTAGGACTTACCTTCCAAATTTTGTTTTGCTTAAAAGTTTTTGAGCGACATCCCTAAAATCTAGTTACTTGATTTATGTATATTTAGTACTTAAAAACATTCAAACCTATGCATTCAGCTTGTTAGCCAAATATTTAAAAGTATAAATTTAAAATTATTGTTTTGTTAACTAATTTTTCAATTGCAAACATAAAACTAACATTAGTCAATGAGATTAAAAATTAACTATACTCAATTGATCAAGAGAAGCAGATGATATTTTTATTATAAAAATATTTTTAATTTTTATCATAAAATTATTTTTAAAAAAATAATTATAATAATGTAATAAATTTACATGAACAATTTTAAAAAATGTCAAAATTATTCTGCCGGTTGCACCAAAAAAAGTTGGACATTTTCGGTGCGGTGATGGTAAAATACTAAAGAGATTTTTCTTCTCTAACTAAATGCAATAAAGGGTGTTAAGTGTAAGTTCCAAATTAGTGAGCATGGTTGCCCCTACAACCTTCAACTTGGGTCCATGCATGACTACCATGTCATTATTATCATTATTCGTGCATTGTGTGTGTAATTTTGTTATAAAGATTACTTGTATTTATTTTCTAACTTTAGAAATTTAATGTCGCATTTTATATGTAGGGAGGTCGGGGATATGTAAAGAATATTACTTTTGAACACCTCAGCCTTGTGAATGTTAGCAACCCCATTATCATCGACCAATATTATTGTGAAAGTACGAGTTGTCCAAATCAGGTAAAGACAATTATTTTGTTTTGTTTTATTTTTTTAAAAATTTTAGTTAAAAGGAAAATTTTCAAAATTATTAATAAATGTGATTGATATTTATTTATACAAGACATCGGCGGTGAAAGTAAGCGGGGTGACATATAGGAATATCAACGGATCTTCGAACACGGCAGAAGCAATTGATTTGAGTTGTAGCCAGACCCAAGGTTGTACAAACATTGTAATGGACCAGGTTGACTTGTTTCCTTCAGTTGCTGGAATGAAAACCTTTGCCTTCTGCTACAACGCCAATGGGACAGCCGCGTTAACCACACCCAATGTAGCTTGCTTATCGAGTCCTTGACTCATTTTTACAAACATTTTGGGCCTAAGATGATTGATAATAAGAAACATCTTATTTATTTATAAAGTCCATCTCTCAATCTCTCTCTCTTTCTAATTTTTTTTTTTTCAATGAAGAACCTCCAAATTTATTAATAACATGCTTAGTGTTTTTAAGTGATTAGGCCTAAGACGTTGTTATGAGTTTGTTAAATATCTCAAAACTCATGAATAATAATTTTGGTCTAATTTTTTAAACGTCTAATTTGAAAATTCGGAGGGTTCATAAAATTTCGAATAATAATATTTTCATGAAAATATTGAAATTCAAATTTGATATATTCTCTTGCATGCTTCTCGTTTTGTGTTATTGTAATCTAGAGATTTCATTTTAACAATTTAGATTTGAAGTGGTTGAGAGTTCTAATGTTGATTTTTTTTTAATTCAATATATATCATAATATATTATTCTATATGTACATATTTAAATATCAATATTTACTGTAATACTTGTTGTTGAAAAAATAAATAAAAATATATGTATTATTATATATATTAATCAACAACTCACAACCCATTAAAAAAAACACTCCCACTCGTTAGTTTGTTATTCTTAAACTCATATTTTTAAACATTTTTGAAAGAAACACATTAAAATTCGTACTTTAAAACTTTTCAGGCACGACTTTAGTATTTTCTAGTAGACAAAGTAGTACTTGTTCGAATAATTGGCACAAATAAATAAATAAACAGAACAACCACCACCGTAACAACGATTTCATTTTTGCGAAATGTTCTTGCCCTGGAGAACTTCAAGAACAGACTGAGCAGTGCAATAAGCAATTGCCTGAACGGTGACCATCGGGTTGACACCCAAAGCCGTCGGAAAGACACTAGAATCTGCCACGTACAGCCCCTCCACCTCCCACGTCTCCTCCATCTGATTCACTGCCGACAACCTCGGCTCAGCCCCCATCCTGCAACTCCCCATCTGATGCGCTGAACACAATGGCTTCGAAAGGTCTCCCAGCGGCCTCGAACTCTCCTCTCTCACAAACCTCTCGAACTCGTCCGAACTTGCTTCTTTCACCTTCCAGCTCTTCCCATTGCAATGCTGAGTCCCAATTTCTTCAGCCCCGGCCGCCGCCAATATTCTCAACTTTTGTAGATTCTCTTCATCAACACCATCCATCCTATAACTGATTGAGCTCGGAGAAGCTACCTCCCCTGACCCTTTATCCTCCGCCAATGCAAATATACTCGCAGTCCTTAAAAACTTGCGCATTCGCTTTTTTATGTCGGCGCCAGAACCCGAGGTACGGAAACTGAGAACATTCCGGGGTGCAGAGAAGGTGTTTGTATCAATGCCCCATAGGCAGACTGGTTTGAATTCACAGCGACCGTCGACATCGCGGTCATTATTCCCCCTTCATAGCTCTTCTTATTGGAAAATCTTGTGTCCGGGAAGTAGCCCCAAGCCATTGTCTCCGGGTGGAGATGGAGGTTTTTCCCGATGTTGGGATTCTTCAAGCTGCTGCTCTTCAGAAGCAGCGGAGTGCAGAGAGCGCCACACTCGATAACAGTCACCTTAGACTCTACAACGCCGACTTCTTTAACCCCATTGTGTTGGAATTCAAAAGCAACCCCAGTGGCAATGCTTCTGCCTTTTCTCCCTTCTTTCTTGTGCAGGACTTGTATTGCCTTGCACCGTGGAAGAATTGCTCCGTTTCCTGAATTCACCAACTCGACAAGCCATGTCTCTGAGGTGCCTTTCTTTCTTCCATCTTTGCAGCCAAGTCCACACCAACCACAGTAATGATCAGCAGGCGAATTCCGAGGGATGGTTTTCACCGGAAAACCCAATTCTTCACACCCTTGTCTTAGCACCGCGCTGTTGAATCCCTCGTTTTTTACCTCGCATTGAACTCCCATTTTCTCACAGACAATGGCCATTGCTTCTTTGTAAATTCCACTTCCAAATAACTCCAGCTTGTGTTGTTCACACCATTCCTTGCACGCGTGCTCAGGGGTGCGAATTGAAGCTGACCAGTTGATTGTTGAACCCCCTCCCACGCTTGAACCAGCAAGAATTACAACACCCATATCATCTGTTGCTAGAAGTCCATTCCCTAAGTACATTTGGTTCATGGTTGGTCCTTCAAGGAGTGAGAGATTTCTTCTACCATAGTATTGTCTCTTTTCCAAGACAAGCACTTTGTACCCAGATTCTGCTAGAAAGCCAGCAACGACACCGCCAGCAAAGCCAGAGCCAGAGCCGACTACTACTGCATCGCACTTGACGATTAACGAAGGACTGAGCAAATTTCTTGTGATTTTCTGATGGCTATTTGTGACTACTGGGAAACCTGATTGTCGCAGAATTTCTGCGACTACTTTTCGGGGCTTATTCAAATTTATAAGGCCTTTGTTGTGAAGAAGTCCAAAGAGGTGTTCTTTGTTAGGATCATGACTTTCCCTTTCCCCGTCTTCTGATTCTGATCTTAAGATCCCGTTTTCTTTCGGTGTTTTGAATTCTGGGTCTGGTCCGCGGTAGCCAATTGCTTTCCAGGACAGGTTCTCATTCTTGTCATTTACCTTGGAATTCAATGTTTGGCACTGATTCAATTTCTTGCTCTGTAATTAACTAGTAGCATAGGAACCGTAACAATTTACTTTGGGACATTAGTTAACACATTGGAGATACCTTAAAATTTCAAATTATTTGAATATAAAAAAAATTGACTTTAATTGTAGTGAACTGAAACCTAAAACCTGGAATATGTGAACCCCCCATATGATAGAATGCTCTAAATCTTGTCTCTGTTTGATGCTCCTATTTCCCTTTGTCCCCTTCTTCATTATGTTCAACCCTCTCTAGGCATATTTCCTTAATATAGTTAGGAGCAATTGTATTTTACTCTCTTGGTTTGGTTAAAATTACATGACTCCTTTATAGTTTAACTATCAACACACTACTCATTCGAGATTTAAATTAAAGTACAAAATTTATATCATTTAATTGAATTTGTGCCTTATGAGTCAAAATTAATGAAAGAAAATAATTTCTGGAAAACATGATGAATAGAATTACATTTTACTGATTTTATATTAAAATGAATTATTTTCCCCCTTTTTTAATGACTCAATACAAACTCAAATTGATAAATTTTACAGTTTGATCTAAATGACAATGGGATCATAGGTTAATTTTTAAATTAATGGCCCGATTAGATGGTACTAAAATTTTAGAAGAATAAGTTTTAGAGGGGGTAAGATAAGAGAGGTATTATTTTTAGAGGGTTGGCTTACAATGATGTAATGTTTATGGAGGGAGATAACTTTTGATTTGGTTTGGATGCTTTATAAATAAGAGGGGGTGAATGATAGAAAAAGCAATCAAATGACTTTTTTGCCCTTGTGGTGTCTCAAACTTGATTACTCATTAAATTAAATATTAAATTGCAAAACCCACTCTATTTTATTATTTTTGGACAATTTGAAGCTATATTATTTATTTCATTGAAGATTTAATTTTTTTTATAAATTTATTTAAATAATTTTTTTAAATATGTACTTTTGAATGGTCGGTTATTATCCAATTTTTTTAATTATATTTATTTGACTTGTTGGCTAATCTATTATTTTTTTACTAGCATTATATTTATTTTAATCAAGTTAACAATACTGTTAACGAGGACTAAAAAGTCAAAAACAAGGGGCTTAAAGCTACATAATTTTTGGCTGCTCTAACCCTACCCAAAAGTTATATGCGGAGGGGGAGAAAAATACTAAAAGTTATCCCCAGAGGGGGAGAAAAATTATCTCCAATGGTGTTGCAAAACCAAGGCAAAAGTGTGGGACCCACATTATTTATCCGGTATAAGTTTTGACCCGATGTTTTAGACGCATTCAAACGGGGCCTAAAGGAAGATCTTATATTTCGGGGCCAAATTGCAAGGAGCTAAAGTATTAGTATCCCATATGCATTCGTTCTCAATGCTTATTTATTTTTTGAAATAAAAGTTTTTGTTAAAAAAAAATAGTAATTAATATATTGATGAATTACTTAAAATTCTTGACCCAAAGAAATGATTATTTTATTTAGAGAAATAATATTGTATCGCAAAATTCTACCAAAAAATATTATTAGAATAATGCAACAATGACATATCTTGTAATTAGGAACAATTTGATGATTTATAATTTCTAAAGTGGCATGCTCATAAATATGCTATGCCATCCTAGTAAAGAATTTTGACAATATTTTTGGGTGGTGCAGTTTTATTCTGTTAGTTTAAGCTTTTGGTTTAGAGGCTCAATAATGAGAGAATATATTATTCATTTTAACCTCTATTTCATCCGTTATATTAATTTAGTTAAATTTAACTGTTTATTTTTCTCATTTAAAATAATTATTTTTTTTAATTTTAATCCTACAATCAATTAAAGGTAGTTACTCAAAATTGATAAATTCATAAAAACTGGTACTGTTCTCACATTACAGTAAAATAATTTTACCAAAAATTATGACCAAAATGATGTGCAACTGGTGTTTGCGTAACAAAAGTAAGAAAAATGCTTCACAACTAGATGTTTTTTTTTTTTTTTTTTTTCTTCTTCTTCTCCAAAACTTGACATTTTCATAATAAAAAGGCGGGGACACCAACGTCAAAAGAGAAAATATAATTAAAAATAAACTTTATCACGCACTAGGGTAAGCTATAAACAAACAGGGAATGGACTTAAGATGCAATTTGAGCCATTGGACAACCCTAGTATGATCATGAGACTCTGCTGGCGGATTCTTCTCAAGTCTTTCCCTCAAGGGAGCAGCAATAATACTGAATTTATTAAAAAAATAAGATATATAATTGAGACTCGCTAGAAATCTTTGAAATGAATTTTTATCTCTTTGATTATAATGGAGAGATTTTATACAGATGGGAAAGATAGAAAAATAAGACACACCAATACTGAGAATTATCTCTTCCTTTACAAAGAGATTTTTTTCCTCTTCTAGTGTAAGGTGTCAGTTTTTCCACTTATTGAGTAATGCGTAAGAGTAACCGTAAATGAGAAATGTTAGGCATCTTTAAAAATAGAATAATAATAATAATAATATATTGTGAATAGAGAGATGCGAAGCATCTTTGAAAAAAGAAAATATAATAATACATTGAAAAAAAAAAGTAAAGTTGATGGAACACTTAAAATATGATTATTGCTAGACTAACAGGACACTCACGTCAGTCTAGCAAACAAATTCTTAGAGAAGAGAAAATATAATTAATGTTGTTAATCTTATATCTCTCACACATGATTCCATCCAAATCTCCACGAATTTAATGATATATATGCACGTAGAATATATCCATCTCATATATTCAATATACCACCTAGGCATATCATTGAGTAAAATGAAGGGCTCCCCCAAGAAAAACGAAGTAAGATTATATCTCACCTGTGTAAAGAAAAAGAGAAGGGTGTATTAACTTTGGTACAAATGCAATGCAGAAGGAGATGAATAACAGAATGATAAAACAGAAAGCAAAGAGAATGTAATGAATTGATAAAATCTGTTATCTAGATTAGTTGAGTACAGTAACTATTTATAATACAAAGAATCAAATAACAGAATGAAACTAAAAATAAAAAAACAGTTACAAAATGTAATTACAGGATAATATTGATGAGTCATAATCTGATGCCACGTGTTAATCAGGTGGCCTTCCAGGTGTTTTATGAATGTCTTCAGTCATGGTCAATACCCCTCCCGGCAAGATGGAGAGTAAACATTGATGACTCCCATCTTGAGCAATAATCGATTGAAGGCTGGTGAGTGTAAAGGCTTAGTGAAGAGATCTGCTAGTTGAGCCGAAGAAAACACATGAACAGTCCTAACATCCCCGGCTGAAATTTTATCACGAATTAAATGGCAGTCGAGTTCAATGTGCTTTGTGCGCTCGTGAAATACCGGATTGGCAGCAATGTGTATAGCGGCAAGATTATCACAATGTAAGGCAGCAGGTGTACCGATCGAAGCATGCAAATTTGTGAGTAAATAGCGAAGCCAAGTAAGCTCGCAGACAACGTCAGCCATGGCTCGGTATTCGGACTCGACAGAGAATCTCGATACCGTAGTTTGTTTCTTTGACTTCCAAGAAACAAGAGAATGACCAAGAAAGACACAAAATCCGGTTGTTGATCGACGAGTATCTGGGCAATTGGCCCAATTCGCATCAGCATAAGCAATTAGTTCCAATGAAGAATCGGCTGGAAGAAAAATGCCCTGTACAGGAGTACCCTTGATGTACCGAAGGACTTTGACGACAGCATCATAATTCGGCACTCTTGGGATGTCCATAAACTGACTCAACAGATTCACACTATAGCTCAAGTCTGGTCGTATGTGAGTGAGATACAGCAGTTTTCCAACTAATTTGCGGTAAAGTGCCGGATCAGTAAATACAGCTCCTTTATCCTTTTGAAGCTTCAGGTTGGGTTCCATAGGAAGAGGAGAAGGCTTGGCAGCTAGGAGGCCTGTTTCGGCAAGGATATCAAGCGCATATTTGCGCTGACAGAGCTGAATACCAGCCTTCGTTCGTCCCACTTCCATACCAAGGAAATAACGTAATGCACCAAGAGCTTTGATGCGGAATTTAGTTTCCAAAAACTGCTTGACAGCACGGCTACAATTAGGATCAGAACTCATAAGAATGATATCGTCGACATATACCAATAAAGCGACAAAGGAGGTATCAGTGGTCTTTGTGAATAGGCTATAGTCAGCCTTTGACTGGATGAACCCGAACTCAACAAGAGAAGAAACCAACTTAGCATTCCACTGTCTGGAAGCTTGGCGCAGGCCATATAAACTCTTCCGTAGTCGGCAAACTTGGTTGTGCTTTGCATGAACGTAACCAGGAGGTGGCCTCATATAAAGTTCCTCAGCAAGCTCACCATACAAAAAAGCGTTATTTACGTCCAACTGTTAAAGGTCCCAGCCTTTAATGGCAGCAACTGCTAAGAGGCAACGAATGGAAACCATTTTAGCAACTGGTGAAAAAGTATCATGAAAATCGATACCTTCACGTTGGGTAAAGCCCTTTGCGACTAAACGAGCTTTAGCACGCTCCACTGTGCCGTCAGCTTGAAATTTCAGTTTGTAAACCCACTTGCAGTCAATCGGGCGCTTGCCTGGAGGGAGATCGACGATGGTCCAAGTCTCATTAAGCTCAAGGGCAGCAATTTCTTGGTCCATTGCCTCACGCCAAAGTAGATGTTTAATGGCTTGTGCATATGTGGTGGGTTCTGTGTTAATGGAAACGGAAGTGGTGAAGGCCCGAAATGGAGGTGACAGTGATGCATAAGATAAAACAGAAGAAAGGGGAAAAAAAATAAGTGTACCTGATGAAGTGGAGTCGCCAGGAACAGTCAGCATGGATGACGATTGTAGAGAAACAGGTGATGAAGCTTGCTAGCAATGATAGTCATGAAGATAGGCGGGGGCATGGCGTGTCCGAAGTGATCGACGATGGGAGTTTTCTGTGATGGGTTGATTAGTTGCAATGTCGGTGAGAGGTTGATCAGGGGCAGAGTCATGAGGTTCATCAGGGATGGTGTTAGGTGAGGAGGATAGAGGATTTTGGATGGGATCGGTGATGGGAGAAGAAGGTGCAGAGTCAAGAGGTGTTGTTGATATTGGGGTATGAGTGGCAGTATCAGAAGAAATTGAGGGTGAAGGGATGGAAAAAGTAGATGGAGGTGCAATAAATGAGGTCGGTGTCTGTGAAGAAATGGTAGAATCAGAGAGAATTAAAGGTGATGGGGTGATGGAGGTGTCAGTGGGTGCAGTAAAGGTATTAATGTTGACAGGGGAATGTGTAAGTGGGAAAATTTGGTTAGAACTGATTAGGGAAGGGGTGGCTTGAGTTTGTTGTCGTAAAGGAAATGTGTCTTCATGGAAAATGACATCTCGTGAGATGAAAACTTGCTGGGTCGTGAGATCAAGCAATTTATAGCCCTTCACTCCATGCGGGTACCCAAGAAATAAACACCGACGAGCACGCGGTTCAAATTTGGTTCTGGAATGAGATAATGTTGAGGCGAAGCATAGACAGCCAAAGACCTTTAAATGAGTATAGGATGGCTTTGTTTGGTAGAGGACTTCAAAGGGAGTTTTGTAGTTGAGAGTTGGGGTGGGTGTTCAGTTAATTAAATATACAGCAGTGGTAACAAAATCAGACCAATACTTGAAGGGTAAGCCAGATTGAAATCTGAGGGCATGTGCTACATTGAGGATATGTTGGTGTTTGCGTTCGGCAAGGGCATTTTGCTCAGGTGTGGCCACGCATGTGGTTTGATGTAAGATGCCTTTGGAATGATAATAATCTGGTATTTGGAATTCAGCACCATTATCCGAGCGAATGATTTTGATTTGAGTTTCAAATTGATTTTGAATGAGAGCAAAAAAGTTTAAAAGAGAAGACCGAGCTTCTGATTTTGTTTTAAGAAGATAGATCCATGTGCATCTTGTAAATTTGTCCACAATTGTAAGAAAGTATTTTGCCCCATTATAAAATTGTGTTTGGTTAGGCCCCCAGATATCAACAGAGATGACATCAGAAGGCTTTGTTGCTTGTTGATCTGATTCTGGAAATGGCAAGCGGTGCTGTTTCGCCAGATGGCAGATATCACAAGGAATATTGGAATGAATTAAATGCTTGGAGCTAGAATTAATATCACGGAAAATATGATGAGTCATGGAGCTATGCCCAAGTCTAAAATGCCACAATGTAAACGGATCAAGTTTAGCAACATTGGTATGATTAACAGAAATTGAAGGAAAAAAAGAGATAAAGTGGTCTTGTAAGGTAATCGGGTTGGGTCTGGACAGTTGCAAGTGGTACAAGCCATCACGCACCTTCCCCACTCCAATCGTCTTCCATGATGAAAGGTCCTGGATATAACAAGATTGGGAAAAAAAAATCAGACAACAATTTGAGTGAGATGATAATGATTTGGCAGAGATAAGATTAAAAGAAAATGTAGGCACATATAACGCACGATGAAGGATTAAGTGAAGGGATAAGTGAACATCACCCATGTATGTGGCTGTAGTGGTTGAACCATTTGGGAGTCTGATTAAGCGAGAAATGGGAGTGCAATTGTGTGCGAAAAATTTGGGACTACAGATCATATGATCGGTAGCACCCGTGTCTATGATCCAAGATTTTTGGCTATGTGATGTAGAATCGTGTGTATGTGTTATGGCAAAAGGAAAAATACCAGAAGCAATGGATGGACAGGTGTGAGCATTATTGGCGGCAGGAATGAAAGCATCACCGGGAGGAACTTTGAGTAAGGCAAGGATCTGATTATACTGCTCTCGAGTAATAGGTGGACCATTGTCAATGTCCTGTTGCGCAAGAGAAGATTGGTTGACTGAGGATTTGGATTTTGAGCTGTTCTTGTGGCCTGGAGGATAGCCATTTAAACGGTAGCACTTGTCCTTTGTGTGTCCAGGTTTGTGGCAGTGAGTGCACACGGGGAGTCCTGGATTTGCTTTGAAGCAACGATCCAAGGAATGGCCTGGTATGTTGTAGTGGGAACAGAAGAAACGCTCTCTGCAATTGTTGTTCGAGCTGCGAGAATCGGGTCCTTTAACAATCATGGCGAGATGAGAGGGCACAGTGTGCAATTGGCGACGCCGTTCCTCTTGTTGAACAAGAAATAGGACTCGATTAAGAGCAGGAAGTGGATCATTCAACAAAATCTGCGCACGAACAGAATCATAAGAAATATCAAGTCCTACAAGGAATTGCATCACCTTATGTTGATGATTGTAATTCATCATGGTTTTGATAGCGCCACAGGTACAGGCAGGAGATGGTTCGTAGATCTCCAACTCATCCCAAGACACTTTGAGCTTGTTGTAATATTGGCTAACAGAATCTGTGTCCTGCGTTGTCGAGGAAATGGTTTTGATGATTTGAAAAATCCGTGGAGCATTATGAACAGAGAATCGATCTCGAAGATCATTCCAAACACCCTCGGCAGTGTCAGCATGCGCAATGCTGGAACGAAGATATGTGCTCACCGAATGTTGAATCCAGGCGATGAGCATATCATTGCAGCGCTCCCATGATGCAAAAAGAGAATCGGAAGTTTTGGTGGGCTTGGCGATAGAACCATCAATGAATCCAAGCTTATTTTTGATATTAAGAGCACGACGCATCGTTCTTGCCCAGGTGACATAATTCTCAGAGGTAAGCAAATCAGGAACGAGAGGAGATGTGGCTCCCTCGCCAGGTTGAATATAGAAGGGACTTGCCGGATTATGAGGATTGGTGGCGGGACCGGATTGTTTGGAGGAATCGGTATTTTCTGTCATGGCTCTGATACCATATTAACTTTGGTACAAATGCAATGCAGAAGGAGATGAATAACAGAATGATAAAACAGAAAGTAGAGAGAATGTAATGAATTGATAAAATCTGTTATCTAGATTAGTTGAGTACAGTGACTATTTATAATACAAAGAATCAAATAACAGAATGAAACTAAAAATAAAAAAACAGTTACAAAATGTAATTACAGGATAATATTGATAAGTCACAATCTGATGCCACGTGTTAATCAGGTGGCCTTCCAGGTGTTTTATGAATGTCTTCAGTCATGGTCAATAGGGTGAGCATCTTCATGCCCACAAAGAACATTCTGATGAGATAGAAGTAGCTGACGGACCATGACTGCACTATCCCTTCCCTCTTCTCCGGGGAAACCTTTGAGAACCTCTGCAAGTATGGAAAATGGCTGGACAAGCATTGTCTTCCACACAGTATGAATGTTCCTACCCTCGTGGACAACATCCATAGCACCAATCGGATTAAATGAAGCTTCGGATGTTGCAGCCTTTCCGCCATCAACTCTGCAACCTACCGACCCATCAACAACGAAGTTACAAAACCACTCAATAATAATAATAATAATAATAATAATAAGCTACTAGTTTGAAAAAAAAAAACATTTTGTATTTTCCATTTTTCGTGGAAAGTGATATCTAGGCTATGTTAAGAAAATGGATATTGTGGAAGAAAAAAAAAAACTACTAATTTGTGCTATTTTATTATACCAAATTGAGTAGAAGTTTTATTTTTTACGGATACCTATTAATTATATTATTGATGCAATGCATGATGATAGAGAGTGTATATTCAATACACATTCTGTATAAATAATGAATTTTTAGAATAAAACTTATAATAGGCAAGCAAATAATTATTGCTAGGATTAAAAAAATCACTCAAAATAATATATAATAAAGAGTGAAACACTTAATTTATTTGATTAATCATCAAAAACTGCTCAAATTCATAAATTTACGATGCTTAAATAAGAAGCCTAACTAAAAATAGGAAATTGAATAATATAAAAATACAAAAATAATTATTTCTAGAATTTAGAAAAGTGATGACTTAAAGGTCAAAATTGTGAAATTAGAAATATGCAACCAAAATTATAAGACACTACAAATAACTAGCCTATTTATTTTATGCTGGGATTGTTTGATTTTCTACAAAATAAAATAAATTTTTACATATCTCCACAAAATTTAAAATTTTCACTCACAGCATGAATTAGAGACTACAAGTTTTGCAAATTCATATAACTCAAAACACACATGCTGTTTATGTTATGAAAAATTATTAAAATATAACTGTTGAAAAGGTTTTTTTTTTTTTAATTTAAAAAAATACTATTTCAAGGTATCCGGTCGTTGAAAATAATTGAAACCTTCCCTTCCATTATGTCCATTGATAAATTTATCTGTTCTCTACAATTATGGGAGTTGATATTAACATTTATTCGGTTATTTATTTTTTTTCAATGTGACGCAAACTTTATTTTTTTTCATGGACAAAACCGAGGATAATAGTGCTTTGTTCTACAAGGGTGGCCATTGAATTGGACAGATTTAATTTTCAAAAGATTTAAGTTAAATATTTTGAGCTTTTAAAACAAATATTAAGCATATAAATAACTGAATATAAACAGGGACGGACACACTCAGAAGCTCACCAGTGCTATAACCAGGGTAACTTACCCCTTTTTTTTTTTTGTGTAATTCCCTTTTTTTAATAGATTTAGCCCAATTCAATTTTTTTTTAAAGTCCAGTCTAAATTTTATAACTCAACTCAACCCACTCTACCTTAAACTCAAATTATTTTATAAACTTTTATATTAGTTCAGGCAAACCCAAAATTCTACGTCTGCCATGAATATAAAAGCAGGCTACCTATATTGATAATATTACCAAAAAAATAATAATAATATTGCAAACTTGCAGTCCCTGAAATAAAATCCAAATATTAATTTAGGAGAACTTTTAAATATTTTTTCTTAATCATCTTCCCGTTGTAAGTATAATATCAATGCACTCGAACAGCTTCTAAAGAGCCAGAAAATGATTCCTAAGTGTAGGGGGGTGACTTAGGAATTTGAGGTTGGGCTGAACTGAAGGGGGAGTTTAAAGATAAAATGAGTTATGTAACAAAAATTTAGGCTAAATAAAGTATTTAAAGATAAAATGGACTGGTTTACAAAAATTTAAGATGTGCTAAATTTAAAAATATATATATATTTTTTGAATTAAAAAAAAATTAGGTCAGACTATCCAAATTACAACTCAAAATAGCTTAAAGGTGTGTCTGTCTCTGCCAAAGAGCATCTTATATACAATAGCTACATGGAAATTCTCTCTTTGCAATATATAACTAGTTTATGAACTTTAATTTGTAATGAACTTGATAAATTTGGCAGATAGATAGAGGTCGAATTGTCACTTTCAGTTTGAAAGTAACAATTGTCCTTACTCCATCAATCGCACCAACTTTTCCTGATCAATTTTTTTTCAGTTTCTCCTCTAACATCTTTCTCTTTGCATTTTCTTATTCAAGTTTAGTTTGAAATCACTAACCATGGTAGATTTAGAGATCCATATTTAAGTTTGTGTTGCACCATCCTAATATCTAACAACTCATTCATATCGTTCAGATTCAAATATTTCAGCAAATATCTCATCTTCATTGATCCATTTATGGAGAACCTTTCATTTGCATCTCTAAAACTCATTTTACATAAACTTTATCAAATTTTATGCATTTAAATCGTAGAAATTGAAGATATATTACTCTTCGAGAGAAAAAGGTATAAAACAAAGAATTGAAATACTCATATTAACTGTAAAGTACATTCATCAATTTTTTGTTCGAGATTCTTAATATACTAATTGTCTGTCACTTCTTATGTGAATGATTTTTCATAAGTCCATCCGCACAATATATTTTCCTTTCTTCCATTCTTATTGAAAATTTAGATGTCTATAAAGAGTGATGCAAAGATAAATGAATTGACCACTAAACAATAAATAAAAATAATAGCAGACACCGCGATATAATAAAAAAAAAAGCTCATACAAGAAAAAATCTCAAGTCAATAAGGAGACTAAACCCAAAAAATAATTTATTGTAAAATACACAGTTATAAGAATATTACCAAGTAGTACAGATTTGAATATGTCCTAAACTATTTTTCTTTTTAAATTTGAATATGTTCTAAACTATACTTTCCTTAATTAGGGTTCGTTTGGTTTGAAAAAAAATAACAAAAAATTCTATAAATCTCTGTTAACTTTATATCATATCAATTTTTTTTTCACTGCGCGCATTACGAACTCTCAATTTATCTCAATTTTTCTCACTTTTTTTTACTCCAAACACACCTTACTTGTCAGACTCCGCAAGGCACCAACACAAATATCTAACGGGATATCCTAAACCCAGAGGTTTGATTATGGTCTGGTCAATGTTCTTGAGGAATTCCTTTTTCTTCTTGTCATCTCCAAAATCCTTTGTTTTCGTAATAGCGCATGAACCCAAAAAATGGTCTCGTCCTAGTACACTTCAGTCGGCAAAATGTCGTGCCCCCTTTTTATTTTCAACACACAATCTAAAAGTATATACAGCTAGCTTTCATTAATGCGATTAAACTCCTAATAAGATAGGGAAATAACAATTTAAAAGGTCAAGGAATTTGCCAAACTTAAATGATTGAAGTTAAATTTAAACTTAACAGCATTAATTTCAACACCCTTCCTTTTCTAAATAAAAAAATAAAAAAAAATTAGAGCTTTTTCAGCTTTTCACGTGTGCATAAAAATTTTAAGAATTTTATTAACTTTTCAAAATTCCTTCAGCAAATATTCATAATTCCTAAAATAACTTGATATACAGAAACTAAAAAATAAAATTTATGTAATTTTGTTTAAAAGTTATATTTAAACAAATTATAAAATAAAATTCATAAATTGAATTTAAACAAATAAATTAAAATTATATTTAAAATTGTAACTAAACAAATTATAAAATAAAATTCAAAAATTGAATTTAAACAAATAAATTAAAATTGTACTTAAAATTACATTTAAAATTGTAAAATTATATTTAAGAATATATATTTAAAATTAAAAATTAATTATGAATATAAATTCATAAAATCTTACCCAACAAAATATATTTTAAAATTATAATTAGTTTACATCTAAAGCATATATTTTAATTTATAAAATAAATTCAAATGTATATTTAATGGAAATATATTTTTAACAAGATTATCGATTTTGGCTAAATTTCTAAAATTAACTTTAAAATTTTAATTTTAATCTTACTAGTTACTAAATATAACATAATACTATTCAACTAAACATAAAGACATTCCAGTTATTTTTGTATTATTTCATCTGGTACCAAACAAATTATAGAAAAAAAAAATCTTACTAATTAAGGTTAAGTTTTTTGATAGGTTACTAAATGCTCCAAATTGCTTTTTTTTTTTTCCAATTAATTTAAGCAGTAAATTTATTTTCAACTTAAAAGTTAGTGTCAAGCCGATTCTATATTAAAATTTTAAAGAGAACAAATATAAATACAAAATTTGCATCATATGAACACTTCTCTCCATCATGTTGTAATTCCAACATAGGTTTGTGTGGATGTGTCTCCAAAAAAAAAAAAAGAAGGAGGATGAGGAGAAGAGGAAGAAGAAAAGAAGGGAAGAAAATAATATTGATGGATCCAAGCCTAATCTTTGTGCTTGATCTCCAATTGTGCGTGTCTCTGTCAAAACAGCTACTCCAATGATATAGCCAACTCTTTCATTTAGTATACATACATACATATATATATATATATATATGTATGTATGTGTATATATGTATTAAATTAAATTAACTTTAAAATTGTTGCACTATAGAAACAATCATGATACTCAAAAGGAGTTCATACGTTTAATTAACACAATATTGAAGCTATGACAAATCCACATAGAGTTTGATATTGACATTGAACTGAACAAGACAAAATCCAAATTGACTTCATATATATATATAATATATATAAACATCCCATAAATGTACCAGCGCAAAACCAAAACCAAGTCCTTAAGTATATACATAATGGCAAAGAAAGCAACCATATTTCTCATATTTGCAAAATTGAGAAATTAATACACCCATGGACGATATATTTAGGGGAAAACTAAATAAAAAGAAATGGTCATCACAATATTCCTCAGGTTCTAAAAATTTAGGGAAGGAAATGGTATTGTTGTTAGTAAAGCATGGGTACGATAAGAAAATATAGTGCACAAGACTAAATTTATTAGATTTAAATTACATATTAAAGTAACTTTAATAAAATTAAATTAAATAATAACTACATATTAAAATAATTTGCCTTTATTAAAATTACAATTACTATTAAAATAATAATTTGTTGTTGAAATAATTTATTTTATTATATTAAAAACCTTTAATAGGTAACAATTACATCTTAAAATGATTTATTTCATTAAAATATTTTATTAAATTGAATTAAGTTTAATAAGTAAAATAATAAATTATTATTAAAAATAAATATTTTATAAAATTAAAAGAAAAATAACAACTAAAAATTTAAAATTTAAAACAAAAACTGCAAAACATAAATAAAAAAAATATTAATATTACCAAAAATGTCACACCCCGAATTTTCATAACCCGAATACTCGAGGGTGATTTTGGATTATTTATTGGGTATAAAAATAAGAGGACAGCAACACGCCGTCACACCCCAAAATTTTCCTCCAAACTGGAGTTGACTTGCAATAAAAATTTAAGATATTCAAAATCCCTAGTTTATCCCAACCAATATTTATAAGTCATTAGACCGAATCATTTGATGGGGTTCAACTACAGGGTACAAAATAAAAAAAATAGATAATAGTATTACAGAGCCATCTAAGCATCCCAACTATGCGATTAACATTACATATCAAATAAAGTAACTAGGTCTAAATTTAATGATTACAATCATCTAATAATTATTATTACAGACCACAATAATAAATAAAGTCTTCCAGCATTGTGCAGGAAAGAAAAAAAATAGATAACTCTTTTGATAGAATATTTAAAAGAAATTAATCTCTTTCCAACTCATCTTCAGTATCCCTGTGCTTAATATCCTGAAAAAAATATTCCCACAAGGGGTGAGCTACTAAATCCCAGTAATCAGAATCTCTTAGGTGCCTATATGCAGTGGTTGTAATGCTACACTGTATTAGGTGACCCACTACAATGATGTGATTAGGTGGCATATTGTTTATACAACAATTAATTCAATATATCCCAACTGAATAATGTAAATTATACTTACAACGGTTCGATGAAACCGTCACCGTAACTACTATTTTACTTACATGTAGAAATAATTAAATGTTGATGTGTATACCACAATGAAATTTGTGTCGCAGTGATAGGGATCTCAAATTTAGATCTTCAAGATCTCGAGATCAAATCTCGTAGCGATACAAGTTTCATATATATATATATATATAATATTCATCAAGAAGAATTAAATATAATTAAATAATTCAACACATCATTCATACATAAGCAAAAGAGGTTGCCAGTCATAGTAAAATTTGGTAAATGAGTTTAATCTAAATCCTTTTAGGATAATCATACTCCTATCATCCTCTACCCCCAGCCTTGGAAACCAGTGACTTTATGGGCTTAGCATTCAATGCATTCCGACGGTGTCATCCGTCAAAAACCTAGCCGTCGCGACCGGCTACCTGACTGGCCAGATCAGAAGGGAGCATCTCCCAAATAAAATGCATATGTTCCCATTTCCATCTAAAAGGTAATTTCTACCCACCTATCACCACATTGCCAAAAAAAAAACTTTAGCACTGAGTGCCTTAATTTATTTTCACCCTTTGGCATTCCAAGGGTATCTTGTATAACAATCAGACATTTTTAATAACAACTGACAATGTTCCTGGGTGATAAATTCGAAGTAGGATTATTAAGTCACATACAGTATACTTTAAGTATTTTATCTCAATTCAAAATTTAATAATAATTCATAATAAATTAAAGATTAAACATAATCACCAAGATTATTGTCACAAAGGTAGGTATTACATGTAAATTAACAAGTAGCAAGTAACTATAAAAATTTAGAATTTGAATTAGTATTTTAGTTAATTCTTTGACAAGTTTGCCGTACTAGCCTTGATAAGAATAAAATTATTTCTAATGGTATATTAATTAAGCCGAGATTGGTAGCTTAGTGGGCGGGCGACCCTAATTGCGATTTGAAGTCACGAGTTCAAACCTCATTGGCTTCGATCTCGATTTTTGCCTCTTTTTCCTTTTTATTTTATTATTTTATGGAATATAAAGATAGTAAATAGCTCTTTGGACTTATATTTAATTTTAGAAAAATTTATAAGTTTTATTTTATTTGAATAAATTTCCAACCATCATCTTATTTATAATTAAACCCTTATCATAGGTTTTCGGCTTCAAGATATCCACAAATATCCTTAAAATTATTCCAATATTTAGGAAGGTATTAAATAAGTTTCATTAAATTCACTTAATCATAAAAATATAGTTATATAACTTGCTAAGTAGACAAAAAAATGCCTAAAAGAATCAATTAAATAAATCAAATTTATTTAAGGAAGACCAAATGAGGAAAGAATAAGTCCATTGTTTTATTTGGACATTTTTATCAAATACTTGGTTCTATTTAGCCATTTTAGTTTAAATAAGTCATCCAACTACCTATAATGAAACTGATTGTCTAAATCAATTATCATAAATAAATGATACATAATATCCAGTTTAAAATAATTTCATATCAATTGGAAAATAACTAACTAGTATCAACTTAACAGTCCACTTCAGTATTATATCAAATAATATAAGTGTTTTACTATATCAGGCCTTGTGAATAAAATTACACATCAATAAAATTTATTAACATGACAATAATTAACAGAAGGAGATTGAAAATTTTAAAAAATCTTTAAACATAATATTTTAAAAAAAATTCAAACAAGCATCAATTAAAGGTTAAGCATAGACAGCAGCTTAAAAGAAAATTTATATAAAATAGAGCAGAACTCCAATATTTATAAACTTTATATCTGTAGAAAATAGACTTTAAAATCTACAACTTTTATGTTTTACACTTTTAAAAATTATAAGGTCTAAATGTGCAAAAACAACCTTAAATTCAGTTTGTTCAGAAGATATAGTTTTACACGTGTTCAGTATTTTGAGCATAACTTTTGACTCACAAATTGGATTGATGCAAATCTTTTTGGGTTTGAAAGAAAACTTAAAAGGCTACAACTTTTATGTTTTATTCGAAGCCTAATTCCACCATTTTAAAGGTCAAGAACACATCAGAAGTTACAAACAGAGAGTTGTCAGCATGTTAGGCAACATTAGTCAAAGTTTCAGGTTCCTACCCCCAATATATGGGTATTATTTTTTTATCACAATTAAATTTTATACTTTAAACCCGGAAAATACTTTTGCTTCAAAATTGAAGGCATCAAATATATTTTAGGAGATTCGTCATCCTACCTTAATGAAGATATTGGTGACCAAGCCTGAGAAGGAAAAATGAGTTGAGCTTTGAACACCACTCAATTGAAAAATTCTAAGCCTTTCTTCTTCCTCCAAACAACACCAAATGTCCAACCACACTTGATAAAAATATATATATATATATATATATATATATATATATATTTTCTCTTATTTTTTCTCTTTGAAGGTACATAATTTATAAGAATTATGGAAGTGTAGAGAAAGTTATCAGTGGAGAAAATCACCTCCACTTCACATGCTTCAAAACAATTAAGGTAAGATCATACATATACAATAGGTAACATAATCCAAGAATCGTGCTTACTTTTTGACTATTTAACCATATAATTTAAGAAAGGTCTTGAAAGATGAATGGAGATGGGTGATATGATCCGGGAATCATGCTAACTTTTTGACTAATTAAACAAATTATTTAAAAGATGCTTTAAGCCTTTAAATCATGCTTGCTAAATAATTTGAAAGAGTTGCTTTAAAGTCATCAATGTAGGGTCTTCTTTTTTACTAATTAGCCACCTAATTTAAGAGATTGTGAGAGATGTATGGAAGATGAAAAATGAAGTTGTCGGGAAATAATTTAGAGTTACTATTCATGAGTCAACTCAGTGAGTGATAAAGTAAGTTGAGATGAGTCAAAGAAAGGGTTGACTAATAGGTTAATGGGCTTGGGTTGAACCAAATAGGTAATTGGGCTAGGAATTGTTTGGATAAAAGTTTAGAAATTCTACATTAAACTCTCACTTAGGGTAAAATTAAATCCAAAAATCTTTCCAACTAATTTTATCATTCCAAAAATTTTTAAATCCTCAATTTTTTAGATTTTTACTATAATAAATATCATCACCACACTTAAGTAAATTAATTAAGAGAAAAAAATTTTAGGTTATAACAAAAAACCCCTAAGGATTTTCTATGTGAATAAAATTAGCGGTAGATTTGCTGATAACAAGTGAGATAAAATTAAATAAAGTAAGATAAATTATGTGTTCATAATTTATTCAGTGAGATAAAAAATAAATTAATTTCAAAGATTTTTAAAAATTTTTAATAAAAATTAGTACGATAAACACACCCAAAATGAACAAGCAAAGTCAATTTTTTGAAATCTCTCTTCCTCCCCCCTCCCCCTCTCTCTCTCTCTCTCTCTCTCATACGAGCATCTAATTCCTTGTCGTAGAGATAAAATTGATAATGAGATTAAGGTTCTAGATATTTGGTGGATGCCACATCATGGCCCACAGATCCTAGTGAGGTTTCTGTTTGTATTATGCAAGAAAGTACTAAACAAGTGGCTTTAAAAGTACTAAAAGAAAAAGATATACACTGTAATCAATTACTCTTCATAGGACATTTTGAATGGATCATAGGTACAAAACTTCCAGTGCGTTGATCCTACGATTGGTCAAAGGGGATTCACCCATCCGTGTGGCAGAAGGAATCATCCTATGCGTAGCAAGGGGCTAAGACCAGGGTTTCCGTAAACAAAAAAATACTGATTTTGACTGAATATTATTGCAGTCATATATATATATATATATATTATCGTTCATTATATGTTTAAAGTAAAAAAAAGTGAAAAAAATTAAGAATTCGTAATACGTGCAGTAAAAAAAAATTGATGTGATATAAAGTTAACAGATATTTATAGAATTTTTTGTTATTTTTTTTAAACCAAACAAACCCTTAATACATGAAAGATCTATTTATAGATTGCATTTGAAGTGCAAAAGTTAGTAAATTAAATTTAATAAATGTTATAAAGTCATAATTCATACCGGAAGATAAAAAGTAATTTTAAAAATTTTAGTATTTTTTAATAAAATTCAAAATTCCAAACAGAGTCATAATGAGCCAAAAGAAAATAAATGTTCATTTTTAGGGTTGAATTAGCTAGCAACATAATTCCTTCTAAAATGATAACATATAGTAAAATTACGGTACAAGTGATGTGAAAGTTAAAACTTTGTTCACAACCTCCAATAATGAGAGAGGGCCAACTAGAACAAACTATGGGTTCGTTTGGTTTGAAAAAAATAACAAAAAATTTTATAAATCTCTGTTAACTTTATATCACATCAACTTTTTTCTTTCACTGCACGCATTACGAACTCTCAATTTATCTCAATATTTCTCACTTTTTCTTACTCCAAACACACCCTATGAATTATATGTGATGGAAGAAACTATGTATCTAACTCAATTAATTCTTAAGATCAACGTATTACAATAGTTGTTTTATATAGAAAGTGAAGCAATATATTATTAAAGTTATGCAAGATTTGAGACTTCGTTTATAAGCCCCTCTCACGCAAAGCGTAGAGTGACGTGAGACTTAGAGACTCAACAATGAGCGAAACCAAATAAAAAACTTAATAAGAAGAGACTTTGGTATCATGTTAGATAAATCATGAGCCTAATTCAATCATAAAAGTAGACTTGCAAGGTGATAGGGAGTGAGATTAGCACATAGTAAATTAAACTTAATTAGAGAAAATTGAAAACTTTTGATAAATTTTTTTGGACATTTTGAAAAAATTTAAGGTTCGTTTGGTTTATTTTTCTATTTTATGTTTTGAACTCATTTTTCATTTTACGTTTTTGAAAGCAACACTACTACAAAAATGCATAAACATCACAGTTTTTAAGTGAGATGTTTCACTTTTTATCTCAGTTACAAATGCGTGATTGATCCAGGTGAAATTATAAGTCGCCTTTTTTCGATCACAGTTTACAACCGTGATAAAAAACTTGTAACAATCAAACATTAAAAGCGTGATCTTTTATGGTAAAAACTGAGATGAAAAGAAATCTCATGTGATCTTTTACGAATTTTGATCTCACTTTCTTTGAAAAACCGTAATCAAATATAGACAAATAATCACGCTGAAAAAATAGATTAATTTTTAAAATAATAAAAATCTACATGGCAACCTGTTATCATGTCGTCGTAGCACCGTTTGACCCCTTGTCATTATAGCAACCTTATAAATTTGACTTTTTTTTTGTTTCTGCTGAAAATCGAACTCATGCCATTCCTCTTAAAGTTAGTATAATTAACCGCTAGTCCAAACTATCATTTACATATACATTTTACATATTAATATATACAGACAAATTGTTATCACTTTTGGAGTTACTAAAAGTAATAAAATTATATTATTTTAATTTAATTATTTTAAGTTTTTTATAATAATTTATTATGACTTTTGCCAACCAATTAGTAGCTAAAAGTTACATTTTTCCTGATCAGTTGTCGGGAAAAATAATAAAAAATTTGTTTTTATTTAATTATTCTAACTTTTTGCAATAATTTGAAATCATAACCAATATAGATAACCATGTGGATACTTAATAAATAATTTATAAATATCTAGCATATTTAATTAAAAATAATATTAAATCTTTTTTTATTTTTCTTTAATCTCTGTGTATAGCACATATTTAATCATGGCTTACTATTTAGAATATATGTTTCTTCATTTTGTAGTATATTTTTAAAAGTAATTAGGTTGCATTTAGTTTTAATTTTAGAAAATTATTATTCGAAATAAAATTTTGGAAAACTATTTTAAAAATTGATTTGTAATACAAAAAATATTTTCAGTAATTATATTAAAAAATTAGTTCTAAAAAAACAAAAAAAGTAAAATTTTTATTATTTTTATTTGTAAATTTTTATCACTTCCAACAAAATATAAATAATGTCACTTTTAATATAATTAATATTAAAGATACACTAAACATTTATTAGATATTAAATATTTAATATTCACTTGATTATAAGTCGTACAAATTATGAAAATTACTCACATATATTTACTAAAAAAATAATAATTATGCATTTAACGTTATTTAAATTTGATTTGGTAAATTCAGTTTTAGCATTAATCTAAAAATATTTTTGTTTATTGATCTATGATTGTAATTTTTATAGCATATTCAATTAATTAAAATTAATAAATAAATGTCACAATAAAATTATAAAATCTAATTTAAATCATATAAAGTGATGCATAAAGTTGTTTGAGAGAGATATAAAAAAAGAAATAATAATATTATCTCTCATTCTTTTAATTATCTCATTTTTTTAAGATGTGATTTTCCTAACTTTTTGATCTTAAATTTTTTTAGAGATGGTTTCCACACTGATCTTTTATCTCATTTTAAATACAATCACAGTTTTAATAAAAGTGAGATAAAAAGTATTAAAAGTAACTTTTTATTTCAGTTTTTTAATTAAACTGAGATAAAACGTTTAACTCACAAATCTTTATTACGCTTTTTCTAAAACCGTGATCTTTATAGATTTCTTAGTGTGGTTTTTATCAATTTTTGTAGTAGTGCAAGGAAAAAACTCAAAACACATTTGGTCACTTGTTTTTTAAAATTTATTTTAAAAAACAGAAAATAAGTTTACACATAAAATGAAAAATAATAAAAAATTATTTTGAGTATTTTTAATTCAAAATAAGAAAAATTTTAAAATAATAAAAATAGTACATTTTCTATTTTTTTATTTTGAAATTTTTAAAACATAAAATGAAAACAGAAACTAGAAAATGAAAAAATAAACCAAATACCACCTTAAATCTTCAAATGGTGCATTAGACTTCGCAGAGACTGAATTTTAATTTGGGTATATCCGCAGGAGAATGCCAACACTAAGCCACTTGATCTGGGCCCTTATCAGAGATATATATAATATTTTAAATTATCTAGCTAGCAAGTGAAAGTTTATAGATAGTGTGTGTATACATAATAATAATCTTTACAAACGAGGGCTCTCTATCTATAGCCATCACCACACCCAAAAAAGAAAAAAATTGAGAGTTTTAATGATGAAAAAATAATAATAAGTTCATTTTATTACCAAAGATGATTTTAGAAATATAATGCAGAAGGGCTCCCCCCCCCCAAAAAAAATGACGTGGACATGCCCCAGTCAAGGCAAAAAAAATATATATATATATATATATCCAAAGCCACAAAGGGTAATTAAATTATACCAAAACAGGCGTAGAGACCAAAACCCAAAGCAAAGACTACACCAATGAGAAAACAAGTTGCCTCTTGTCTCCTTTCCAATACTTGTGCCAGTGAAGGAACCCAGGAGCAACGCAACTGGGAGACCATGAGGCAGGGCAGACCTAGGATTTCCATTAAGTGTTGGACCAAGCACCAAGCATTAAAGAAGAAGATAACAACTTTTATCCATCGGAATTAAAAGCAGAAGAAAAAATAAATTATTTTTAGAGATAAATAAAATTATTTTTAAATATTAAATTGATAAATATATTTTTCACAATTTAATAATTTGAGTAGTCTTTTTACAGTATCTAAAATTTAATAGAAATTGTTATTAAAAAATATAATTATTTTTATTTTTTATAAATACTTTTTAAATTTATGCATAAAAGTATTTAATAGTGTAATGGAAAAATATATGTTATTTCACAATAACTACTTGACTTTGATTCTTCTACACTTTCTTTTATGTTAAAAAATTTTGAATTAATCTTAATTTTTTATTAAGGCCAACATATCCTATTTTTAAATTAATTTAATTTTTTAATAAAGTTAAAATACAAAGAATATTTTCATAATTTTATATTCAAAATGAAGGGGTCACTTACCCCTGATCTCATGCAACATGGCTCCACCATGTCATGAGGTGTCCTAACTTAGCTAAGAAGAAACCAAGCTGCAGAAAGTCTTTGGTTTATTATATATGTATAAATATATATAAGAAGTTGATGAAAATAATTATTACTATCATTGTTCTCTTTTACTGTAGTATACCAATTTTGTAACGATGATATATATATATATATATATATATATATGTATCACTATGTATATAAATTTTTATAATTGTTAAATCATTAAAGTTCACGCTAGCTCCTTGTAGTGTTAAGTTTGCGTGCACACAGGGGTGGCTCAAGCATAAAGCAATCAAAACCACCGCTTTAGACCCCCAAAATTTGAGGGCCCCCAATTTTTAAAAATCTTTTATACTATAGTTAAATTTTAATATATTTTGAATATATTTTTAACATACGTTTTGTATAATAAAAGCCTAATTTGAATTAAAAAAAAAAGTTTACAAGAAAAAATGTAAAAAGTTTCAAACTAAATGAAAAAAAAAATGATCACAAGAAGCCCCAATATAAATGAGAAGAAAATCTCAAGAAAAAAAAAGGAATGCCTCAATCTAAATGAGGAAAGGGCTCGTAAGAAAAAGAAAAAAAAAAAAGAAAGCCTCTACATAAATGAAAAGAATAATATATTCAAAGAAGGAATATCAAAAGTCTTATAAGGAAGGAAGATCAAAAGTTTTATAGATTAAAAATTTTATAAAACCATCTCTAACGTGTAGAAATCCAACCCTAATATACTCTCTCTCCCTCTCTACCTCTCAGCCTCTCTTTCTCAATCTCTCTCAAAGTTTAAACTTTGAAGCTAAAAACTACATTGGTAAAGTTTTTAATTGCAACATCAATCAAAGGGATTTTTGAGGTAATGTTTTAAAAAAATTTATAGATTAATTTTTGTTTTATTTTTTTTTAACATAGAGTAGTAGTTTGATTTTTTTTTCTTTTTTAACATACTACTTTCAGATGACTTTTCATCAATCAATGAAAACTCGTCGTCGATAACAAATTATTAGTTTTGTCAAGGCTCAGATTTGCTCGAGCAAGGTATAGCTCTTCTTTTTTTTTTTTTTTCTTTCTTCTTTTTTTCTTTTTTTTTTTCCTTTAAGACTTGTTTGTTTAGTTTTGTTTCTATAACTCTATTTAAGAGATATTTGACGATTAATTTTGGTGTGACTTTATTTGGTGGAAATCTAATTTGGGGAATATTGTGAAGAAAATATTTTTTTATTTCTTTATTTTTATTTCAATGTATTATTTGATAGATAACTAATTCAATTATTTTTTTATTCATATTCTAGATCATGTACTAGATAAACTTGAATATAAAGATTTAATTAATAATTTTGCATCTCAAAAAGCAATAAAAATAATTTTTAAATAATATCTTTATCATAACTAAAAATGTAGAAAGTTACAATTTTTTTTTTTAAATGTAAAGACCTCATTTGTGGTTGTCGCTTTAGGCCTCAAAGCACCTTGAACCGGCCCTGCGTGCACATGATACACATTGAAGTACCCTATGTATACAAACTTGACATGCCACTAAGTTGAAGGCCGACAAGATATCGAGGGCTCATGATTCCAGTTATAATTATGGTGAATGTGAGAAGAACCCCCTCAAAGGTGGAGCTGACTTTTTTTTTTTTTAATCAATATTAACTGTGTAAATGCATATATGCAAGAAGTGCTTTATGTGATGCTTCGTATCAATGGTCCACATGAAGCATATCTGAGGAAGGGCAGACTCGAGTTCCTTTTTAATCACCATTAGAGCTGAGTTTAGAGTTGCGCTGATGAATATGTATATATATATATACAAAAAAGAGATTCTATTTATCACAAGGATTATATATATTCTTCACCTGCCATATCTAATATAAGGTCTCACATCAGCTCACGTTTCAAACCGTTCTTTATAATTTTCTCTCTCGCTCTCTCAAATACAGGGGTGGCTCAAGCATAAAGCAATCAAAGCCACCGTTTTAGGTCCCCAAAATTTGAGGGCCCCCAATTTTTAAAAATCTTTTATACTATAGTTAAATTTTAACATATTTTGAATATATTTTTAACATACCTTTTGTATAATAAAAGCCTAATTTGAATTAAAAAAAAAGTTTATAAGAAAAAATGTAAAAAGTTTCAAACTAAATGAAAAAAAAAATGATCACAAGAAACCCCAATATAAATGAGAAGAAAATCTCAAGAAAAAAAAAAAAAAGGAATGCCTCAATCTAAATGAGAAAATGGCTCGTAAGAAAAAAAAAAAAAAAGAAAGCCTCTACATAAATGAAAAGAATAATATATTCAAAGAAGGAATATCAAAAGTCTTATAAGGAAGGAAGATCAAAAGTTTTATAGATTAAAAATTTTATAAAACCATCTCTAACGTGTAGAAATCCAACCTTAATATACTCTCTCTCCCTCTCTACCTCTCAGCCTCTCTTTCTCAATCTCTCTCAAAGTTTAAACTTTGAAGCTAAAAACTACATTGGTAAAGTTTTTAATTGCAACATCAATCAAAGGGATTTTTGAGGTAATGTTTTAAAAAAATTTATAGATTAATTTTTGTTTTATTTTTTTTTTAACATAGAGTAGTAGTTTGATTTTTTTTTCTTTTTTAACATACTACTTTCAGATGACTTTTCATCAATCAATGAAAACTCGTCGTCGATAACAAATCATTAGTTTTATCAATGCTCAGATTTGCTCGAGCAAGGTATAGCTCTTCTTTTTTTTTTTTCTTTCTTCTTTTTTTCTTTTTTTTTTTTCCTTTAAGACTTGTTTGTTTAGTTTTGTTTCTATAACTCTATTTAAGAGATATTTGACGATTAATTTTGGTGTGACTTTATTTGGTGGAAATCTAATTTGGGGAATATTGTGAAGAAAATATTTTTTTATTTCTTTATTTTTATTTCAATGTATTATTTGATAGATAACTAATTCAATTATTTTTTTATTCATATTCTAGATCATGTACTAGATAAACTTGAATATAAAGATTTAATTAATAATTTTGCATCTCAAAAAGTAAGAAAAATAATTTTTAAATAATATCTTTACCATAACTAAAAATGTAGAAAGTTACAATTTTTTTTTTTAAATGTAAAGACCTCATTTGTGGTTGTCGCTTTAGGCCTCAAAACACCTTGAACCGGCCCTGCTCACAAACACACAGTCTGATTTTTATCGTTCTTTTTAGCTTTCTTTCTCTAAGCTTCATATCATTCCAAGGTTTAAATGTCAAGATGTGCAAGGACATGGATGATGCATTCTTGGGTAATTTGATCTTCATGGTAAAACTTAGTGTCGGAAATTGCAGTAAAAATCTTGCTAGAGGTTGTGTTTAATTTGCAATAGAACGAATTTTGGACATTAATTCGCACTGAACTAACAATGAGAACTCAATGGAAAATGAATTGTAACAAGTAGCTTATTAGCTTAGTGGAAGAGGCATTTTTATTATTATATATATATATATATATATAGCTAGGGTAGAGCCAGAAAATTTTATCTAGTTAGACACTAATTGTCAGACACGTGAATAATTGATGGGAGTATTATGTGAATAATAAAGAAAGAGTTTGACTATTGAAAATGAGATGAAGAGATAGAAAAAGGTCAAATAGAATTAGATATTTTTTAATTATATTGGATAGAGTAGGTAAATTGCATTGATATTATTAGATTAAAATTTATTTTTTTTATTGAGTAGGCACAATTGATTTTGACTATTTTTTTCTTTTTTTTTTAAGTAAGCACAATTGGTATTGAGTAAAAAATTTTTTTTCTTCTCTTAAGTGAACACAATTGAATACAGAAGATAACATAAAATAATAGCATAATTTTTTTTTTTAAGGGTAGGTATGTGTCCCGGTCCAAGCTTGGCTCTCTCATACATATATATATATATATATATATATATATGAAGAAAAAAATTAAAAAAAAAACTTTGTCCTGTTCCGTAGCAGACTTCAGTCTCTTTAATGCTACTAAAGAAAACATAAAGTCAAAGCAAATTGTTCGATCCAATTGTGCTGTCTAATCAAACCATGCTCCTTTCCTTAAGAGTTGGATAAGAATTCCAACGAGTGGCTGGAGGGGAAGCTATATATAAAATGGAATGAGTCAACAAGTACTATCCTTGCCAAAAATGGGAAAGATTTCCCATGCTGCTGCTACTAATCTCCATTCTTTATTGCATTAAATATCCGAAAACCCTACCATGTCAGTCTGTTCTTCATTTAATGTTCTTGTTTAAAACCAGCAAGGCCATTTGTGGGACCAGCACATTCATCTTAAATACAAGTCTCTCGTTTTAATGGCAGACATCACATTTTCACAATCTATTGTGGATGGTAGTCAAGAAAACTTCTAAGCTTCTTCCATTTCTTCTTAAAACCTACATATCCTCCCAATTTTACTTATTTATTTATTTTTTTTCATTTCATGGGATGGCACTGCAGAATCCTAGTAACTCTTTGCATCATTCACCTCATGCTACAACAGAATTTTGTCGCGGTGGCACCGCGGCAGCAGCCACAATTTCATCTGACCACCACCTTTGCTGGCACCGTGAGAGAGCCTAAACCTCCGATCATTGGTGTGTTTGCGATAAATCGTTACAAGAAGAGTGAAACGACAGCCTACAGACCGACGGCTCCCGGGCATAGCCCTGGTGTTGGGCATGATCATCCACCCACGACTACTCCATGATGGAAACCTTATCGCGTCATGGTGCCATGGTGGGATGAGTCAAGATTATATATATACACATTTCCTAGTTATATCTCTACTCATCGGGGCTTGCAAAATAAGATGTTTCTAAGAAGGTTCTTCCCCTTTTTTTTTCCTTTATTGGTATAAGGGTTCCCTCTCTCTCTCTCTCTCTCTCTCTTCTCAAGGATGATTAGGGTTTGTCAAGGGAAGGCTTATTTCTTTAAGGATGAAGTTTGTCTAGTGGCATGCATGTGTGTGTAAATTGAATTGTTCCTAGATATAAGAAAATGGTCGAATACTGTTTTGGTTGCTAAAGAAATATTCAGATTCATCTGCGGATTTACATTTAGCTTACGAAAGACCAAATAATAATTCATCCTATTTAGACTACTTAAATCATCCTAAATTACATCCTAAATTCATATAGAGTATTGATGCAAGTTGAAGCAGGCGAAAATGAATGGTTGAGCAGATAGGCTGTTATTTTTTATTTAGTCCAAGAATATTCATAAAATAACATAGATTTGCTGAATAGAAAATTTTCTCTATTGGTTTTTTCGATTAATCAAAGTTCGTCTTCTTCTATAGCATACAATTGTTTAAATAAAAAACTAAAATTAGGAAAACTAAGAATGAAAAACTTTAAAATAAAAAACCAAATAATCAAAATTATTACTCACATAATTAAAAAGTATAATACCTTCTAAAAATGACAAAAGTTGAGAGTTTAGATGTAACGTTTAAAATCATCTAAAATTACATTACTGGATACCTCTGGTTACGATCAAATATAATGAATTAGGTCTGTCTAAAAAAAAATCCAAAATAAACATATTATAATACCAAATTAAACATATCAAAATTTGATAATCAAACAAGATTTCTTTAATTTTTCTTCAAATCTCATATCTCCAAATAATCCAAAGCAATCTGCACCGCATCAAGCGTGCAATTAAGTGCTGCAAGTGTGTGCGCGCGAGAGAAAGGGATTAAGATTTTGTTGCTACAATGATCCTTTTGGATTACTATGAATGCATTTGGAGTTTAAAAAATTTTTTAAAAATCTCTACAATGCTCTACAAAAAAATTTTTCCACCTCAAATTACATAAATTTGTATAAAATCTCTAAAATTTTATACAAATTTCTATAAATCTCTATTAAAATTAAAAAGTGTCTACTGAAATTGGTTCTAACGAATCCGTTCAAAAGAATTTTTACTATTCATTTCTATTTTTTATAATCCATTAATTACACTCTAAATATTAAAAAAATAACCCAAATTACGTTTTATTTTAATTCGTTGAGTTCCAAACGTACTCTGTATAGTATGCACATGATGATGACGGCTAATAGTTGTGTATTGCTGATACTAATTGATGAGGCAGCTCACTGGGAGTATCATGGATGGTCTAATCCGTGCTTGGAATCCTGTCTTGACACCGGTGTGGTGCTTGCCAAAGAACTTCCGACGCTTAAGTTAGCAAATCAGAGTATTGAGAAAGTATTTTAGCAGAGTAACAATAGAACTTAGTAAGGGCGTGTAAGGGTACCCATTTCCTGCACCGGAGGTAAATATATATAGAGGGAGAATGAACCTGCATGAACTCCATACGTGTGAGTGTTGGAAAATTTGGAATTAAATAGGAAATGGTGAATGAGAAATTGCATTTCAATAAAGCACTCTCGAATTGGAAAGTGTGAAAGGCTAAGTGGAAAGTGTGAAAACACTTGTCTCATATTGGAAAAGATGTAAGAGGTTAAGTGCTTCATATATGGTTACACTTTTTATGAGTGGTAACCAATGTTAAGTATACTATGCCTCGCGCGCACGCACAGGGGGGGTGCAAATCCTACGCCTCGACGGAGGTCCGATAAACTTCTGTCGTGTGCAAGCGCGCGACCTGCGGACACGAATGCCGGTCCGAAAAGTGGGTCTCGCGAAGAGTCCAATTTTAGCCTTTTAATTATCCACCAGCGGTGGCAGTTACAGATACTGGCTTAATTATGTCATTAACAGGTTTAATTCTGCTGTTATAGACCTTTCGAATTTGAATTCTGAGTTTATTACAGAATTAAAGTTCTGTTAATCAATTCTGTAACTGCAGCAGGTTAATTCCAAGTTTGCCCCCTTCCCCACATTATCTATATATACAACCTATTTCCCTGCTTCAAACAGTTACACCAGCAGAAAAAAGACTCTCTTTTCATCTTATTTCTCTGCGTATTTTCTTTTTCCAGTGATAGTGTTCTGCGTTTGTTCCTTGTTCGCCAAGAGTATCGAAGTGCTGTGCTATCTTCGATGCTGTTAACCGTTGTATCCTGGGAAACAGACGTCCATATAACCTTGAGCACATGTAGAGGGGACGAATCTGTTTTAAGGAAACTGTGTACATCACAGTCCTCGGTCTTCCTACATTTTCTGTTCTGATAATATATATATATATATATATATATATTGCAACTGTTATTCTGATTAAAAAATAATAATAATAATAAAATAAAAAAATATATTTTTTTTTATTTCTGCCTCTCATTTCATTGTTTCGTGGAAGTCATTTTTCTTTTAATTTCATTTTAATTTTGTTTTCTCATTCTTCTTTTTATTTTTTAATAATCTTAAAACAGATTCGACTTTAATTAAAAGGAAAATGGCTACTGGAAATGATGCTTCTAATATGATTGCTGCAAAAGAAGCCAAAGCCTCTGCCTCTGTCTCTACTGTCCATTTGCCCGGACTGACTTCTGCACCTACGGTTTCTGTAAACCATGGTGAGAAGCCTGAAAAGTTCAATGGACTGACCTTTAAAAGGTGGCAGCAAAAGATGCTGTTCTATCTGACCACCTTGAATCTTGCGAGATTCTTGACTGAGGAGGCTCCTAAGTTATTCGAGGAAGAAACAGAAATGCAAGTCGTCAATGCGGTTGATGCTTGGAAGCATTCTGATTTCTTTTGCAGGAATTATGTCATGAATGGTTTACATGACTCATTGTACAATATTTATTGTACAATGAAGACTGCAATGGAGCTATGGGAATCCTTAGACCGTAAATATAAAACAGAGGATGCCGGAGCAAAGAAATTTGTGGTTGGTAAGTTCCTTGATTATAAGATGGTGGATTCCAAGGCTGTGATCAATCAAGTGCAAGAAATTCAAGTAATCTTGCATGAGATTCAGGTAGAAGGAATGATTTTGAGTGAAACCTTCCAAGTGGCTGCAATTATTGAGAAGCTACCTCCAGGGTGGAAGGATTTCAAAAATTACCTCAAACACAAACGAAAGGAAATGAATCTGGAAGAACTGATTGTTAGACTTCGTATTGAAGAAGACAACAGAAGTTCTGAACATAGAGGATTCAATCTTGCTGCTGCTAAGGCAAATGTAATGGAGCATAAGCAAGGCCCCAAAAACAAGAAAATTGCCAAGCCGAAATTAGGCCCAAAAGGTGGAATTTCCAAGCCGAAGTTTCAAGAAAAATGCTTCAATTGTGGCAAGATAGGTCACAGATCTGTTGACTGTAGACTTCCAAAGAAGAAACACGAGGCAAATGTGGTGAATGAAATTGCTCAAGATGTGTCAGATATAAACCTCTCTGCAGTGGTTTCTGAAGTGAACCTAGTTGGGTCAAACCCAAAGGAATGGTGGATTGACACTGGTGCTACTAGGCACGTATGCTCTAACAAGGACCTATTCACTACTTTCGAACCAGTTAATGGGGAGAAAATTTTCATGGGAAACTTGCTACTTCTGCTGTGGAAGGCCAAGGGAAGGTGCTGTTGAAGATGACTTCTGGGAAAGAACTGACTCTGAATAATGTGTTGTATGTGCTAGAAATCCGCAAGAACTTAGTGTCTGGGTCTTTGCTGAATAAGCATGGATTTCGTATGGTTTTTGAGTCAGACAAAGTTATTTTGTCAAAATCTGGAATGTATGTGGGAAAGGGTTATGTAATTGATGGGCTTTTTAAGCTCAATGTTATGGCTATTATTAATAAAAATAAGAAGTCTTTTGCTTATTTGCTTGAGTCTTCCAATTTGTGGCATGGTAGACTAGGACATGTTAATTTTGATACATTGCGTAGATTAATTAACTTGGATCACATACCCGCATTCCAAATTGATTTAAAACATAAATGTGAAATTTGTGTTGAGGCAAAATTAACAAGATCATCTTTCCAAACAATTGAAAGAAACACCGAACCCCTTGAATTAATTCATAGTGATGCTTGTGATTTAAAATTTGTACAAACAAGAGGTGGTAATAAATATTTTATCACCTTTGTTGATGATAGCACAAAATACTGTTATGTGTATTTGCTAAAAAGTAAAGATGAAGCTTTAGAGAAATTTGTTCTCTACAAAAATGAAGTTGAAAATCAGCTTAATAAAAAGATTAAAAGATTGAGAAGTGATAGAGGTGGCGAGTACGAAATACCAATTGGTAAATTTTGTACGCAACATGGAATAATACATGAAATTACTGCACTTTATTCACCTCAATCAAATGGTGTTGCTGCACGTAAAAATCGCACATTGAAAGAAATGATGAACGCGATGTTACTAAGTTCAGGATTACCTCAAAATATGTGGGGTGAAGCTATTTTGTCAAGTAATTACCTTTTAAATAAGGTACCCCGAAAGAAAAAAGAAAAAACTCCTTATGAGTTATGGAAGGGTAGGAGACCATCCTACAAATACTTGCGAATGTGGGGGTGTTTTGCAAAAGTAGCTGTTCCAACACCAAAGAAAATAAAAATAGGTCCTAAAACGGTGGACTGCATATTCATTGGGTATGCACATAACAGTAATGCTTATCGGTTTCTTGTGCATGAATCTAAAATACCAGAGATACACAAGAACACGATAATGGAATCTAGGAATGCATCATTTTTTGAAAATGTATTTCCTTGTAAATCCAACGAGATGTCAAGTTCTTCTAAACGAACAAATGAAACTATGAATGAAGGAAGTCATGATTTTGATCATGAACTAGGACTTAGACGTAGCAAAAGAGTAAGAGTGAAAAAATCATTTGGAAATGATTTTCTAACTTATTTGTTAGAGAAAGAACCACTAAATTATTCAGAGGCTGTAAATTCCCCTGAGGGACATCTATGGAAAGAAGCAATTAAAAGTGAAGTAGATTCAATTTTGCAGAATCATACTTGGGAGTTAGTGGATCTTCCTTCTGGTTGTAAACCTTTAGGGTCCAAATGGATCTTTAAAAGGAAAATGAAAGCAGATGGTACCATTGATAAGTATAAAGCCAGACTTGTGATCAAGGGATACAGGCAAAGAGAAAGCCTAGATTACTTTGATACTTATTCTCCTGTTACGAGAATAAATTCCATTAGGATGATACTAGCTATCGCTGCTTTCCGAAACCTAGAGATACATCAAATGGATGTAAAAACAGCTTTCCTAAATGGTGATTTGGATGAAGAAATCTATATGGAACAACCTGAGGGTTTTATAGCTCCGGGACAAGAAATGAAAGTTTGTAGATTGGTAAAATCACTGTATGGCTTAAAACAAGCGCCAAAGCAATGGCATAAAAAGTTTGATAATGCAATGATTACCAATGAATTTAAGATCAATGAGTGTGATAAATGTGTTTATAGTAAAAAGACTGAAAATGGCTATGTCATTTTGTGTCTTTACGTGGATGACATACTCATCGTTGGTAGTGATTACAAAATAATTAAATCTACCAAGAATATGTTGAATTCAAAATTTGACATGAAAGACATGGGACTTGCTGATGTGATTTTAGGAATTAAAATCATAAGAACATCAGATGGTCTTATTTTGAATCAGTCACACTATGTGGACAAGATCCTTGAGAAATTCAACAAGGATGATTCTGGAATAGCAAGAACACCATTAGATAATAGTGTTCATCTATCCAAGAATAGAGGAGAGGATATTTCTCAAATAGAGTACTCTAGAGTTATTGGAAGTCTAATGTACTTAATGAGTTGTACTAGACCGGACATTGCCTATACGGTTAGTAAATTGAGTAGATATACGAGCAATCTGAGTGTTGACCATTGGAAAGCAATAGTGAGAATACTTAGGTATTTACGGTATACTCGGGATTACGGTCTACATTATACCAGATACCCAGCTGTTTTAGAAGGATACAGTGATGCAAATTGGATATCTTATATAAAAGATTCAAAATCTACTAGTGGATATATATTCACATTAGCAGGTACAGCTGTATCATGGAAATCCCGTAAGCAGACTGTTATAGCCAGATCCACAATGGAGTCTGAATTTATAGCTTTAGATAAAAGTGGTGAAAAGGCTGAATGGCTACGCCATTTCTTAGAGGATATTCCAAAATGGGAAAAACCTGTGCCACCAATTTGTATACATTGTGACAGTCAATCTGCTATTGGAAGGGCACAGAGCAATATGTATAATGGTAAGTCTAGACATATACGTCATAGACATAATACCATTAGACAACTACTCTCAACTGGAATTATTTCCATTGACTACGTGAAGTCAAAGGATAATATTGCGGATCCGCTAACCAAAGGGTTAAATAGAGAGTTAGTTGAAAAGTTGTCAAGGGGAATGGGACTGAAGCCCATGGGAAAATAAGCTTTTATAAAGGAAAACCCAACCTATTTGACTGGAGATCCCAAGATTTAGGTTCAAAGGGAAAACCTAATTATAAACTTAATAAGGTCACTGTGGGGGGCTATCCCTCAACCCATTCCTATAATGAAACAGTGATATTGAAAGGAAAATGATAGCAAAAGTTTGCTTTAATAATTCTTAAGTGGAGTAAGTAAATTACTCAATATTAAGAAATCACCTATGTGAGAGAGAAGTGGGGCCGCTTCAAAGGAGAATTGTTTAGGGCTCAATTCTTTAGAAACTCTTGCAGAACCAGGTTGATGTTCATGGCCAAAACGAGCATAATCATGAGAACTGAACAAATGTTTAGATGACTCCTGTGTGCAATATATGGTTCATTTACATAAAAAGGCAGTTCAGTTCAAGGACATCATGTCTACTGAACAGCTAGTAAAGTAAATATACTGTCATAAAGGAAGGTTCAAGGGATAACTCCTACCTATCCTATGCAGGTTTCAACTATTGAACACTATCACAAATTTATTTTAAATCAATTTCTATTCATGTGGGGGACTGTTGGAAAATTTGGAATTAAATAGGAAATGGTGAATGAGAAATTGCATTTCAATAAAGCACTCTTGAATTGGAAAGTGTGAAAGGCTAAGTGGAAAATGTGAAAACACTTGTCCCACATTGGAAAAGATGTAAGAGGTTAAGTGCTTCATATATGGTTACACTTTTTATGAGTAGTAACCAATGTTAAGTATACTATGCCTCGCGCGCACGCACAGGGGGGTGCAAATCCTACGCCCCGACGGAGGCCCGATAAACTTCTGTCATGTGCAAGCGCGCGACCTGCGGACACGAATGCCGGTCCGAAAAGTGGGTCTCGCGAAGAGTCCAATTTTAGCCTTTTAATTATCCACTAGCGGTGGCAGTTACAGATACTGGCTTAATTATGTCATTAACAGGTTTAATTCTGCTGTTATAGACCTTTCGAATTTGAATTCTGAGTTTATTACAGAATTAAAGTTCTGTTAATCAATTCTGTAACTGCAGCAGGTTAATTCCAAGTTTGCCCCCCTTCCCCACATTATCTATATATACAGCCTATTTCCCTGCTTCAAACAGTTACACCAGCAGAAAAAAGACTCTCTTTTCATCTTATTTCTCTGCGTATTTTCTTTTTCCAGTGATAGTGTTCTGCGTTTGTTCCTTGTTCGCCGAGAGTATCGAAGTGCTGTGCTATCTTCGGTGCTGTTAACCGTTGTATCCTGGGAAACAGACGTCCATATAACCTCGAACACAGGTAGAGGGGACGAATCTGTTTTAAGGAAACTGTGTACATCACAGTCCTCGGTCTTCCTGCATTTTCTGTTCTGATAATATATATATATTGCAACTGTTATTCTGATTAAAAAATAATAATAATAAAATAATAAAATATATATATTTTTATTTCTGCCTCTCATTTCATTGTTTCGTGGAAGTCATTTTTCTTTTAATTTAATTTTAATTTTGTTTCCTCCTTCTTCTTTTTGTTTTTTAACAGTGAGTTGTACCGAATCCAAGTTCTCATCGAATCAAATCGTGCCACGTGTATTCACAAATCTCCACGCAGATATTTCATAATTAGTTATTCATATCGTTATTGAGCAGGCAGCGTATTTATAGACGGATATCATGGAACATGTCAGATGGCAGTTACACGATTGTGGTGTGAGCAATTTAGCTCGACCCGATCGATCAGACGGAAAGCCCGATCACCCAATACCCGACCAATCGATAGGGTCGGTCAAATTCCTCCCGACTGATCCCTCACTATCATTAATTAGTTTATGGATGTTGTTATACTTCTACAAAAATCTCTTCTATAAAAATTGGTATTACAACGTTTGTGATAGTAATGTTTAACGATGTCTCACATTAATTCACCGGAATCGAACTTCTTCCGCTCTAATGTAAGATTTTAATTGTTGTTGTTGTTGCTGCTTTTTTTTTTTATTTTAATTGTTGTTGTTGTTGCTGCTTTTTTTTTTAACTTATTTTTCAATTGATATATTGGGTTGGAAGCAATAATTAATTAATACTTCGTTTAGACTGGTAGATTCCTATAAGATTTCATTCCTTTTGATAAAATTTTCATCAATTCTTATATTTGAAATTAAAATAAAATTTTATAAGTTAGGTTTAATTTTATTTCATAACTTAAATTTTAAGATTTTTATATCATTTAAAATTCAATACAAAACAATAAAATTTAACAAAATTAAATTTAGTATTTTTTTAAATCAAATCAGTTTAATTCTTAAATTCAAAATGTGTTCTAAACATAAAATTTTATTTATTAAATCAAATCAAATTAATTATTTATTTTAAAATCAAATTAAAATTCTAACAAAAGAATATTTTCAAACGAAGTGCAATAAGTTAGATATGAGAGTTGAATTTTGGAAGACTTTTTGTCTTTCATTTAATTTTTTTTAATTGTGCACTTCATGTATAAGGTTTCCCCTTTAATTACCAATTAATTTTGAGTTTATATTTTATTATGCTATTTGTGAATTTATCATTTAAAAAAAAGAATTATTAAAATTAAATGTCATCCAAGCAAACACATATATTCCATTTTTATTTGGAATTCTGTTAGGAAAAAAAAAATAATAGGGCAATGTTAAATTCCCTATTAGTTTATTGCTGATGCAGCAAACCATCAAGTCCTGATATTTTGATTAACTAGGTGCCACCTGGCATGCAGATTAAGCATTCCTCTGCGGGCCGTCAATTTTGTACTAGGTACGCTCTCTCTAATGACTTCATTGATTTTGACTAAATCTCTCTCTCCATCTCGCTCCCTTTTTTTTTTTTTCCGTCGTGTTTTCAGCCAAGACATAGTGCACCACTTTCTCTCACATTGGCTTTAAGTTAAATATACATATATATATATATATATATATATGCAGATAAGCTTCTTTGTCGAGAATCTGATCTTGATAATCAGTATCTCTTTCTTAAGTTAATCTACCCATATTTTATTAAGGTGGTGATTTTATGAACTGTAATGGATGTTCCTACCTTCCCCCTCAAAAAGTTATAGACTATGTGATAAACCAGTAAACTCATATTATTTTGAAAGTCTAATCTACACTTGAAAAATTGTCTAGAATATCGGCGTGATATTTGTCGAATGATATCCAATGCCTAAGTTAATAAGAAAATTGAGAAAGTAATTTAGTAAAATTTTAGTAAAATAAATGAGTTGTTTCTTCATTCTTGTGAAGTGATCATATATATACAAGAAACATCACATGAAATGACATGCATCAAATGTATGTAACTGTGCTTTTTTATTCTCCAATGAGATAATGCCACATATATTATAAATCTCAAGGTCGATTCCTTAGTTCATTAGACAATACATTATATAAAATGTGATTTATACAAGGTTGATTCCTTAGTTCAATAGCCAACACATTATATAAAATGTGATTTATACAAGGTTGATTCCTTAGTTCGTTAACCAACACGTTATATAAAATGCGATTTATAACAGTACTTTTATAGACGTATATATCAGAACTATCAGGAGAGAGTTGTGAAGTGGTCATATATATACAAGAAACCTCACATGGAATGACATGCATCAAGTGCATGTAACCGTGCTTTTTTATTCTCCAATAGGATAATGTCACATGTATTGTAAATCTCAAGGTCGATTCCTTAGTTCATTAGCCAACACATTATATAAAATGTGATTTATACAAGGTTGATTTCTTAATTCGTTAACCAACACGTTATATAAAATGCAGTTTATAACAATATTTTTATAGGCGTATATATCGAAACTATCATGAAAGAGTTGTAGGTGTGACCCATGATATAAGCTACCTTGGCGAGAATAATTTAATCAAAGTGCTTAGTTAGATATCAGTCGGGTGGTTGAGACTCAATCGAGAGCGTTCTTACGTGGATGTCTCCGGTCTGGTATAGGCTAAGCAGGGAACTTGGCAGATGCCCCGATTGAGTATGAGTTGAGAGGAAACTTAACTATTATTGGTGATGCGAAATCTCCCTGTATCACCAAATTTCATCTTCTAATTGGTTCTAAATATCAGAAAAGCTCGGCAGCTAGTGCAACCTGTTGTTATTGCAAATGATTAATTGATAGCTCTCCATATGTCACAATATCCCCCAAAAATAAAATATAAAAATACATATGTCATAGCATAGAACTCTGTTAGGTAAGACCTAAAAAATTTAGAATCTAAAATAGAATATTTGACAAGACAAATTAAAAAATTTAGGGCTTAAGATAGAATAGTACACAAAGAGAGAGAGAGAGGATGTATGTATAATATTTTAGGCATTTGTTAACAGTGTCACAAGACCACTCATTAAGAATCAATAAAAATATATCAAGTGATAATGTCTCATACTTTCACATTTGTAATTTTGCCAAAGTGCAAGAAATTATTATGTAACACATTTTTATGGGTTCTTAATGAATATTTCCATTAATGAGACCATTTTACTTTACACATAAACTAACAAAGCTGACAAGTTTCCTAGGGAGAGCTCATCACAGCTATGAATTTAATGACGCTGCCAAGGTTAACCCAAATGGATAGGAGGTGCTGATGTTAGCTTGGGACATCAGGTCAGAGACAGTTGAATTAATATCTAAATAAAAATTAAATAGAGAGAAAAAAAATAAAGATTAAGATGTTAATTGGGAGATATCGAAAATCTAGGTGTTTCTTAAAAAAAAAAAAGATAGAGATTAATTAATGAAGATGAAAAAAATTAATTTTAAAAAGAGAATCTAGGTATTTTATAAAGAAACAAAAATAGATAGATATAAATAAATAAGAATAAGAGAAATTATTTTTGAGCAGAAAATGTAAGTTTGAGGAGGGTAATTTTGTCAATAATAAAGAATAATTTTAAATGACTTAATAAATTAACAATTCCCATTGTGCAATTATCACCATTTCTATATATATCACTATATCTATATAATAAAATACAATACATTTTAAAAATATCTCTCTCACAAACTAAAATCTAAATGCTAAAATTAAGTCTTTCTTTTTAACGAAATGACTGAAAACTTTTACAAACCAAAGGTTCTCCTCAAACTCCTGCCCACTCCTTGGATCGCTTCGGAAGTTTTTGGCCGCTTCACATTCTGATAGACAATTCTAATAGACAATTGAATTGAAATTAATAATAATTTCTGGAGAATTGCATTAAAAAAGATAAAAATTTTGTTTCGCGAATAATAAAATGAAAAAAGAATTCATTTTGAGTTTTTTAGAAGAAAAAATGTGCATGTTAACATATTTTAATTTCAAATGTATGCATATATAATTTTAGTTGAAGAATATTTTAGACACAAATTATTCGTTAATATATATATATATATATATATATATATATATAATAGGCCTTATTAAAATTGTGAAACTTGAGGCATTTGCAAAGACCAGCTAGTACAGCCGGTCCCGTTGGTAATACTTTCAACGGGATGGTGCATGCTTCACGTTTCGATCTCTTTCTAGAAATTTTTATTTTCATTTTTTATTTTTTCAATTCTTATAAACCGTCAAGGCGCTTGAACCAACTTGCGCACTCTCTCTCCTAGTTCCCTCTTGATCCCCATTAAAGACCGGCTCACCCTGACCCAATTAACTTCCCTGCACCTCGACTGGTCCCTTTCTTGATACGGTCCAAAGCAAGGCATCCTCACCAGATTAAAAATTTCACAAGAGATAACTAGCGAGAGGCACATCACATGCTCTGGCCAACCAACTGAGCTAATTCATGTCATTTTAGCATCTGTATAACAAGAAAATCAACGCAAGTCCCTTTTTTTTTTTTTTTTAGCTTATTCCCCTGATAATGACAACACTAACAGCAGAAATTCATAATTCTTAGATTACTGGTGTCATGGTAATAAAACCCATATATTATACAATATATATATATATATATAACTTGACATGCATTATAAACCACAACTACATTTTACAAGCGCTTATTCACGCAGGTGGCATATATTTTACAACTCTCCAATATTATACAGCTCTCCTTTTTCTCCCACAAAATATAGTTTTCAAGATATTACCTAGTCTCTGTATTTGATATATCAGTTTGAGCCATTGAGCTTTGACAGAAGGTAAAGGCAACCAGAGGAAAGAAGTACAGAAGCTGAGAAGCAAAGCAAATCCACGGGAGTGTGTATTGCCGCCTTCTTACTCTTGTCGAACAGTCCGATGAGAAGAAGCATCACTATTACATGCCCAAGTTTGGTTTTCAGCTCGTTCACAGTTTTCACTTCTAACCATTTTGGTCGTTCCTGGAAATTTGCCAAGAAGAAAGATAATGAGGAAACAGAAACGAAAAGCACAATTGTGACCATGAGTTAGAAAGAGGTGATTCCTTTTTCTCCCAAATATTTCCATTATAATGTTTTTAAAAATCAAAGGAAAATACATATCAACCAATTCATACCAAAAGGGATCCATAGTCAAAGCTGGACTCTTCAGGTTACGAAGATATGAAAGGTAAACCACTTTCAGAAGCCACCAGCTTCAAAATAAAGTAATCAATAAAGGCGATGAAAACAGGAAAATTTCCATTTTCAGAAGGTTCTCAACTGCCCTCTTTTAAGGACTAAAACCAATAAAATGTCCTAGGTAGTAATGAAATCCAGACAGATTTGTGGGTCCACAACTCCACATCAGTTTGCTCTAAACTCAATTCTCTTCTCTAAAGGAGAGGGAAAAGTGATAAAACAAGCCCACATCAGATCTACACACACTATTTTAAAGAAGGGTTAAATGTCTTATATTCTCTCTGTATTAAAAGTGAATTATTAACACTAGCGGAATTTCAAAAACTACATTTACACCCCTTGTTCTTCAAATTAAAGTAGAAATGCTAAAAAAATTCTGTCAAAGGTAATGTGTTTTATCTCTCAATAACTTTTAAAAATGCTTTAAGGCCCATTATAGTGCATACTGCATATTCCCGGCACTGTTTGAATTTCAATGAGTATTTTGCCCTTTCGCTTGAAATTTCAACAGTATCCCACTTCACTTTAGTTTCAGTGATTTTCACATTTAGTACGAGGGAGATAAAGGCAATTAATCCTTTAATGAATCTCCGTAATAGCTCTCCAAATATAATCAGTATATATTTTGTATTATAGAGAATCATTTAAAATAGATGATTTAGAGTGTTTTTGAATATAGAATATTTAAAATCACTTTTTATTTCTATTTTAAAGGAACTCGTAGGAGGAGCTGCAGCAGAGTACCAAAAAGTTGAAGTAAAGACTCGCTATGCTTGCCACCTCATAAAAATTTAAGGAACTTGGGAAAAGTCTGACTGACCCTTAGAGCAAATAAGCCGAAAAGATTTGATCTGTATGGAACATTTTCCTTGGACTGTAACTTCGCAATGTCAAGATTACTGATAAAGAGCTCATACAGACCCATGCCAAAGACCAACATCACAGTTCCCAAAAGATAGACATCTGGAAGCAAAATAAAAAGAAATTAGCACCTTCAGCATGATTAACAGTTACCCCCAAATCACAGTTGAAAAAACTAGTTACTTACAAGTCACAAATGATAAGACAGATATTTGAGAAGATTTCAAATGTATCAATGCTGAAACAAACTTTGGGCTTGCTGAGTGGATAATTGGATATAGAGTGCTTGTGGCATTTTATAAGTGCGCATTAAATGTCAATCTGATACTATCCCTGAACCTTCATTTTATCTTCTCAATCACAAACCTCACAATTTAAAGCCCCATCACACAACAAAGCTTGCATCTTATGATTAAAGCTAGCAATAGAACTGCAAGTACTTTTTTTTTTTTGGGGGGGGGGGGGGAGAGGGGTTAACTCGGAATGCTCATCGGTTTATTGCAACTCTTAACGAACCGCATAACTAATAGATAAACCAGAGAAATGTACGCCGTTCCTCACGCACATTTCGCTTGAGTAAGGAATCGAGCCTACATAGTCTCTGTAAGGAGCATAACCACGTGCCACTCGAGTTAACCCCTTAACCTCAGGGCCAAACTCCAAGTACTTTACCTCAAGGTATACGGACACTAATCTGATCGTTCCCTGTGGATCTATCTGACATAATCATCTTCCCGATTCTTCTACCTTTCCTTCCATACAACAATACCCAGATATTGATAACCAAAAAATCAACTTCAACACCAACCACCACCACACAAATCTGACCCAATTATTAGAGTAACATTAGAGTACTATTAGGATAAGCTTAGAATAGTCATTAGTGGTAGGATGTTTCCCTAATATATAAAGGGTTGGTGTTCTATATTCTAATTAGCTTTTCTGAATGTAATTAAGCAGCGGCTCTGCTTTCTTCTTTTTCTTAGAATAAAAAATTTCTGCTTCTTTTTTTGATTAAATCTAACATGGTACCAAAGCATGGTTTGATCCCAAAATTGCTCTAAAGTTGCAATTGACGTTGTTGGTCAAAATTTTGGAAACTTAGGGCTGATGTCATCATTCCGGCATTGGAAAACTTTGAATCCGACATAGTTGAACTCTTTGACTGATGGGCTTCTGCATGGTGCGATTAGTTTTCAGATTTGAAGTTGTTTGGTTTATATTTTAAGCCCTCGAAAGTTTTCGAAATAACCCAGAAGGCTTATCTCGATCTGGACATTTCAAGCAATTTTCTTGCTTTTGATGCATCAAATCAACACAAAGGGCTTCATTTAGATTTTGTTGGGCATCATTTTGAAGCTTTTGCAAGTTATTAAGTTGTTGTCCTGCATACATGGAAACTGGTGAAGTCGGCACCTCGGAATCTCTTCGCACGAAACAATTTGTTTGATTTGGTTCATTCTTCAATTGATTTGCATTTGATTTGTGTTCTATTTGAAGATTTTGCAATCGTTGTGCATTTGCAAATAGATTTGGCGTCATTTTGTGTTCAATTTGAACCCTAGGTAAATGTTGTGACACCACCTGGGCTCTATTTGTGCTTTTTCATATTTTCAATTTTGCTCCAATGACTAGAGGAAGTGCAGATTCTCTTCGGGCAATGAGTGTTGATAGGTGTCAATTACATGTATTGGGCCTATGCTATGAAAAAAAGAAAAAAGAAAAGAAAAAAATTATTAGGTTAGAATATGTGGAGCTACATTACTGGGACTTCCACAGCTCCAACAAATACTAAAACAGAGAACTACGCAGACTTGATGAATATATGGGAGGTAAATAATGCAAGGATGATCAATAACTCTGTTGACCACGTTATTGGATTTCATTTGACCAAATTTAGCACAACTAATGCTATATGAGATTATCTGGCTACATGTATGTTCAATCCAACTTTGCTAAGCGCTATCAGCTTGGCCATGATATTTGCGTCACATGGCAAGATAATAGCAAATTACAGGAGTTCTATTCAGCTGTGATTGAGATTTGGGATCAACTTGCACTCACTGAGCCAGCTGGCTTGAGCGCAAATCAGATGTATTTGCACTTATAGAGAGGAACAATGGTTGGTATAGTTTTTTATGGCTTTGAGAGATGATTCTGAAGAACTTCGTGGGTCCCTCCTTCATCGCATACCACTACCTTCCGTAAATGTAGTTTTTAATGAACTATTGACTAAAGAAGTTTGTCGGAAGACCCTTTCTGAAAAAGAGATATTACTTGTACTGTCTCAGATAGTTCTTGTTGTTTCTTCTAAAGCTTAACTCTAGTTCTCAGCCTAGACAAGGTAGAGTAGTTATGGATAAATGTAGTTTTTGTCACGAGAAAAGGTACTGGAAAGCTCAATGTCCAGAGCTAGTGAAGAACTCTGTACAGGGACCATCATCTCAGTCATTTAAGCCTAAACCTCATCACAATGCAGCTGTTGCTCCACCAACTAAGGACTCCTCTTCCTCATCTACTTTGTCGTCTATCTCGGATCAATTGTTAAAAGCTTCTCTCTCTCCAACAGCCTAATGCCTTGTATGTGTCATCTTCAGCAGATTCATTTATCTTAAGACCTTCAGGTATATCCTTTGATACTTGGATCTTTGACTCCGGAGCTACTCATCAATGACCAGTAACCCCTTTGTATTTGCATCCCTTTTCTCTCCTCCCTCTCTATTTGTTCTTACTGCCAATGGAATCAAATGTCCTTAGCTGGTATTAGATTTGTTGTATCCCTTGGTTTGACATTTTCTAATGTTAATTCATCCTCCAATTTATATTGAACCTTATCTTTGTTAGTCAACTCTTTAATTGTGGATATTTGGGGACGTTTAAAATGACAATAAGTGATAAAATTTGATAAAAGTTGTGAGTTTGTAATTCGTGCAGTGAGATGAAAAGTAAATAATTTTTGAAGATTTTCAGTGTTTTTTAGCAATTTTCAGAACTCTCAATAGAGCCTTAGTCATTTTCTTTTTTTTCGGTTGTGTGGTGCAAGATTCACAATTTCAGAAACTAATTGGGATCGGCTGTAAGGAAGGAGGTTTATATGTTCTAGAAAATCTGCATATTCATGTTGTTGTTTCTACAACCTCTGATTTGTCTTCTTTTCGTTTGAGTCCTAAGTTTTCTAGTTTTTATCTTTGGCATTCTAGACTTGACTATGTTTCCTATTTTCGTCTTAAATATTTGGTGTCTACTAGTAATTGAGGTACTGCTGATTGTCATGTTATTTTCAGTTGTAGTGAATGCAAATTTGCAAAATTTTCTATTTTGCCTTTTAATAAGAGCATTACTGCCACTGCTTATCTTTTTGATCTTATTCACTCTGATATATGGGGACTTGCTCCTATTATAGCAAAAGGAGAGTCGAGGAACTATATTTCATTTATTGATGATTATTCTTGATTTTGCTAGGCGTTTTTAATGAAATGTGGTTCTAAATTCTTCTCTATGTACAGAAGTAAAAATAACTTACTTTTCTCTATAAACAAATACTAAAGAAAAAATCAGCATATAAGGTTAAGAGAGAAACAAGTTGCGAAGAGAACAAGGAGAGTACAAAGAATGGTTCACAAACTCACCAATGGACTCAACAAGCAAGAAAATCACTTTCCCCCGGTTCACAAAGTACTGTTGGAAAGCCTCCACAATGAAAGTGCTGCCCTGCATACCACAAATAATAGTTTTAACAATTTTATGCATGCCATAGATGTTTATGTTACAAATAAATTTAATTTAACATTACTGTGTGATTCAGTGTGAAGTTTTATTTTATGATATTAGGGAGGTTTCATAAGTCATTAGGGCATTTTTTGTAGTGCCTTTGATTCATAAGTTAGTCTAGTGCAAAATTCATAAGTTATATACATAGTATAATGGTGAGTCATTGTTATTTGCGTTAATGGCTCTTAATGTCGTAAAATAGTTTTAAGTGTGTGGGTATAGGGGTAGATGATTCATCTCTTAGTTTACTTGTAAATACCCATGTCTATCTATTTTTGTGTGAGCAATTTTATGAGAAATAAAATTGTGTTTTTTAGTTTTTTTTTTTTTTTTAAACTCAAGGAGTTTTTTTTTTTTTTTTAATTTTATGAGAAAGGAGCATGTGTCGCATATATTGAGGTGATAAAGGCTCTTAATGTGTTAATGGCTCTTAATGTCGCATCTATACGGACGACTGGTGGAGAGACTAACGAGTTCCCTATCACGATTAGTTTACATCAAGGCTTAGCGTTAAGCCCGTACTTGTTTACTTTAGTTATGGATGAGATTACAAGACATATTCACGATGAGGTGCCGTGGTGTATACTATTTGCAAATGATATTGTTTTAGTAGATGAGACGAGAGAAGGAATGAATGCTAAGCTAGAATTGTGGCAGGAAACGTTAGAGACAAAGGGTTTAGGCTAAGCCAATGCAAGACGAAATATATGGAATGTAAGTTTAGTCAAGAATAACGGGTAGTATAGAAGTAAATTTAGGCACACAAAAGATTGTAGAGAAAGATAAATTTAGGTACCTTAGATCTATGGTGCAACAAGATGGAGGGATTGATACTGATGTAAGTCATAGGATTCAAGCCGGGTGGACCAAATGGAGGAGTACTTCAGGGGCCTTGCGCGACTGAAAAGTCCCCCTCAAGGTGAAAGGAAAGTATTATAAAGTGGCGGTTAGACCAGCGTAACTATATGAATCAGAGTGCTGAGCAGTAAATCATAATCATGGTCAGAAGATGGTAGTTGCGGAGATGAGGATGCTAAGGTGGATGTGCGGGATTACAAGGAAAGTTGGGATGAAGAACGAGGAGATTTGGAGCAAAGTAGGAATAGCACCGATTGAAGATAAAATGAGAGAAAACCGATTAAGATGGTTTGGCCATGTTAAAAGGCGTCCAGCGGAAGCACTTGTTAGAAGCTGTGAAAGTATGGAGATTGCCAGGAGTAGGAGAGGTAGAGGAAGACCCAAAAAAAGTTGGAAAGAAACTATTAAACATGACCTAACCTACCTAGATCTATCGGAGGAGATGACCCTAAACAGATCTAATTGGCGTTGACAAATCTATATAGCCAACCCCACCTAGTGGGAAAAAGCTTGGTTTGGTTTAGTTTAGTTTGGTTTGGTTAAACTGAAGGAGTTCGGGCCAACGTGCATGCACCTTGAATAATTCTTGGGATCCTAAAGTTAACCTCTAATGACTTTGAGGAAACTTGAACCGATGATGATTAGAGAACAGACTCAAGGCTTAATCAGCTGAGCTAAACCTCCAGTGTCTTTTAAGTATTTTATTCTAAGTTAATTTCTCTTCCTCAATTTGTGTCTGCTCACTTTCCAGTGGTTTCAACCATCCAAGAATACATAATTCCCACAGTTCCTTCTAATCCATATATCTGCAAAAAAACCTAGGGGACTTAGGAGCGGGACCCCATCTAGAGCCCATAGAGTAACAGCTAGTAACTTATTGCAATTATTTTTCTTCAATTTTGTACTGAATTATTTTTCTTTTTCTTCTCATAATTCTGCAATCATCTCGTATTGGTCAATTTTGGTAAATGTCATATATATTGTCCTTTCCTAGTTTAGTCATTAGGTTTTAGCTTTGGATTCCTATCTAAGCAACACGTAGCCTATGAACAGAGTATCTTTGAATCAGTAATAAAATTATATCTTTGAGAGTTCATTTTCTATTTCACCAGCAGATTCCAAATCCCCTTGAATTAGGATTTTCTCGTTTGGCTAGGTCGATGATAATTAGCAACTTTCCGGACTAATTTAAACCACATCAAGCCCACACATTTTTCCGTTCTGCGTCAAAAGTTCAACTTAACTCTTGATCCAAATCAACAAAACAATAACCCCATTCAGACACTTTCAACACAAAGTTTACTTCCTGTTCTACCAAAGAATGATCCTCACATAAACAAAATGATACTAACGTGGTAAAAATAATACCTTGATGAAGCATAAAAGAGAGCCAACCAGAGACCCCCATACTGCAAAAATTGCCAAGAACCGGCACCCATAAATAACCTGTACATACACGTAGAAATAAACAAAATAAGGTGGTGTTTGGATAGCAAAAAATAAAAATAAAAAAAAAATTAGTATAAAAGTGACACGTGGTAAAATTTGATCGGAGCAAGATGGAAAAAGTTGGTAAAAATTAAAGGTGTTTTTTTTTTTTTTTTGGGCGTAAACCAAACAACCCTGAATCAGTATTCCAGTAAAACCCATCAGGTCTACTCCCTAAGAATTGTAGATTGATATCTCTACCTTCTCTATCTTCTCCTCAAAATCCTGTAACTTCCCTGGCAAGCTATGGACCTGTCCCGTCCCAGTGTCCGGAAAAACGGCCGGCGACATAGAGTGCACCGCCAAGCGGGCGTTGGGTCTTGAGCCGGCAATCATCTTCGTGGGAAATCTGATAGTAAATGGCGGGAACTCACAGACCCTTCTCGTATTTGGGGCCAATTTTGAGTGAATTACAGGGACTGTGCCAGTTGGTCTTGCAGTCAAGGCTCCAGGGGGTTTCATGGTGCCGGAAAATGTGAATCGGCGGCGTTGAAGGAGTATTCCGGCGGCGTACTTCCGGTGGAAGCTGAAGGAAGAGAGAACTGAGAGTACGTATGATGTGCAAAGGCTAGGGGACGAGAGTAGGAAGGAACGGAGATGTCCGATTAACAGTTACTCATTTTTCCAGGAATGATAACAGCCACACACGTTTATGAGCTGTGCTGTCATGAACTTTCCATCTTCCTATGTGGAAGTGCCACACGTGGTACTAGAAAACCTCCTAGGCTTGGTTGATGGCCATTTTGAATTGGTCGGGGAAAAAAAATTAATAATCTTCGTTGTCCCCGTATGTAAAAAAAATAAGAAAAAATAAGATAAAATGTGATTTAGAGTTGATTTTAATGTTTTTTTTTTTATGAAAAGTAGTAAATTGTGGGAACGATTTTTCAAATCTGTTCCCACAGATTAAAAAAAATTCATAAAAAATAACGACAATAGTATTCGTTTGAAAGCCTTCGACACGAAAAATATGATTATATAAAAAATTTACACATTCAGTTAATCTAGTTTCAGATTTTTTTTTTAGCGAAATATTAAAATTTTTTGAAATTCGTAATGACGGAAAAATTAGAGGTAGAAGAATTGTTGGAGATTTATAAAAGTTTATAGAGGCTGTTGAGTTGGCCAAACGGGGCCATTATTACAACAAGGAAAGCGAAGGAATATTTGGTGAAAATTTATCCCGAAAAAATACTAAAATTAAAAAAAATTAGGTGAAATTATTTACCTTTCTATTTTTTGTTTCCTATTTTATATATTTATATTTTAAAAATCTCAAAATAAAAAAATAAATAATGCTCTATTTTCTTTATTTTTTAGATTTTTTTATTTTTGGTTAAAAATATTCAAAATAATTTTTTGCAATTTTTTTCATTTCATATGTAAATTTATTTTTTATTTTCTAAAACAAATTTTGAAAATACAAGTGACGAAATACATTTCATCTATTTTTTTTTTTATTTTTAAAAGTATAAAATGACAATTGTGCTCAAAACATAAAATAAAAAACAAAAACAGAAAACAAAAAAATAAAAAAACAAACTAAATGTTGTCTTAATTTTTTACTCGTGACACAAATTACGAGTTGATATTTGTTCTAACCGTTTGCTATTTCAAACGCATGCATATGACATTGACCTCGAGGTGAGCATCACCCTTGAGACCTTGTTTGGTAGCACCAAAAATCACTAATTTTAACTAATTTTTATATTTTATTTCAATTAAATTTCTCCACATATCACATTTATGTCACATCTTTTTATTTTTATTATACTTTTTAACCAACTTTTTGCCAACTAAATATCCCCTTAATTGATAATGAATGAAAAAAAAAATCACTCTTTAATTGATATGTTCGCTTAGGACCAGCTACTAATTTTTTGAATTTTTTTAAATTGATTACATTTATCTTTTCATAATTTAAATTTTTTTTAAATCTTAAATGATACTAAAAATCTAACTTTTTTCTCTTCATACAAAAAAAAAAAAAAAAGAAAAAAGCTAGTTTTTTTAGAAGTCAACTACCCCAAAAAAAAAAAACTAGTTTTTTTCTTCCCTAACTTAGATTTAATAAGTACCCGAGAAATTTTATAACTCGAATCTTTATTATTCACTTATTTATTATTTGTCTACTATTTAAGTAAAATATCATCACTAATTCTTACTAAGCAACTGAAAGAAATCTAAAAAATGGAAGAAAGTGATGTAGAAATAAAAATAATTAGTTTTTTGGGCCTGTTTGGTAAAATTATTAATTTTTAATTTTTGTATTCAGTTTTTATGCTCAGTTTTTAGTTTTTGTGTTTATTTTTTTTATTTTTATTTTAATAGTAAAAATTAAAAATAAAAACCTAAAAAAATGTGTTTGGTAACGATAATTGTTAGTTAGTAATTATAGTTGTTAACTAATTAAATTTAATAAATTTAATTATTTTAATTATTAAAAATAATTTAATCCAATAAAAATAAAATATATTAAACATAATTTATTATATTTTTTAAATAATTTAATACAATATATTTTGCATTAATTAAATTAATTAAATAAATTAAGTTAATTTGATTTATTTATTTATTAACTTTAATTATTTAGTTATATATTTTGTAAATAATTTAATTCAATAAAAATAAAATACATTCAGTATAATTTAATTATATTATTTATTAAAAATAATTTATATTAAATTATTTTTTATAATAATATAAATAATTAATTTAGTTTAAATTAATTAAATGTAATTATTTTAATTATATTTTTATCTAAAATAATTTAACTCAACAAAAATAAAATATATTGCATATAATTTCTTATATTATTTATTAAAATAATTTAATAAAATATTTTTATATTAATTTAACTAATTAAATTCAATTTATAATTAATATATTTAATATATAACTAATTTAATATATTAATTATATATTTTTATATTACATAGTAATATATTTTGCGATGACCGAAGATGGGCAGGGGGATAGTGGCAACAGTGGGAGGCAGTGACTAGACGCTGATAGCAACCAGCGGACAGTGGTGGTTGATAGTCGTAATTGACATTGGTTTTATTAGAAATAAAAACTAAAAATAAAAATTTAAAAAAACATTTTTTCTATTTTTCATAATTTTTAAAAATTTTAAAAATAATTTTTATTTCTTTAAAAATTGAAAACTAAAAATAAATTTACCGAGTTTTTATATTCAATTTTCAAAAAAAAAATGCTAACAAAAACAGAAAACTAAAAATAAAATGGTAGCCAAAAGACCCTTAACTTTTTGTTAATTTGACTATTTGTTTTTCTTAATTTAAAAATAAATTATTTATGAAAAATAAAATTAACTTTTTAGTAGTTAATCTTTTAATTTTATTTTTTTGTTAAATTGATTTTTTGTTTTTTTTTTCATAATTTAAAAAAATTAAAAATATAAAGGGATAAGTAAAATTATTTTAATAAAAAAAATTATAATTAGAAGGTAAGCAGCCCTCTTGATGGCCAAACGCAAAATCAACCTCGACCCATAGAAGCGAAGATGTCTTTCAAACCTTCATAGCCTACGAATCCAACCCAAATGCCACAAAAGCCCACGAACCCTCCGGCCATCGTCTGCTCTCTCTCTCTGTCTCACGCTCACTCTCAGCACGTTTGTCCGTCGAGGTCGAGACTTCACAGTTGGTGGAAGAAGACGTATTCGAATGCAGTGAAGCGTTAGTTCATCTATCTGTCTGTCTATCTCCCTCTATATGTACTTACGATTTTTGACAAATATCATCTGATTTTATTTCTTCATTCCTTTTTTTTTTTTTTTTCCTTTTTGTGTATTTTTCTTTTCCAGAATTTAGCTTCTGCTAGTTTTCGATTTCACCTTCTCGACCAGCAATTCTTTCTTTTTTTTTTTTTTGGGTTCAAAGGTTTCAAGTCTTTTTTCATAGCTAATTGTGTTTGAGAATTATAGCACTTAGAGATATGCATATACATTCGGTAATGGAGCTGTGATAACTTATACATGTAAAATTTGCTTAGGGTTTCAACTGTTCATATCCTCGAACGGAGGCAATGACCGAGAACCCTGGTGGTAAACACTCCGCCGTTCCCCTCAAAAACCCACCTCGGATCATACCCTCGTCATCACAAACCCCAAAACAACAATCGCTACAGCAACGACAATTTCCAACATATCTTGAAACCCCAAATGTGTCTCCAAGGGCAAGAATTCTATGTGAACTCCTGGCCATGGCCCCACCAAACGAGCTTGAGATGGCGCTTTCGTCAACCGGAATCATCCCTGACCCGGAAATTGTTGAAGAAGTACTTAAACTCTCCTATGGGTCTCCCTCGGCTGCTATCATGTTCTTCCGGTGGGCTGGGATGAATCGGAAGCACTCGGCCCAAACGTGGAACCTGATGGTGGATTTGCTTGGCAAGAACAGAATGTTTGAGCCAATGTGGGACGCGATTCGGTCAATGAAGCAAGAAGAGTTGCTGTCAACAGCGACGTTTGTGTCAGTGTTTCGGAGCTACTGCACTGCAGGTAGGATCTCTGAAGCTGTCATGACTTTTGATGTGATGGACAGGTACGGAATTGAACCCACTGTCATGGCTATGAACTCTCTGTTGATTGCAATTTGCCGCGAGGATAATCAAACCTTGAAAGCTTTCGATTTCTTCGAGCGGGTTAAGACTAAGATTGCCCCAGATGCAGACTCTTTTGCCATTTTGTTGGAGGGGTGGGAGAAGGAAGGGAATGTTGCAAAGGCAAAGAACACCTTCGGGGAGATGGTGATTCGGGTTGGTTGGAGCTCGCAAAACATGCCTGCTTATGATGCATTCTTGACAACTCTTGTTCGTGGGTCACAGGTAGATGATGCAATCAAGTTTCTTCAAGTTATGAAGGGGAAGAATTGCTTGCCAGGTTTGAAATTCTTGTCTAATGCTCTCGATATTCTTATCAAGCAGAATAATTCAACTAGTGCTGTCCTTTTGTGGGATATAATGGTCGGTAATGGAGTGGCACCTAATTTAATAATGTACAATGCCATAATTGGCTTGGTTTGCAACAACAATGATCTTGATAATGCCTTCCGTTTCCTTGATGAGATGGTCTTCTATGGTGCTTTCCCTGATTCTTTGACCTATAACATCATTTTTCAATGTTTGATTAAGAACAAGAAGGTTCGCCAAGCAGGCAGGTTTTTCTTCGAGATGATCAAGAACGAGTGGCCTCCAACACATTTAAATTGTGCTGCAGCCATCACGATGTTTTTTGACGGGGATGATCCTGAAATGGCACTTGAAATCTGGGACTACATGATTAAGAATCATGTTCTCCCTCTTGAAGAGAGTGCAAATGCGTTGCTTACTGGGCTCTGTAAAATGGGCAGGCTAACAGAGTTGAGGAGGTTTGCTGACAATATGCTTGATAGAAGGATTAATATCTACGAATCAACAATGGAAAAGTTGAAACATGCTTATTATAAGGCAGGCCGAAATCTTCGTGATGCATATGATAGTCTTTCAGAGAAGTGGAAGTCTTCCTAGATGCTGTGGTTGGAGCTTTTTGTTTAATGGGCTTTATAACTTTTTTTTGGGGTTATAAGTGGAAACGCTGTGAACACAAACTGTTTTTACTATTTGTTCATGGTTAATTCGTAGTAATTAAATGGACCGCTTTTCTTCCTCATACCTTTGACATTGGAATGTGCTATCATTTCTCTTGCTGTCGTCCTGTTTGCTGATCACACCCTTCTTGCTGTCGTCCTGTTTGCTGTCGTCTAATTTCTGTTTTTTCATGCCTATTTAGTGCACCACTTTCAGGAAGTGAGGTGGAGTTAATATTTCCAGGGTGCATTGGTGCTTTTCACAACAAAATATGGAATCACAAATATGCTTTGTTTGCTCTCAACCCCCTTCTCATCATGGTAACGACGGGGCATGGGTGTTTTGTTTCCTGAAACTGTGTGCTTTTTATGTGTACGTGCGCGCAAATGCATATGTATATTTTTCACTTTTAGTGAACAACTGTTTTTCTGCTTAATATTGTTTGTTCTCTTGTCTTTCAAATACCTTATTTTTCTACTTGTACTCCTTGTTTTTGTTGTTTATGGTTCATAACTGTAAACACTGGTGGAGTGCTTTCTAATGGGACTTGAGGAATGGCATTAGCCAGGATTAATTTTGTTTATTCTATTAGTTTATGCTCCTGCTAATGGCTTTTTTCTTGTGTTTCATCCTATAAAGCAAAACTTTTTCCTAATACCTCTTCCATTCATCTTTATTATTATTATTATTATTTGGTGGGTTCCTCCATTCATCTTCCCTCACTTGCGCATCTTTTTTCAAGTGAATTAAAGAGGGCAATCTCAAGTTTTGCCAAACTATCCACTCTATAGCTAAATGCAAGTCCTCTAGAAGTGGTGAGTGTTAGAATATAGAATATATGCTTAATTTCCTTAGAATATAGATATGATTGTTTAGAATATAGGAGTGATTGGTTTGGTTTCCAAATTTACTATTTCCTATTTGATGTAAACCTTCACTATAAATAATGTTCAAGGGAGAAGAGAGAATTCAATTCAATCTCTCCCTTTTTTTTCAACTTGGTATCAGAGCATCTTCTGGTTCCACTAAAAAAAAAAAAGAAAATAAAAAAAAACCCTAGCAGTACTGTAGTAGCACTGTTAGAAAACAAAAAATCCTAGCAGTACTATAGTAGCACTGTTCATCGCCGAGGATCACAGCCCCACCGGAGTCGTTGCCTGCAGGTGAGCCTCGCGCGGGTCTTCCGAGGCATCCAGATCCCATGCGCCTCCCTTCTCTCGGCGCTTGGAGGCGCATCTCCTCCCGGGAAGTTTCTAGCAATCTTGTCGGAGTTCGCCAAGGGTAGGCGACCCTCTTGGCTTGATGAGTTGTTGATTTGGATGTAAGCACAGTCGTCCTCGTCTCTGTCTTTCACAGCCGTCTATTTTCCTTTTGACTTCTTTTGTCTGAGACCAGTTCTGCCATTCTGGTTTGTTCTGATTTCTTTTGTTGCTGCCATCGTGGCGTTAGTTTGTTGGTTTACTACTGTTGTTCTATAATTTCAAATAGTTGCGGAGGTCTCTTTTGTATGGTTTCTTTTTTTTACAACTGTGCTGGAGATTCATTGGGTAACTATTATTAAACATGTCAAAATCTGAGACTACTACTCCAATCATGCCTCAATCTGTATTCTTAAAGGCAGATGATGTTCCTCGTTCTATTACACCAAAAAAATTAAATGGTGAGAATGATTTGAGTTGGGCACATGCTGTAAAGACCTTTCTTCGAGGAAATGATAAGTTACAATATGTTACTGATGAGCCACCTTTGTCCATTGATCCTCAGTATCGTGTTTGGATGAGCGAGGATGTAATTGTTATTGGACTATTATGGCATAGTCTGGAGGATTCAGTTGCTACTATTGTTGAGTTTTGTGACTCTTCTAAGAAGATCTGGGATTGTCTTGCAGAATCTTATTCCCAGAAAAGTAATATCTCTTGAATCTATGAGTTGTATGAGCAGATATTCTCTGCAAAACAGGGCAAGAGATCATTGTCTAATTACTACAGTCACTTGAAGAGCTTATGGGAGCAGTTATTACAATACAGATCGTTCAGTGAAGACTTAACACAGCAAAGGAAGTATGGGGAAGAATTCATGATTGTAAACTTTTTATCTGGCCTTAATGCTGCACTTCAAGGCTTTAAAGATCAAATTTTAACAAGTGAAACTCTTCTTACTGCTGCTAGTGCTTATGCCCGTATACAAAGGTCATCATTGGGTTGCCATCCATCCATGGCTAATGATCATTCAGTGACCTCTACTGATTCTTCAGCACTTATTAGTTATCATAATCGAGGAGATTCTTCTCAAGGTAATTCCTGTGGCACTATTGTTATTTGGATAACATGCTCTCGGTGCATGTTAAGGGGTTACGCCGCTAAAATGCACCATTCTAGCAATCTTAGAAACTTTAGTTCTTTTAAACAGAATAGTATAGTCAGGAAAATCTTTCAAGATCAAGATGTTACAATTGAGATTGAAGAGGATGATAAGATCAAAGGGGGATATCGAATCATCGAGCGAGGAAGAGGCTACGTTCGATTATTAATCATCTATATGGAAGAGCTTAGATGGCTTCGACAACTTTGCCAGAAAAGCTGGGGAAAGCTGAAGGCTGCAAACAAATTGGTTGTCTCAGAGGAGGTGCCAGAACACTACTCTGCTCAATCATCCAAGCTGGCAACACTAGAAAGCTTGAACTACGACTGTTTGCACCTTATGGAAGAAGACAAGTAAGAGTCTCGGAGCTGTCATATGGTTCAGGTTGGAGTTTTTTATCAAATATTCTTAGCAATTTTATTGTTAAAGATCAGTTTACCCAGGGAAGACAGTGGGCTTCCCCCTACGCTGAATCTGTTAGGCCCATAAATGAGTTTAAGTCATATGCTCAGGCAGCTGCTATTCCAAAGTGGCAGCTGTCAACCATTCGTAGTTTTTATAATGATCAGCATGTCATTGTAAACTACGAAGATGCTGTAGAAAATAGCATGCTTTTGAAAAGGTGTTTGGTCGGAAGATTAGGGGGTCCAGGGGAGGCTAAATTGGATGTTGCTAGCCTCTCGACAAAGGTAAACAGGAAATGGAGAATCCCAGGTGGAGTAGAGATAAAGGAGTTGGATGATGAAAGATTTCTCTTCATTTTTCCATCCAAGCTGCTGGCTAAAAAGATAAAGGAGGAGCTAGTTTTCATCAATGGGCAGCCATTATGGTTAGACTTTTGGCACAGCTGGAGTTGCTGCTCTCGAAGAGGATGGAATGGAAATGAAGTCTGGATAAAATTGTTGGCCTGCCAGTATTTCTATGGAATGCAAATGTCCTTCGCAGTATAGGCAATTTTTGTGGTGGCTTCTTAGAAACTGAACCTGGTCTTCATCCCCCCCAGTAGCTACAAATGGGTCAGGATTAAAGTTAGAGGAGATGGCAGGAGAATCCCTGCTTCAGTCAGAATCATAGTTGGACAAACTATGTATGACTGCCCAATTTGGGTTGAAAGGAGAACATGGGTGGATTGGGCAAATCAAAAGCAAAGCTTTTTCCGGCCATCGGAAGCTAAGAAGAAGGAGGCGCGTGGCCCATATGCAAATACATTGAATGATACAGCTCTTGGAAACCGAAAGGGCAAGAAATTAATTCATTCTAGATCCAGGAAGTTCGAAGGATCCTCAAAAGCTGCTAAAGTTCAATGGATATGAGTTGGTGAAAAATCCAAGCAATTAATGAGAAATCCAAAAGTTTACCCAGTGGGCCCCCCAGCAGTAAACAGGTTTGAACTCTTGAGAGATCAATTTAATGATAAGCATTCATTGGAAGTATCTAGCTCTATGGCTCCTCAGAAGACTGATAATAAAGGAGATGAGGGAGAAATCAAGGAGCTATTTACTAAGTCTCTGGATAGCTGGAAAGTTTTTGGGACAAAGTATAGTTCCAGGAAATCTCACCAGATGATCATGGACAAAAGCAGATAATTCCACAAGTCAGTACCCAACTGAAGAATTCCCACGTGCCAATTTCCAATCAGAAGATCTTAGTGAAGATGGAAATCTTACAGATTTTGAGAATATGTTAGTCCCCTTTGATTTCCAAGAATGTGACAAGGGGCCAATCCTTGATGTCAACCCTTGGCATCCTTCAGTCCAGGTGAAGCTTGGCAGGAAGACTCTGATCTCCTGCTATTGGAAAACTGTGGAAAGGACCAAAGTAAGATCTCTGCCTGGGTCATTAACAGAATGAAAACATTTAAGAAGATTTTGGGTATCTCAAGTGATGGTTTTGAAGAAAGAATCATGGAACTACTCCAATCAATTGAGGAGAAGAGGAAACAGAATTTCAGTGGACAAAAAAAGCAGCAAAGAAGCCATTCCAGCAGAATAGCTAGGGAGTTAAGGAATTTGCAATGTTCAATCAGTTATGACAAAGAAGCAAGGGAGTCTGATCTTGAATCTATTAGAGGGGAGGAGACAAAGACTTTATCTTATAAATGATACCAAAAATCATTAGTTGGAATGTAAGGGGCTGTTGTGGTAAGGAGAAAAGGTTATTAATTAGAGCCTCCCTCAAAAAATGGCAGCCAGACGTGATCTGCCTACAGGAAACTAAACTCAGTAAGGTTGATGATTTCACTATTAAATCTCTCTGGGGAGGGAAAGGGAGTAATGGGTTGCTTTGGAGTCTTCAAGGGTCTCGGGAGGTATCCTAGTCATGTGGGATAGCAGAAAACTGCAGGCAGTGGCTTCTGAGATTGGTTCATTTTCCATCTCAGTTTCATTTAAGCATACAGAAGAAGATATTGCCTGGTCTTTTACTGTTGTATATGGCCCGATAGATAAACAATGAAGATTGAGTTTCTAGAAGAAGTTGGGGCAGCAGCAGTCTACCGATGGAATCAGCCATGGTGTTTGGGCGGTGATTTTAATATGGTTAGAAGCATCGAGGAAAAATGGGGCTGCACCAAAAGGACAAAGTACATGAGAAGCTTCTCAGATTTTATAGAAGATTTACAGTGCATAGACTTACCTCTCAATGGAAGCAAATTCACATGGAGTAATAGTATCAGTAGTCAAGGCTTGATAGATTTCTGGTTTCATCTGAGTGGGAGGATTTATTCCCCACATCACTACAGAAAACCCTCCCTAGGTTAATTCTGATCATTTTCCCCTAATGTTAGATGGGGGAGGAATGAAAGGTGGCCCCAAACCTTTTCGTTTTGAAAATATGTGGTTGCAGGTGGAAGGATTCAAGGAAATGGTTGCCCAGAGGTGGAATAGCTACAAATTAATGGGTCTGCAAGCTACAGGTTGATTCAGAAACTTAGAAACCTCAAAACAGACCTTAAGAAATGGAATTCAGAGGTTTTTGGAAGCATTGCACATCAGAAAATTCAATTGGAACAAGAAATTCAGACTCTCGACTTGAAGGATGAAGCTGGTAGCATCTCTAATCAAGGGAGACAACAGAGACAAGAAAGATTTTGGCTTTTAAACCAGATAATCAAGATGGAGGAGATCAGCTGGCGACAGAAGTCCAGAGTTCAGTGGCTCAAAGAAGGAGACGTACCACCAAGTTCTTTCATAAACTGGCTTCAGCAAACAAACGGAAGAATTGGATTGACAAACTGCAGGTCAAAGGGGAGCTGACAGACGACCAAGGAGTGATAAAAAAAAAGCATAGTGGAATTCTACAAGAATTTATTTACCGAAGAAGAAAATTGGAGACCCAAGGTGATGAATTGGACTTATCTCAACTGGATTCACAGTCTGCAGCAAGATTAGAAGACCCTTTTGTAGAAATTGAGGTTTATTCAGCCATTATAGGCCTCAATGGAGATAAAGCCCCTGGTCCAGACGGTTGGACTTTAGCATTCTTTCAACAATGTTGGAGTATATTAAAAGAGGATCTAATGTCTGTTTTTGCAGACTTCCATAGTAGCTGCAGTTTTGGGCGCTGTTTGAATTCCACCTTCATTGCATTAGTCCCAAAGAAAAATGGAGCAGTAGAGATAAAGGACTACAGGCCAATCAGTTTGGTGGGTGCAATCTACAAGATTATTTCGAAGGTACTTGCAAGCAGATTGAAGCAGGTGATGAAAAGCCTAATCTCAGATTCTCGGCATGCTTTTGTGAGGGAAAGACAGATTTTGGATGCAATTCTGATAGCCAATGAGATCTTAAACACTAGAATAAAAAGCAAGAAAACTGGATTAATTTGCAAGCTGGATTTAGAGAAGGCATTCGATCATGTAAACTGGAACTTCTTAATCTATTTGCTAAAAAGGATGGGCTTCAGAAATAGATGGTGCCAGTGGATAAAATGGTGCATCTCCTCTGTCAGCTTTTCTATATTGATTAATGGTTCTCCCGAAGGCTTCTTTGCAGCATCTCAAGGATTAAGACAAGGTGATCCCCTATCACCTTTCCTCTTTATTTTAGTAATGGAAGTGTTCAGCAGGATGATGAAAAATGCTGAAAAGGCAGGATATATGGAAGGTTTCTCAGCTAGCTCCAGCAGTAACATCTCAGCATCACTCATTTACTGTTTGCAGACGACTCCATAATTTTCTGTGGAGCAGATTCATTACAACTAGGCCATTTAAGGTGCATCTTGTTGGGTTTTGAAGCTGTTACTGGATTGAAAATCAACCTCAGTAAATCAGAGGTTTTGTCAGCTGGACAGTGCTCTGAATTGGCAGATTTAGCTGCTGTCTTAGGTTGTAAAACTGGCTCTCTTCCCACTATTTATCTGGGCATGCCTTTGGGAGCCAAATTAACTTCCAAATTGATTTGGGATCCTATTCTCGAAAGATGTAGGAAAAGGTTGGCTGAATGGAAAATTAGCTACCTTTCAATTGGAGCGAGAACCACTTTGATTAATAGTGTTCTTTCTAGTCTTCCAACCTACTATTCTCCCTGTTTCCAGCCCCAAATTCTGTGTTAATGAGCTGGAAAGACTTCAGAGAAACTTTCTCTGGGGAAGAACTGATGAAGTCTTCAAACACAATCTAGTGAACTGGAAAATAGTATGTAGGCCTATTCACTCGGGAGGAGCAGGAATAAGGAATCTGAGACTCTACAATGAAGCTATGATGGGGAAATGGCTATGGAGATTTGCCCAAGAAGAATCCAGCCTGTGGAAACAGCTGATAGTTAATAAATATGGAGTGGAGAAGGGAGGCTGGCTTTCTGCTGAGGTCCCTATTACCTTCGGCACAAGCATATGGAAAAGGATAAGAAGGATTTGGCAAAAGTTTAACAGCTGTATATCTTGGAAAGTGGGAAGAGGAGACAGGACTTCTGTTCTGGAAGCACAACTAGTTGGAAATGGGTAGCATCTCAGAGCTATTCCCTGATATCTATGCCATCGCAGCTCATAAGAATGCCACAATCTCAGATTATAGCAATGCGTTTGGACAGGAAAGAGTTTGGACTATCCAACTGCGAAGAAATTTGAACGACTGGGAACTAGAGAGCTTCGGCAATTTGATGGAACTTCTCTATTCTCTTCAAGTGGAAGACAGCAGATGAAATGTCATGGAAGCAGACACATCAGAATAGTTTTACTGTAAAGTCTTTTTATCTAGCACTACTTGGTGCTGAGAAGGAAAGATTTCCTTGGAAGAAACTTTGGAAAACCTTGGTTCCCACAAAGATAATTTTCTTTCCTGGTGTGCAGCAAGGGGGCGGATTCTTACCATGGACAATCTAGAACTTAGGGGCTATTCTATGGCTAACAGATGTTCCCTTTGCCTGAGAAGCGAAGAGTCAATTGAACACTTGTTCTTCCACTGCTCATGGTCCTCCGAGCTGTGGAGCTTCATCTCTCTTGCTTTGGAGTTCATATATGTTTCCTAATGACCTGAAGAGCTTCCTATTAGTGTGGTGGGGGTCAAACTTGGGAAAGAGGAGAAGGAAGATATGGAATCTGGTGCCTTTTTGCTTATTTTGGCTGATTTGGAAAGAAAGAAATAGGAGAATCTTTGAAAACAGAGAGAGGACTACTTTGTGTGTTAAAAGCTTCTTTCTATCTTGTTTATATAGTTGGGTAGAAGATGGTAGAGAGATTGATCTTTGTTCTTTTATGCAATTCGTGGCAAGTATGCAGTGATTAGGGGAAATGTAAATTTTTTTCTTTCCTCTCCAGCATCTTTCGATGCTATTAATAAAAAACTTACTTATCTTTTCAAAAAAAAAAGGTAATTCCTGTGGCACTCGTGGTGGACGTAATACTCGTGGTAGTTCTCGTGGTGGAGGACGTTCATCAAATGGTCGGGGTGACCACAAGTGTGATTTTTGCGGTGGTACCAATCATACTGAGCCTTATTGTTGGAAGAAATATGGGAAGCCTAAACAAGCACACCATGTCTCTGATTGTGCTACTTGTCACTTCCAGCGTCTGATAATGGAGCTACCACGTTTGATTCTCAGGAGACAATTACTTTAAGCTCAGCGCAATTTCAAGAGCTCATTCAGTCCTTGCGTGCTTCTAATCTTTTATCTTCCACTGCTACTTTGGCCAACTCAGGTAAACCAGCTCTTGTAACCTCATCTTCTCCCTCCTGGATCATCGATTCGGGAGCCAGGTCACATATGTCTGGTAATTCCTCCTTATTCTCTAATCTCAGTAGTGTTAATCATAGTGGTTCTTCTCATCCTGTGTCTGGTAGAGGGACTCTTCATCCCTCATTATCTCTTGATCTCCCCTCTAGTCTTTATGTACCACACTTTCCTTTTAATTTACTTTCTGTCAGTCGGTTAACCAAATTATAATTGTTCCATAACCTTCTTTTCTACTTCTTGTGTTTTTCAGGACCTCACGATGAAAAAGATGATTGGTTCGGGGCATGAGAAGGATGGCCTTTATTATCTTGATCGTGATCGTCCACCAGAGCAGCTAACTACTATAGTTCTCCACACCTCTGTCTCTCCCCTTCAGTGGCATGTTCGTCTTGGTCATCCATGTTTAGCTCAATTGAAGCTACTTTTTCCTAATTTAAGTTCAATGTCTAGTCTTGAATGTGAGGCTTGTCAACTTGGCAAGTATCACCGTAGTTCTTTTCTTATCCGTAGTATTAGTCATAAGTCTGAACCTTTTGATGTCGTTCATACAGATGTTTGGGCCCTGCCCGCCTTTCTAGTGTTAATGGTTTTTCATATTTCGTGATATTTGTTGATAATTTTTCTCGAATGACATGGTTGTTTTTAATAAAACAACAGTCTGATTTACCTTCTATTATTTCTCGTTTTTATAATAAAATTGTTACTTAATTCAACAGAAGAATTAAAGTCTTTCATTCTGATAATGCATTAGAATATATTTAGACGGTTGTTCATAATTTTTGTGCTGATAAGGGCATTTTCCACCAAACTACTTATTCTCGCACCTCTTAACAAAATGGTATTGCTGAACAGCAAAAATCGTCATTTGCTAGATATGCTCGTACTCTAATGTTTCACATGCATATCCCTAAATCTTTTTAGGCAGATGCTGTCTTCACTGCCTATTATCTAATTAATAGGGTCCCTACACCGATACTGTCAAATAAATCTCCATTTTCTCTTCTTTATCCGAATCGGTCACCTTTTCCTCTTTCTCCTCATACCTTTAGTTGTGTTGTCTTTGTTCATATATTTAATCCTAATCAAGACAAACTCTTACCTCGTTCTCGTAAGTGTATCTTCTTAGGATATTCCCGTACTCAAAAAGGTTATCGTTGTTATCACCCTCCTTCCCGACGTTACTTATGAGTGCAAATGTCACCTTTTTTGAATCTACTCATTTCTTTTCTCCTAGTGGTGACTTCTTATCTTCTGATCTTATTGCTTTTGTGAAGGGGCACACTCCCTTACTCTTCCTGCCCCTTTATCTTCCACTTATGTTCCCATATCCCAGTCTACCTCACTTACTCCTACCACCGATCCCTCCATAACTTCAGAACCATTAGTTTAGTCTGAACCTTCTGTTCCTGCCAGTGCTCCTACTCCTCTGCAATAGGTTTATCGACGTGATCCTGATAGGAAGGTCATTCTTCCCTTGCCGGCAGATCACACTCCTTCATCTGAGGTACCTGATTATGACGAAGGTCATTCTCCTTTCCCTGACCTGCCCATTGCCTTACGAAAAGGTAAGCATACTTGCACTCAACATCCTATTGCTAATTTTGTCTCTTACCATCAGCTTTCTTCTTCCTTGTCTTTCTTTGTTTGTGCCTTGTCTTCTGTTTTTGTTCCTTCTACTTATCAACAGGCCTTGTCTATTCCGGGATGGAAACACGCAATGAATGAAGAAATGCATGCTCTTCATCAGAATCATACATGGGAACTCACCTCTCTACCTATTGGCAAACAAACTGTAGGTTGTCGCTGGGTTTATACTTTTAAGTATCTTCCAAATGGTTCAGTTGAGCATCTTAAAGCTCGATTGGTTGCCAAAGGGTACACTCAGACATATGGTGTTGACTATTCTGAGACTTTCTCTCTTGTTGCTTGTCTGAACTCAGTTCAGATTCTTCCTCTTGTTGCTGCACAGCCGTTCTTGGCCCCTACACTAGCTTGATATTAAGGAATGCATTCCTCCATGGAGAACTACAAAATAAGTCTATATGGATCAACCTCCTGGTTATAGTATCCCTAGTAGTAAGCATCTTGTGTGTCGCTTACGGCGTGCTTTATATGGTCTGAAACAATCTCCTAGGTTTGGTTTGATCGTCTCAGCTCTGTTCTCCTTGATATTGGGTATACTAGTTCTACTGTTGATCATTCAGTCTTTGTACGACGAAAATCTTCTGACACTATTATATGATTGTCTATGTGGAGGACATTATTATTTCTGGTGATGATGTCACGGGTATTGTGGATTTAAATGGTATCTTGCTACTCAATTTCATACCAAGGATTTGGGTCGACTTCGTTACTTCCTTGGAATTGAAATTGCCCACTCTTCACTAGGCATCTCACTCTGTCAATGCAAGTATGTGTTGGATTTACTCTTTGAAACTAGTCTTCTCGGTGCCGTCCTGTTGATACTCCTATGGACCCATCTACTAAGTTAGATGCTACTTCGGACGGGCCATTTTCTGATTGGGTCGTTATTGTCGTCTTGTGAGCAAGCTTATTTATATCACTGTTACTCATCCTCATATCACTTATGTTGTGGGGGTTAGTCAGCCAATTTATGCATAGTCCTCGTCTTCCGCATTTTGAGGTTGTTTGTCAGATTCTACAGTATTTGAAGCATTCTCCTGCTCGTGGACTTTTGTATCGTTCCTCTTTCTCCTTATGTGTTACTGGTTATAGTGATGGTGATTGAGCTAGAAATCGAAGTGATCGGCGTTCAACCTCGGGTTACTGTACCTTGTTGGTGGTAATTTGGTTACATGGCGTAATAAGAAACAATAGGTTGTGGCTCGTTCTAGTGCCGAAGCTGAGTATCGTGCTATGGCTCCACTGCTTCTGAGATGCTCTGGGTTCGGTCACTCCTTCGGGATTTTGGTATTGAAGTTCCTGCTCTTATGGAAATGTATTGTGACAATCAAGCGGTTATCTTTATTACCAATAATCCTAGTTTTCACGAGCGTACAAAACATATTTAGGTTGATTGTCATTTTATACGTGATTTGTTGCTCCGCAAAGAGTTGAGTACTCCATTTGTTCGCTCCTCTTCTCAGTTGGCCGATATTCTCACCAAGCCATTGTCTCGTTCTGTATTCAGAGTTTCACATCCAAGGTGGGCATTTTCGACTTATATGCTCCAGCTCGAAATGCCCACCTTGAGGGGGCGTGTTAGAAATAGAATATAGCTTAATTTCCTTAGAATATAGATATGATTGTTTAGAATATAGGAGTGAGTGATTGGTTTGGTTTCCTAATTTCCTATTTCCTATTTGATGTAAACCTTCACTATAAATAATATTCAAGGGAGAAGAGAGAATTCAATTCAATCTCTCCCTTTTTTTCAACTGTGAGGAATAAGATAAAGGAAAAATGGAAGGATAATAAGAAGCGAGGAGCATTTGCATGGTATGTGGCACCTTTTAGTTTTGTTGAAGCTCAATCTACCTAGTGATTTTTCCCTGTTTCTTTCCTAGAAATGCTCCCAAACTTGGAGAAGAAGTTGAAAATTCATGGGAAGTGGTGGTTGATTTTGGTTAAATAATGGTGAATGTAGAAAAATCAGTAAAGAGGCAAGTGTTTGTTCTCTTTTGATATACTTAACAGAAGGATGTGTGGTCCAGTAACTTCTTTAATTCTTTAATTTTAATAAGTTACCAGATGGGGCTATTAGGAGCTTAAGCTAAATATAATGACATACTTAGAGATGCAGGTTGCTGTCAAGTCATTGTGATAGTTAGGTGAATTGGAAAGTCCAGATTGAGAAGTTTGAGAGTTTTCATATATATTTATGGTGTTTTATTTACTTATTCTTTATTTTTATTTGTCATTAAGTTGGGTCTTAATAAAGTGTGATTTATATTTATTTTGTGATTGGATGTTGTAAAAACAATGGCTAGAGTTGTCAAAATGAATAGTATAAATAGTCAAGTGGTGGATGGAGAAAGATAGAGAGTTAAACCCATTTAATATATGATATTGGTTGACCTTATAACTCCCTTCATCTATATCCTCCTCTTGTCGTGATTGTTTGCTCATTTATTTCTCCTTTTCTATCAACGAACCCCCAAAAGGGGAAAAAAATCATTTGATACAAGAGTTTGCAATTATGCTCTTATTTCATCTTCATCTACTATCTCTTATGGCAACACAAAGAGGTAGAGGAAGATGCAGTAGTTGGATGGGTGATGCAAAGATGATGAATTGCATGATGAATTGCAAGCGATACTATAAAAACTTGAAGAACTTACTTTGTGACTTGAATCCCAAGAAGCTTGTTGAGAGCATGGGCATCAAGTTGCATCTTCTAGTGTTGAATTTTTGCCAATCATGGAGATGATTGAAAAGGATGTTGTATTGTGATGCTGACATTTTGAAGATCGACTTACCAAAGTTACATAGTTGCTTTCAACACTGTTTTCAAGTGATTTAGTGCCATCAAAAAAATTCTTTGAGTATAAGGGGACGTTGATAGAAGTTGATGATAGTGTCTTATGGAAGTGGAAGTATTCAATGATTTATACCGAACCCCAAGAAGATATTTTCATATCTCATGCTAATATTTGTGGCATAAAGAATTGGAATTTTTTGTGGGATCGGATGCTCCACTAGTCTATGATGTCTATTCATATGAAGAATGTTGAGCATAGCAGTTCAATACTCCCAAAACATGTGCCTTTTGCATTAAAAGAATTTTTTTTGATACTCGTTTTGGTACCTTGAATAAGCCTAAAGAGTTTGTTCTACTCCCTTTTTAAAGAGGATACCTTCCTTAAGGAAGACATTATTGGCTTGTGGAAATATGTTACTTTTTGAATATCCTTTTGTTCGAAAAATAGAGTTGGCTACTAATGAAGCTCAATTAAGTTATCTTGAAGAATTTTTTGATCAAGCAATAGTTGAATCCACAAACTCTATGGTATATTCGAAGTTATCAAGTGATTCCTTTGGCGGTGCTCCAATGGTCCTATGTCAAGGGGAGACATCCATGGTTCTTTCTAAAGAAGATCATTGATGCGATCTCACATCGGGTAGCAAGGGCGGTCTTTGATGTTATATATATGGGTTTGGCAACCCTCCCCTTATGAGCTAGTTTTTTAGGTAGAGTTAAGCCAGGTTCGTATCATTTGGTATCAGAGCCAAACCTCGTCTGGTGGTGAGCCCCACAAGTTCGGTTTCCTGCACGAGGACGTGCAATCTAAAGGGGTCGGGTTTGATGTGATCTCACATCGGTTAGCAAGGGCGGTTTGGTGTATATATATGTTTGGCAACCCTCCCCTTACGAGCTAGCTTTTAAGGTAGAGTTAGGCCAAATTCATATCAATGATACTTTCAGGATCCATTTCAAATTTCCACGTCTTTATTTGACTTTGGAATTTATTCACAAAGTGGAATTTGGAATTTCTGCAAGTTTAATTTTACTTTTTATTTGCATTACTCATTCCTTTTACTTTGTATGCGTGTTGACATATATAACAAGTTTGGATGATAGCTTGTGTGCGGGTTCTTTCCAAACTGGGGACTGTGATGCAGTTTAAAGTTGCAATTAGGTTATTATGATGGTGAGGTGAACTTGAAAAAGTAAAGGTTGAGAGGTTTGTGAGTTTTCTTATATGTATATATGTGCTGTTTTCATTGTGCTTTCTTAGTAAATTGTCTTGTTATAGTGTATTTAGTTTGTAATTCGTGTTTTGCATTTGTTTTGAGATCGAAAGTTGTCTTGGTATAGTCCGATTTGTGATCTTGTGGATCTAGTTGTTGCTTTTAGTGCTAGAATGATTTGTTGGTTGTCTTGTCTGATTATTTTCTGTGCTTGTTTGGTGTTGTTCCTCCTCTGATGGTTGCCAATCCTTTGGATGTTTAGATTACTCGTGATGGAGATTATTCTTTTGTCCCTTCAACTCTACGAGTGTCTGTTGTGCTGATTGACAATCTTCTTTAATCAATCTCCTATGAGAAGTTGAATATAACTAATTATTTGATCTACTCTTGTGTTCTTTGAGTGTTCTTGATTGGTTGGTATCGAGCATTACATTATCGACCCTTTCAGGTTCCATGTCACCTATCTACCTATAATGGTGTGCTACAGATGTAGTTGTTATGAGTTGGCCAGCACATAGTTTGGAGCCTTCAATTTTGCCTGCTATGGTCTTTTGTAGCACCTTAAAGGTGATTTGGGACACTCTGGCAGACTAATTCTCCCAACAAAGTAATATTTCAGAGATCCTTAAGGTTTATGAGCAGTTTGTTGTCTTTTTGGCAGGGTGATCGACCACTCTTTGAGTATTACAGCACACTCAAGGCTCCTGGTCACCGTCTCTTACATTTTTTAGAGCCAAAGATGAACTGGAAGACCTGGGATTCTAATCCACACCTCCTTAGGTTCCCATCCCTGCCTGGTGGTTGGGAGGGAAACACAAGGTGTTTCTAATTCAGCACTTATGGTTATATCCTGGCAGGTAGAGGCTTAAAAAATCACAAACTGATTTATTATTTGAATATTGAATTTTGTTTGCATTCCTAGATTTTGATCTAGACACTCAGAGATGGAATATTTGATGTCCCCTGCTTTTCATTGGGGAGCTTAGTAAGCCATCCTCACTTTTCTGTGTTTAGCATATGAAATGGAGTGGGGTGAGGTATTTCCCCATGTAGGAGAATTTGGTGTGGTGTTTCTTCGCCATGTCATCCTCTATCATATTGGAGTTTGGAACAAAGTTCAGAGTACAATTAGGAAGTTTTATTATCGAGGGATTTGGAGAATTCTCTGGACTTGGAGGATATCTTTGAAGGCAGTTGTGTTATCTTGTGTTTCCCATTGCTTTCCGTATCTCCCTTTAGGTAGGGCATCTTGATTCCTTTGTAAGGAGAGTAGGGTCTCCGTCATAACTTGTTAAGCCTAAAAAATGCTGGGGATGTTTCTCAGAAAGTTGGGTCTTCAACGTGGATAATGAATTGTTGAGTGTGAGGTAGTTGTTCCTATAGCGGGATACAGTCGAGGAATTTTTGATTAAAGTCTTTATATTTTTTGATTGGCTTGGGAGGAAGCATTGTTGCTCTCTGAGCTAGAAACAGTAAGTGTCACTCTTCCTTGGCGGCAGTATATGTGGATAGTTGGTGTGTGAGTGGTGGTGCTGAGGGCCCTTTCGGAAGATAAGAGGCATTGACATAGCTTATGTTACTTCTAAAGGTGGTTGGAAGGGAGTTTGAGGCAACCAAGATAGAGAGGAGAGGTTTCGAAGAATCCAAGGCATTAACCGAAATAGGTGGGAATGCCAGTTAGCACACCGTGTGGCTGACTATAGCAGATCAAGAGGTTACAATTCCTTGACTGTCTTTTTTATCATCTATGAAGTCTCCTATTCATGAGCAGGCTTTGTCTCTGAGGGCTAGTCTTTGGGGGGTGGGGGTATGTCATTGGAGCAATCTGACATGACAAAAGTTCCTTCAAGGCTATAGAGATGGCTGGATATTTCTCCAATGTTGCGTTGCCATGGCTGTGGGTGGTTCTTTCTCTCCTAGACTGGCTGAAGCAATGATGCAAAGGGATTTTACGGGAAAGTGCCTTGACAAACCCTTGATTGTCCAAGCCTCAACTCCCTGAAGGTCCTAAATGGGGCTTCTAAATACTGCCTTCAACCTAAGAAAATGGATAAATTTACTACTCTCTCTAATGGTTAAAACTAGATGAGTTAGTGGTCAACAATTCATGAAGCTTAAAACCTAACAATGTTTGTGTCGAATACATATGTTAAAGAAACACAATGGATGAGAACATTACCAATCACTTCCTTAGGGTTTACTGCTGATGGTAGGAATTAATTATTAGGCTATAGCCTCTTGTGGTTTAAGCAAGAAACACATGATCCCCATGTGATTAAAAAATTAATGCATAACCCCCTCAACAGTTTGACTTTAGTGTCAAATGGCGGTATTTTTAAATTTAACAGGGATATGATATGTAGATATCATGTACTCTATTATGCTACCTTCTTTCTCACTAAAGAATGGTCATTGAATAAGCAGTAATTTGGAATTCCATTTTGTATGACTACGTTAACTTTATAAAGGCATTTTGGTCATTGTATGACTATTCTTTGGTGGGAAAGAAGGCAACGAGATTTTTTTTTTTTTTTGGTGGATAATCATGTCTATTAAATTAATATAACGTCTATTTGGAGCTTTAGTCCAAACTTTGAGGGGCCATGGGCCGTATGCTTACTTTTTAACTACAAAGGGTCATGTATTTCTGCTTAACAAGAGAATAACTAATAATTACCCGTAATTATTATTGTCCAAATCAGGGAAATTTGAATCTGCATAATATGGTGAATTGCCTAAAGCCCTCACAGGTTAGCTCAGATGGTATAGGGGCTTATGGTTAGTGCTCTGGTTGCCAAGAACAGCATTCGAGCTTGAGGGTGTCCAAGATTGGGGTAGTTGCTCATGGACTTGCTGTGTGTATAGTTTGGGGTGGCTAGTGCACCTGGGCAGTTTACAATCTGGGGGTGTGTCAGTTGCTCAGATGGTAGAGGGGCTCATGGTAAATACTTTGGTTGTCAAGGTCAGGGTTCGAGCTTACTGGTTGTCCAAGACTGGGATAATTGCCCCCTAAAGCAGGTTGTCACTAACAGGCTATTCATGATTCATAATGTGTACAGTTTGGGGTGGCTAGGGCACCTGGGGAGTTTACATTCTTGGGTTGTGTTGCTCTCAAATGGTAGAGGGGCTTGGTGGTAAACGCTTTGGTTGCCAAGGGGAGCTTGGGGTGTCCAAGACTGGGTAACTGCCCCCGAAGCCGTATCATCTAACAGGTTGTCAGTGACTCTCACCACGTTTACAGTTGTGGGTGGTCATAACATGGTTTGGCTGGTGCATTTCTTACTGTTACAAAGCTTTAATTATATCATTCTGTATTTCCATTGATGAAATATTTAGTAAGCAACTACATTGTTTATACATTGGTGTGACTTATGATTGGCTTGACTGAATGTGTGTGGTGTATGCTTTTTTGTATGGATGCATTTCACCTTATGCACTAGGTAGGTCTCCTAATGTGATTAGAGCAGTCTGATAACATTGTGAAAGTCTCTGGATTGTGAATAAATGACACACTGATGGGTTTTGGCGAAATTCACCACGTTCAGCCGACTACAACTGAAGCAGCACTGGTAAGTTTTTGTTAGTTTTTGAATATATTTTGGGCTTTTTTGAAACCAATATTTTGGGCATTTATGAATGAACTATTTAGAAATTTGAAATAATTATGCTGCATTTGCTTATCCCTGACAAGCATTCTGAGTTGTCTAATACCTCGCATTGGCCTCACCAATTGAACTTATCCATTGGAAGAGGCATCATTGCAGTGCCCAAATGAGAATGCTACATACAGGTTTATGACATGAGAGAATTATTTTCCCTTTTGAATTGATGTGTTTTTTTACATGCAAGGGTTTGCGAAGGGGCAAGGTCTTGCTAATTAATTGGATTCAATTTGATTGTTGAAGGTGTTAGAATCTGCAGGGATACCAAAATTGAAGAATCAAGTGCTGCCTTCATCCAGGTTTAGGGCTTTTAGGGTTCAGTTGCTTTCTTTTTCCCCTCATTTTTGGTTCTATAAAATCTTTGCTTTGTAGATGTTTGAATTGTTTTAAATCTGCAAAAGCCAGAAATCCAAGCTTCACTACTGAGGAATTCAATATGGAACACAAACCTTGAAGCTTGGAGTTTCTGTCCACTGGACCTATGGACAGTCGTATTGATGTCAATTTAGGATTAACCTCAATTTCATTGGGTAATTTCATCGGCCTGGAAACCTTGTGCCGTGAACTAGGAGTACTTTTTGGGAACCCCTTACTCCTTACTCTTCATTGGGGGCTCGGGAGTGATGGGAGGTGGTGCATATATGCAAATAAAGATGGCGGTTTTTGGAGGGAACCTGACATCGAAAATTGGTTTTTTTTTTTTTTTCTTTGGATAATATTTTTTTTCCCCCTTCTAGGTAACATGGGGCTCTAATAACATCTATTAGGTGTTGTACATTCCATGAGATGTTATCCCAATACAGAAATTGTAGTTGAAAGTAGGATAAGAAGTAAAAAAGTAGAACGGAGTTTATCTATCTTATCTAATCTCACATTTCATGTCAAAAGTTGTTATTAGAATGATGTAGAAATGACATTATTGTAATTAAAGGATAGTTTGATATTTATGTGTTTTGAATTTGTTAGACAACTTTGTCCCATCAAATTGTTCCTTTTTTTTTTCTTTTTTGGGGGGGGGGGGGGGTAATCTTTCTTTTATAGCATTACTCAAAGTATTAATTCTCGGAAAAATACCATGATTACTTCAAATTGCAGGAGTTTATTTTTATTTTTATTTTTTTTCCCGACTGAACAAGGGGGTGATTATTTGCTGAACAAAGGTTCAGTGGAACTAATCTATCCCCGAGTTCACTTAATCAAATCTTCCCATGCATCTCAGATGGAGAAGCTGAGGCATGCGAAGATGGATACAGGTAATCCCCTTGTTAAGAAAGAGTCAGACAAGTTAATGACTATCAACCCGGAATGAGCTTGAAGACTCAGTGGGTTCCAAATCTTCTCATCAACTCGGTTCGCAACTGTTGGCTTCTTGGTTTTTGGAAGTTCAAAAATTCGCGGCTCAGTTAATGGCATCCAGGTCATGGGTTCAGATAGTGGGGAAGATTGCATGCATTTTCCTTTTTCAAGGTCCATTTAAACAGATGTCCTGTGCGCCTAGTCAGGTTTAGGGAAGAGATCAATCAGAACCAAATTCCCTGTTTACAACGAGGATTAGGTCCCGTAGTTGGGCAAGTGGATGCTGAAAATGTCGGGAATTTTATAAGCAAAACATGCAAGAGTGAGAGAGAAAAATATCAAGATTTATAGTGGTTCAGCTCATGTCAAGTCATATCTGCATCCAATTTTGCCTGTTTGCAAAAAATTATAATGTAGAATATTCAGCATCCTCAAATATACTCAGTTCTTTACACACACACTATATATTTCTTCGCTTTGCTCTACTCTCCTCTCATTTATTCACACGGAGGGAAAATTATTATGAGAGGAATAACAGGAGATAGAACTCGGATGATGAGTAAAACAAAGTCAGGAATCTCAGGGTCACTGCTGACTCCGATCGAGGCTTTCTCGATAATCATGTCTTATCTCAGTTGAGAGTGCAAATTAATTTTTGGATACAATTTCGTGAGAAGAAATAGATATTTGGACGTCGAGTAGTTCATTTTCTGTTGTCAACTTGACTATTATCGTCGATGGTAGTGTTGATTGAGGCATCATCTTATGCATGTTCGAACTCATCAACAATGAAATAAAGGGCATGTTTTGAAGCTTGCTGAGTGAAGGAGAGGGATCGAAGTTGTTTGAAGCTTCAATCTTCTTTTTATGTTCAGTTACTTGCTATTATTATATTATTGGTACCGGATTCGGAAAACAAACGAATTAAACTTGCTGTTGTGAATACTTTATTTGGTTTGCAAGTTACATGGTGTAGTAAGTTACTGCTATATGATTGCATAATCTTACCCCCCCCCCCAAATTAGAATTTACAATTAATGTTAAATTTGCAAATCACATGTAGTAAATGTGTCTATATTGTCACCACAGTGAAAAAAAGGGTGAGACTGCATGGATCCGTCCAAGTTTGGTATTTTCCTTTTGACGGGTAGAGTGGGTTAAAAAGATTCTTGGGGTAGTGATAGAGACGGATACCGAGATATATACATGTACCAAAACATGTTTAATTATGGTGGCTTTATCTCTAGGAAAGGAAGATACCTAACTTTTCCCACCAATTAGAGCTAAGAACCCCCACCCTAAGATTTCCTCTATACTCTGCCTCGCGCCATAACTCTTGAAAAAAAACTCCCATCTCCTCCCTCATAAAAAGAAAGAAAAACCACCACCCTCATCCGGATGTTGGATCTCTCACCACCATCACCGCCATCGTCGCCACCCATCAGCCTCCAATGTGGCCGAAGAGCTCTGAGGACCGCCACATCCCCCGCTTAAAATCTGGACGCACCGGATGGCACATCTGGGGCTTGGCCGTGATCTGCACCATCATAACCATTGCAGTGATAATAGTAGGAATCGTCATCTTTGTCGGGTACCTCGTAATCCATCCGAAAGTACCAACCATTACCGTCACCTACACTCAGCTGGACGTTTTCAACTTTGATCCGGCCGGAATCCTCTCCACTCGGGTCATCATTCACGTCAAGTGGGGTGAACGACAACGTAAGGGCACACATCAGCCTCAAGCCCGCGACCTTCGCGCTCAGCCTGCAGGGAATACAGATTGCGAAGCTGCATTCGGACGAGTTGGAGGTGAGTAAGAAGAGCTTCGAGGAGCTTGAATATGTCGTGGAGTCGAACCCGATACCGTTGGGTCCAGGGGAGGTGGAGGTCGTCGACAGCTCCTTGAAGCGAAACGCACTGGTGTTCAACCTCAATGGGATGCAGAAAACGCGGTGGAGAGTGTGGTTGCTGGGCTCGCTTAGCTTCTGGCTGAGGTTGGATTGTCAGCTCCATTTCGCGCCTTGGAATTTTACCAGCACAGGAACGTATTGCAGCTCCAAGCCTAAATAAGTCAATCCTCCTCGTGCTGGCTAGTTCAGGTTCTCTTTCTGTTTGTATAGATGTAGTTTCTCTCTCTTTATTTTCTAATCGTCTCATCAAAGTTCATGGTTGGGTTTAGTGGAATAAAAATTTAGAGGGGTACAATTTTTTTCTCTATCCTATTATTATTATTATTATTATTCTTTGAATCCATTTTTGCTCTTTGATGAAGGTGCATGCTAAATATGTTTAGATTTGAATACCAAATGGTATCCCCGTAAGATGCTATAACCTTTTCCTTTTTTTTTTTTTTTATAATATCTGACATTTAATTTGTTACTGCGTAGGCTTTGTCACCGTTAGTTTACAATTCCATTATTAATTATTACTTGCATTTGTGATCATTAATTGAGAGATAAAATGATAAGTGCAATTTTAACGTACAACTAATTAATTAATTCTCAGTCTGTGAAGTACAATTTGGGGAAAAGCTCAACATGCAAAACATAATTTACCCCTTTTTTTTTTCATGTTAAAAGGATTTGAGTAAGTTAATTGCCTTTGAATTATTATGGAGTTAGTATTGTATAAGGGTAAATTGTATTGACTACCTTTGAGATTTAATGAAAATATACAAATTACTATCAAAATTTTTAAAATTACATTTTTATTAACACTTACTTTTTAGATTATCTCACGAATGTTTACTTAATTTGACTTGATTCTGTTGATCGGTGTTTGTTCATATCTAATTAATAATCATGTCTAAGTTATGTGTTTTTTTTTTTTTTTTTTGACGATTTTAAGTTGTTTTGACTGTTGAATTGTTTATTTAAATTTTCAAAGTACCTAATCATTGTTTGAAATTCATAGATTGGGATACATAGATTGTGATATTTGAGACTTACAGCAAGATTTGATTCGAGTATGTAATTGAATTCAATTGAAAATTCTAGAATGATCAGATTTGTTTGAATTATATTGGGGAGTTGGTTTTTATTGGGAATTTTCTAAATTCATATGTGTCTTAACCCTTTTAAGTAGAATTTATAATAATATTTAAAAAATAAGAACAATAAATATAATTTTTTTTAAAATAAAAAAAGTTCTTTATATATTTTGTCAAATCACAAAGGTAGCCAATGTAGTTTACCCGCCATCCAATTCATCCGCTGGTGCAGTTAATTTGCCTTAGATGATCAAGAAAAGCAAATGTGAAAAGCAAGTCTTTGGTAAAGCTTTTGGGGGGTAGTTTTCAGGGGACCATCTGCACGTCCTGAAAAAATGGAGGACTGGAAAGGAACAGTAAAAAGAGCACGTGAGCACCTTTTGACTTAAGCTTGTGTGTTCATCCAGCATACCTACAAACCGTATTGATAGGCGACTTGATTAGGTGCAAAATTGGCAATAAAAATTAATTTGGCTTGAGCTGTTTGTTGGGCTGGCAATTTTGTACCAAGAAAGAGAGAGAGTGTAATACCCCAAAATTTTAATTTTAATATACATATTACCTTAATTTATATAATTAAAAAAATTTAATTGTAATAGTTTGACATTATTTTAGATTTTTTTTTAGCTTTAATTGAAACAATACAATACTTTTATAATTAGTTAAATTCTAATTTAAATAAAATAGTGAAAAAGTATAAAGGTGACATATGTACGAAATGGATTGAGGCACATGGTGTATATGTGGAGCATGATAATGACGGTGGGTGGACACTTGGAAGTTTAAGGAAAGTAGAAAAAAAAAAATTGTTAAAGGTTCTTGGAAGCTTCATCTGCTTTTACTTAGCCACCAAGTATGATACATATACATAGTGTGGAGGTATAAGGACATGTGGCCATTTGAGCCACATTTCCTCTTGGTTTGATGCCACCAAACCCTCCTCTATTAAGCATATAATGACGAGGGTTAGGCTAGCCTTGGACAAGTGGACCTCTTGGAGTCTTACACATGTAATTAAGCATGTATATAAATAAAGGGGCCGCGGGGCAAACTAGAGAATCGAGAAAGGAAAAAAAAGAAAAAAGAAAAAAAGAAAAAGAAAGAAAGGAAAGAAAGAGAAGGAAATAGAAAATAAAAGAAGAGAAAAAATAGAGAAAGATTAGTGCCCAACTAAATTAATTCTCAAGTCTTCTAATTAAACTCGTTCCCCACGCGCCTACGCTGTTTGATTGCAAAAAGGAGATTCGGCTTGTGCTATGGCAAATTTCTAAGTACGAGATAGAAAAATTAATGTATTTTTATACTTTTGTAATGGTTATTTGGTACGGAATAATTGTGAGTTTAAATTTATTATTATTAAATTAATATTAAGTTTGATAATTAAATTTGGTAACACTAAAGTTGTGATTTGATTGATGAAAGTTTCTATTTAATGCTGACATATGCTGAGATATGTTGAAATATGGTGAACATATAGTTACTGTGACACTGACAATGAAATGGGGACATGAAATTGTGAAAATGGATACACACTCATGAATATTTGTTGCTAAGCTTTAACAACGTAAAGGGAAAACCTAAGAAAATGTTGAGTTTGGGAAAAGTGAGGATACTATATAAAAATAAGGAGGGTCAAGAAATACCCTTAGGTTGAAATACCCTAAACCTGCCTAGGACCGAGTAAACGTGCCCATGGACTAGTAATCCAAAACGACGTCGGATGTGATAAAGGCTCATTGTGGTTCTTGGACTCGGATCCATAAACAACGACACAAGGGTGATTCGCAACCCGTACATTATACGAACTGGCGATGGATTTAGACTACCATTGTGATTGTGGGACAGTCTTGCAAAGTATCCTTCCCTACCTTGGGAAAAAAAATAATGAATCAAGAAAAGAGGACAAGAAAAGTAAAAGTTATGAATGATGTATCTTATTTTATTACGTGTTGATATGTTTAGTGATTTCTTGTTATATTCTTTGTTTTTATTGATTCTTAAAAAGCATTACAAAACTATATTTCTATACATTGTGAACACAAGTGGCTGGGTGCTCACGTCCCTACAAATTGTGTTGCAGGGGCGTAAAACTTGATACCTAGGAGGGTCGGTACAACCGTTTGAAGCCCTACGGTGTGATTGAGTAGCTTTTATAATTTAGATATGACAACTTTACAAGTGCATAGATATAAAAATACCGTTTTAGAAATAAAAGAAATTTATTTTATCTGGTTCTAATTTAAATTTGAGTGCGTGATTTATATAAAATAATAATTGTTATCATCTACATTAAGTAGAGAATGATTAATAGTTCTGAAAAATAAATAGTGAGACTGTAATGGACCGGGTGCATTAAAATTTTCAATTTAAACCTTCTCGGATCTCTGAATTTCGGGGTGTGTGACAGAGAGAGAAGGAAAAAAAGAGAGGAGAGGAGAGAGGGGGGGAGAGAACACCAAACGAATACGTGATACAAATCATTACAAAAACTTTAATGCGAAATGACACAAATAGACACGAATAACTCGATTGTAAGAAAAAATTTATTTAAAATAATTTATTAAATTTTAAAATATTTAAATTAGAACATGAAATAAACACGATTTATGTATTTGAACAGGACACCTTTACTTTGTCATCCCCACCCTGCTTGGTTGCTAAGGGAAAAGAATTGGAAAAAAAATATCAACTTTGAATCTTTGTTCCTTCTTTTTTTTTTTATTTCTCTGGGGGAAAAGCGAAGGCATGGTGTGGTTGCTGTTCTAGCCTTCTATGATTCAAAATTTTGTTTGTTCCCTTTCTTTTTTTTTTTTTTTTTTTTGGGTGGGAGGGGGGGGGGTGTTTATTTAAAAAAAATAATTTTTAAGTATTTATTTCTCTTCTATTTAAATCAATTTGGGCAATCAACTTGTCTAATTATGTCGTACCAAATTATAATCCTTTTGCCCTATGAAAAAAGTCACACTAGTTGTCGCACAAAAAGACTTGTAGACAACATCCATCCCATTTCATCAATAGCCTTCTAAACGGGTAAAAGAGGAGATTAGATATTATTAGATGATTAATCTCTTAAAATTGAAATATGACATTCTCGAAGAAGATATATTTGTATTTATTAGCCTTCTAGACAGGTAAGAGGAGATTAGATATGTTATTTGATAATTAATCTCTTAAAATTAAAGAGTAAATTACACCTAGACCCCTTAAATATTAGCGTAAACACATGAATCCCCTCGGCATTTCAAAATTACATTAACCTCCCTTATTTTGAAATATTTGTAACAAATATCCCTTTCCGTTAATGTGTCAGATTTTCTGTTAAAATGATGACGTCAACCAAAAAAGTTTTTTAATATACCAATTTTACCCCCAACTGTTCTCTCACTGTGGTTCTTCAACTTAAACTCTCAATACCCAAAATTGCTACACTTAGAAATTGAACCACATAATTTGAAATTGAACCATAGAATCTTGAGAAGCAGAAAGTTCATCAGGAGGCCATGAGATGACAGAATCTTGAAAGGGGATTAAACCAAAGATTATATCTTTTATTCTGAAATTGACGTCATCAATTTCTCAAAATAATCTTGAGAACCCAGAACAGAACAGAAATTTCTTCAGGAGGCCAATCGATGGTTGAGAAGTGGAAAGGGGATTGTTTGGCTCAGTTTGTAGCCCTTTTTTCGCAAAATCAACGATTTTAGCCAAATCTTACACTTGAACTGTTTGTTAAGTGTTTTCGATCTCAAAGATGCTTCGTTTGAAACCTGCGTAAACGTTGGAATTGAACTTCTCCGCCATTATCTTGTGAACTGTGAGAGCGAGAGAGAGGTAAGTTTTCTGCAGTTATAGCTTGAACAGTTGAACAATTGAATTAATGAAAGGAGATCGAAGTTGAAAAACCAAAGGAATCAAAACCAAGTTTCCGAGATTCAACCTTTTTTTTCTTCGGCATTTCTAGGGTTTATTCAAATTCATCTATCTCTACTTTCTCTCCCTGCGCAAATTCATTCTGGGGTTTAATCAACTTACCATCTCTCCAAAATATCTCTTATCGGCATCTCTCCAAAATCTCTCCCGATATCGGAAACTAGAAGATCTGAGTCGATAGAATATCCGTCCAGTAAGGTTTATGTTTATGACATTTCGGCGAGGTTTAACAGAGACTTGGTCGACACTTGCAATGACTTCAACCCCTGGCATTGGTGGTGCGGTGCGGTTTCCAATGATGGGCTTGGGCCAGAGCTAAAGAGCTCGCCAGAATTATGCCAGCGAATCTGGGTTTGGCATGGTACTGGACCAACCAATTCGTTGGAGACTTTGTTTCACAACATGCTTTTGAGCTACAAGTGTAGAGCGCTAGAGCCGGAATCGATGTTTGAGATGCTCCAGATTAATTGATGTTGAGGTGCTCGCCTTTCAGTGGAATATGGATGTAATAATTGTGAACAATTTGATCATCGTGTAGAGAGAAAGAGAGGAGAGAGAGTATTTACAGTAGACAGAATGAATGAAAGAGAAGAGAGAGAGAGAGTTTTATTTACAGTAGAGAGAGAATTGAAGAGAAGTTTTTTTGTGTTTAATTAATTTAATTAGGGGTAAAATTGTCTTTATAAAAAAAGTTTAACGGGGTTAGGGTCAAATTTAATAGAATGGGGTATTTGTTACAAATATTTCAAAATAAGGGAGGTTAATGTAATTTTGAAATGTCGAGAGAATCCATGTATAATTACGCTAATGTTTAGGGGTCTAGGTGTAATTTACCCAAAATTTAAAATATGACATTCCGGAAGAAGAGATATATTTGGATTTATTTCCAGTCAATATCTATATGATCAAAATTTATCGCTTATCAAATTTTGTATTGAATTATATCTCTTACCATACTTTTTATTTGAAAAATTAATTCTATATTATATTTAATTTATACATTATTCTATAATATTTTTGTCTCCTATCATTTCGTCCCTCCAATGGAGGTAAGAATATTACTAGTTTTTTAGCGCAAATGTGATTTTGTAAGAAGACATTCAAAGATTTTACATTTTCTACATAGTATAAATTTAATCATTGCCAGATGATGAGCAACATATCCATCACCGCCTAGCAACTTAATATAATTTTATTTAGAAGTAATTACATCATTCATTTGAGATTTGGTCTAAAAATACATGGACTTCCTTTGGTATAAAAGTCAACACATAACTCATTTTTTTTATCTAAATTAAAATGTAAAATTAAAAGAAATCATTAAATCTAACTAAATTTATATCTCACGAATCAAATTGGATTGAGAAAAAAGATTTTCATGAAAAAAAATTGATAAAACTACATTTTTATGTTAAAATAAAATATATATAATTTTTTAAAGAGATTCCATACCAAATTCATGAACAAATGTGCATCAATTTTTGTTAATAATTTTTTTTTTTTTTAATTTTTGGCAATTACTTGTAAACCCTCCACGGCATCGCACATAAGTGGTGTAATATTTCCTAGTTTGGATTAATTTTATTTTTATTTTATTTAGAATTTTATTAATTATTTTGTAATCCGAATAGAATTTGGATTAGATAAGTACATTCTTAGGAGCCACTTGACGCTATCGGAAGCGAGGGTAAATTGACTTGTTCAACGACAAGCCAAAATCTTGGAATCCATCAAGAGAATGGAGAGAGAAAATCAAGACATAAGTATTAATTAACTTGTATGTCAAAAGTGTTTACAAAGGTTCCTATTTATAGAGAAAAATATTCTTAAACCTAATCCTAATAGGAATAAATCAAATCCAAAAGAAATTAGGAAAACTAATTCTAATTAGGAAAGATTTCCTAATAGTGTATTTATTTAATGCAAATTCTATTCGGATTAAATAATAATTAATAAATCTTAAATAAAATAGAAATAAAACTAGTCCACACTAGGAAATATTACATCAATAAGACACACAAATCAAGTTAAATTTAAACTTTTCTCAATTTTGTATTTTAATCCAAATAAAAAGGGGTCATATGTTGATTTTATACTAGAGAGGTTCATATTTCTAAGTTAAAGTTCATGATATAAAGTGTAACTATATCTTTATTATTTGTTTTTAAAAGAAGAATAACATCATATTAATATTATTTTTATTAAGAAGTAACGGTAAAATAATTCTATTGTGATATACCATATACAAAATTAAAATTAAACCTCATCCCTAAACGATAATAAACAAACAAGAGCACTAGATTTTCATACGGTGAAGCGTAAAGAACATTAGATGTGTATAATTATAGGGTTGCCTCTAAGGGGCTAAAAATTTGCCTTTCACGCTCAAGCTTCCTCATCCGAGTTTTAGAGGTTCTCATCTCAATTCATGAGATCATTCTTTGACAAACTAAATTTTTATGTGTGTATATATATATATAATAACTTGCTTATTTTGTGTATATATAAATATACTCATTAGAGTTAGTTAAGTTGGTGGGATTTTGAAGTTAAGCTGGTGCGATTTTGAATTTTGAATTAGTTATTTAGTCTCTAATATTATTCTCATGACTACTGAACTCGTCCAATTGTTAAATTTGTGACTCTAAGAATTAATGAAAGTACACGCAAATTAAACAGGATACTTCAAAAATTATTTATTAATGTAAATATTAGAAATATTAAAAGTACATAGAGGGACTTCAAAAATTTGGAGGTTACTAAAAGTTTTTTTTATACAACTTAACAAAATTTTAATTCTAAATTAGTTGAGATCAGTTGCATAAATTATTTTTCTTTATTTATTTTTATTGGTGGTTATCCTTTTTGTGAGGCTCTCATTTGGATTTATATTTATAAGAAGTAAGGGGATGTTTGGAAGTTAAAAAAAACTCAAAAAAATTTAACTTTTGAGGTTGATGTGATGTAAAAATGATAGGTGGTAAATTTTGATTAGAGGGAATTGAAAACTTCTGAAATTTTTTGAGTTTTTTTTTTTTTTTTTTTTGCTTCCAAACAGGCTCTAAATATGTTTTACGCTTGCCATCAATCTATCACAACTCCTCTTTTATCTAAATTCAAGACCGATTATGTTAAAATAAATTTCAAATTTTCTTGGCAAGTCTAGAGGTGATGTATTTTTCTTTTTACGAGTCCAGGTTCTCCAAATCTGAACTTGTAGATGATTCGGCTGCATGAATATTCCAGTTAAAGCTATATATACAAACTATATATATGATCTTCAATCTAGCTAGCTGCTAACTAAATTAAAGACCTGACTGAAGTGGATTTCAAAATAGCAACAAAAAGGGCTAAAGGCCTAAAATTTAATGTCCTCGTAAATTGATGGCAAGATATCGTAAAATGTATTAAGAACAAAAAAAAAAAAAAAAAAAATGGAGTTATGAATCCAACTAGAACATTTCTATCCTTGAAAGGTATGGGGCAAGATTTTACAGAGGAAAAAGAAAAGTGGAGGAAAAAAATTATTTTAATATACTTACTTTTATGATTAATTGAAAAAATGAATTTCTTTTCTAAATATCTATTCATTTTTTTTTTCATATTCTTAACTATACCAAAAAAATAAATAAATATTTTTTATTTTATTTCTCTACCTTTTCCCTCCCCTTTTCTTTTTTCCTGCCACAAATTTTTAATTCCAAACGTCCACAGCCCAGGGAAGGTTTAAGTGGCCAAAAAGACAGACAGCAGCGCTCTTTGCCGTTCGTTGTACACTTAAGAACGATCTGACCAACGGTGAGGATGGAAAAATGATGCATGAGAGTGACTCAAAAAGTAGAAGAATTTTATTAAAGTTTTGCTCTTATATATACACATACATCAATGTTAGGCGAGGAATTTCAATTTTTTTTACAATCAACGTATTATTTACCCGACTGGGGTTGTAATCCAATATAATTTTACATGGTAATTTTATAATAACCCAAAAAAAAAAAAAATTAATTGATGCACTACTCCACGTACTGTATTTGTATTTGTATGTATGATGCAATGCACCGTCATATGATACATTGATATTGTAATAAATTAGAATCTCATCAATGACTGCATATATCTGCCCTCATACTTACTAGTTTTTTCAACTAATAAAAAATATAAACCTTGAAGGGGTAATGAGAAGAGGAAGAACAAAATACTCCTTTAGTAGGAAAAGAAAAAAAAACAAACAAATATTGTGAATTCGTGATTTAGTTGGTGGATCCCGTGAAAGAAAGTGCAGTGGTTAGGTTGTGTTAAATTTTTTAGTATCTACCCATCAAACCGTGTTGTGTTGTGTAAAAGTTCTCAATGCTATAATTTTATTTTTGAATTCAAAAAACAATGATACATATCTTGATATGTACAATGAGTATGCTTTTATGATACATGTGAGATACGGAAGGTTGCACCTATATATTTTAAAGTGCGTGTTAATAGGTGGAGGACCACTGTAGAAGGTAGGACTAACCAGAAAACTGTGGGGATTGTATTCTTTTACAACAAGAAAGAATAGAAAGATAGGCAGTTGGACACTTAAGGCCTAATTTTGCTAACGCTTTCGCTCTGGCTGAAAGGCAGATTAATTGAATCTAAGATATATGTTCTGGATATTGATCTGTTCAGAAGACTTGTTACAGTTGAATTATGTTCCTGTAGAGAAATTTTAATATCATAGATCACAATGACCAACTGAAGAAATACAGTATCTATGGAAAGTAAGTTGCTCGAGACTAGAATGGTTGAAAGACTAACTATGTTTTATGGTACAATGGTACAGAGTGTTGGACAACTAAGAAGTAACACTCTCATAAAATGAGTGTGTAGAAATGAAGATGTTAAAAGATGTCTGTATTATGAAAAAAGATAGTATAAGAAATGAATATATCTAAGAGAAAATTGAGTAAACACTTATAGAAGAAAAATTGAGAGGAAGTCGTTTAAGATAGTTTAGTCATATCTAACGTAAACCCAGGTATACACTAATAAAGAGAAGTGACTGGATCCAAATAAAATGAGTAAAAATGACAAAAGGCAAACCTAAGATTACATGAACTAAAGTTGCTAGCTAATTTCATCTAATCTTGTGGAAAACGTAACTGACGATAGGTCATAAATGAATGGGGAGGAAAATGATTCATGTAGCCACCCTAATTAGTTTAAGATAAAGGATTTGTTAAGTTTATGAGTAGGTGGGAAAAACATCTGATTGGCTTGCAATTTCAAGAAAGAAAGAATTGACTGTTGAAAAGGATTCTCTCTTCAAAAATCTAGCATCCAGAACACATCAGGCTTGTTACTTTCATTATGTGACAATGAACATTAAGATCACTTCGAAAATGAGCACAGTATATCAATGGAACCTTTTTTTTTTTTGGGAGAGGGATTAAGTACTGGAATAAAGGGAACTTTGCAACGATGCATGGTACTGGAATAAATGCAGACAAAAATAGCAGAACAAATACACCTGTCAACTGTGCGTACAACAAGTGGGTCGCTAAAGATTGTATGATTGCAAAACACAGCCACAACAATTCTGCTAATCAATCCATTAATTTCCACAGTGAAAAGCTACAATTTCACGGAAGCATGAGTTAACACAATTCTATGAAGACACAAATAATGCTGTTTTATATACAAGTACGGAACCTATACATGGTAGTCATTTTATGAATCAAAAAACAAAAATACAAATTCAGGGTACAAAACTGATAATACACTTACATTTACAAGACAGATCCATTCAGTGACTTCAAAAAATAGCAGCACTGTTGAAGCAAATGACATGTAGATAATGCTGACGGTTGTCTGAGTTGGTAGTTTTTGAACAGCTGGATTAGAGCCAAAAGTGTAGCATTGCCTGTCCACAATAGTCAGTAAAGTCATTAAACGTAAGCATAAGAAAACCTAAGCATGAACGAGATGAATTTGAAGAAAATCCTAGCTGCTAAATCATATTTCATAAACCCACATGGTAGAAGTTACCTCAGTGATAGAAAGTAGGGGTAACTCGTGCGATGAAGAGGTCTCTATAGTTTTCCAACTCCTTATCTCAGACTCTATTGAATTGAGTTGCTCCCGTATCTCCCTCAACAGCTTCAATTCTTCCTCTCCTCCATTACTAGTTGTTTCTGGTCCTGCAGCGTCTCTCTCAACTTCTATTATCTCTGATGTCCTATTAAGCTGTTGAAAGTTGGAATGAGATTCAGCGATGCCAATTGTTGTCGGGTGAACAGGAGCCACGTGGCAGTCAACAGCAAACTCGTCACTTGGTCCAGACAAACTGTCTTTATGGTGTGTGGATGCCTGCACTTTCTTTACCCAGTTGGATTCATCCTTAATGTATGATTTCACAGGATCCTTTGGAACAGAATCTGGCTTTGGGAGCCACTCCTTACCTTCCGAAGTCAACTTGGTCATGGGTTTTGTCTGTCCTCTGCAGCCTTTTTCGCTGTCATGGGTTTGGAGGACTTCAAAGACGTCATGGACATTCGAGGAACAAGGAGGAACAACAGTTGCTTCATTTTCCAGTAAATTCTCAAGATCTTTAATTTGAACAGATTTAGCAGTTTTAGCTCCTTTTATCGGATCCAAATCCAATGCAAAGCCGTGCTCACTTGTGAAAATAAGGAAGAAAACCTTGTTTGTTCCACAAGTTTGTTGATTTATCTCCTTTGCAATCTGCTTCTCCCTCACTTGCTCATCCAACTTTCTGATTTGTTCAAAATATGAATTAATATCTCCAACTGCTGAATTCTCCAACTTTTCTTCAATATCCAAGATGTGAACATTACGTTCACAGTTCATATTTCCCTCTATTTGAAATTGAATCTGGACTTGCAGATCTTTCTTTTTCATAGTACCCTTCTTTTGATATGAGAATTTGAGTGGAATTGGTGGCATAGAATTTCTTCTCAATTTGCTTTGACACCAACTTCTCCAACTAAGTTTTCACAAACACCTACATCCATGCAACCCAAGCTTAATAGTCTATACTTACACGCCTGAACTTGGTATTCCAGAGAAATAATCTCCATTTCTTTCTGATAGATAAGATCTTCGAAAATTGCCATAGCTTCCTCAGCATGATACATCTTTTCCTCCGCCAATCTCTTGTATTGATTTGCTTCCATCTTCACTGCCGCCTTTTCTTCCTGCAGACGCAATATCATAGATAGAGCTTCACTTGCTGCAGTGGCAGAGGCTTCTCTTTCCACATCCAACTCGTTGTAAAGTTTCTGCAGAAGCTGTTGCTGAGCACAAAGTGCTTCTTTTAGAGCTGCAACCTCACTTTCCAACATTCCCAAACTCGTGCTACTCTCTGCCATTGCACATTTATTGATGGAAGTGAGTGTAGCTAAGAAGAAGAAAACAAGGTAATTTAGTGCCACACCATTTGACAGTTTTAGCGAAATCTCCAAAACAAAACAAAAGAAAACAAAAAAAGGTGATTTTACATGGGGATAATTGCTTTTATACCTATTGAACTTCAAAAGGTTGTCCTTACATCCCTTATACTTCATATTAAAGTGAAAACGTTAAAAAATAATTGATATAGTAGCTAATTTCAAAAAACAACATGTACACCTCTTATACTCTACATCCCCTTTATACTCATCCTCCTTGATTGAGTTGAACTTTGAATAGGCATTTTTGTCTTTTCATTCGAAGCTTAACACCATGTAGGACGTCACTCAGTCTTGAGTGCAAGAGTGTAAATGTTTTAATGATTTCGGGGTAATTGTTGTTATAGCTCTTGTACTAAAAGTAAAAATGACTAAAATGCCCTGAATTGAAAAGCTACCTTTGTACCCAATGTACAGAATACTAAAGTGAAATCATAATGGTGTTAGTTTTTAGTTGAAAGACAAAAATGCCCATTCAAAGTTACAATAAATCAACGGGTGTAAAAATGCAAGGAGTGTGAAGTACATAGGTGTGCAGGTAGCTTTTTTGAGGTTATTAAAAGTCAAATCCATTATTTTTTATGATTTTTTAACTTTTTCACTTTAATCTGAAGTATAAGTAGTGTAAAGGTAGTTTTTCAAAGTTAAGGGGGCATTAGTGATTTTTACCATTAATATAGAAGGGACAAAAGCAATTAGGCCAATTTTATATGTAAAGGGGGTAATTATTTTTATATCCCATGTACTAAAGATAAAAATGACAAATGCCCCCTGAATTAAAAAAAAAAAATCGTTAAATATAATGGTATGCTCTCATAATAATTTTACATCTCTTGTACTTCAGACACTCCTTGCAATTACACTCCCTAATTTATTTTGATTTTCAACAAATATGTTTTATCTTTTCACTTGAAATTTTAACATCTTTCAAAACTTCACTTTAGTTTTGAGTACCAAGTGTGTAAAAGTAGGTTTTTAAGTTCAGGAAATATTAGTGATTTTCACCTTTAATACATGGGTAGAAAGGTAATTAGCCCTATAAAATTTCAACAAGAGTTCCACCGCAGGCAACATGCTAACGCGATAATTTGAAAATGCGATAGGCTTTGATGCTTTATGAATCCTGTTTACATGACATTACTCAATTTCAGCTCATCACTACCCACATCAAATTATGAAGAAAAATCACGAATTCCGATTGACAACTATATTTTCCCAACTCAGATATCGAGACATTTGAAATCTCCGAACAGCAATATTCTCTCAGAAGAATACAAAACCAGTTAAAAGCAATCAATACCCGACTTCAAAATTAAGAAATTAAGATCACCAACAAGGGAGAAAATTTGCAGTTTACAATTGCTTCTTGTCAGAATATTCTATATTAGGTTATGAAATACTCTTTGTATATAACCTAACATAGAATGTTCTAACACTTGTTAACACAATAACTTCGAAAATGCAAAACTATCAAAACCTAGAAACTCTGCACAAAACCTGGGTTAAAAATCTAAGTTGACAAGGCACAGATAGGTATGAATTGATCCACAGAGCAAGACCCAACATAGAGATGGAATTGAAAACAAATAAAAAGTGAGAGTCAACAAGAGTCAATCACCTTCCTTCAAGAACTTGCCAGTTTTGAATAGAAGAATCACCACCTTCTCTCCTCAAAGATCCTAACTTGACCAAACCAAGCATCCAAGAAATACTCTCTTCAAATTGAACCCTGGCAAGGGAAAAAAAATTGCGCGGAATTTGTCCAAATCAAAAGACACCCAAATCGGATATTTTTTGGAAGATGAGATAAAAAAGGGCACTTTCTTCAAACATGTATGCCGAAACAGTGTAAAGCTCACAAGAAATCAGATCACGAACATGATTGTCATTTTTCAACGGCTCGTTGCTTTGTCTTTTTACAAAAGGAAAGGAAGTGGGGATTGCTTTTTCTGAAGTAACTGGTGATTACTCGAATATATTATATGTATGTATATATTTTGTATATTCACATTGCAAGTGAATGATTTTACCGAAGAGTTGCTTTGGATTTTATTTATGGGGTTTTTAGAGACTTATCACTATTTATAAATTTATAAGGATTTTAGTCATATCAAAAAAATTTATTTGTGAATAAGTCACACTTGAAACCAAAACATAAAAAAATACATTATGTGTTTTTTACTACATTTCAAAACTATCAGTTTTATCCGAAAAAAGTAAACACATCACTCATAAATTCTGCGACTTTCCATCTTTTTTACAAAGCAAGCAAAATCGATTTTTGCAACAAAATCAAAACTGACATCATTCGATGCATAATACAAACCAACCATATGAGCCAACATCATCATATTTTTTGAAATAGTACTGGTACTGTTTTGAAAATAGCTCAAAATGCCAATCGCCCCCATTGATTTCTCTTGCCTTAAAAACTCGTCATCTACTTATAATTTATGGTACTGTTCTAAAACAGTACCAGTACCGGTACTGTTTTGTACCGGTACTGTTTTCATACTGACATCAATCGATACATAACACAAACCAACCAAACAAACCAACATCATCATATTTTTTAAAACAGTACCGATACTATTTTGAAGATAGCTCTAAACGCCAATCGCCCCCCATAGATTTCTCTTGCCTTAAAAACTCGTCATCTGCTTATAATTTATGGTACTGTTCTGAAATAGTACTGGTACTGTTTTCATACTACCATCAATCGATACATAACACAAACTAACCATACGAGCCAACATCATCATATTTTTAAAATCAACATCATTTCTCAAAAAACACGAAGGATGTTCATGGATTGAGTAACTAAATGACACGTTTTTCACATTCAAACTCGATTAATTCTCACACACCTTCAACGGAAAATCTGAAAATAACATTTCACAATTCACATTTACCACAAAAGTCTCCAAACAAAACTTACAGAGTAACAGCAAAATCAATCCATGAAAAAGATAGACCAACTAAGCTCTATCTTCTTCATATCTTCATGACTAAAACTATAAACAATAAAATTGAAAACAAGAAAGGAAAAAAAATGGAAGAAACGTGATTTTTGGTGATTCATATCTTCAGGTGATTTTCGAAAATAACTTGTGTAACTTCTGGGGTCGAGAGAAACCCGCAACCGCTACCCATGGGTGCGCACTGGGTGAAGCCCGCTCCGTGGCCCTAGCCGGCAAAGAACCATGAGGAGGTAAACCAGCCTAGGCAAACCCTGACTGACCGGCTCAGTCGAGAAAGCTGTTAGATGGCCCTCCACAATTAGAGGAAGGACTGCCCCCAAGAGGAGTCGAACCCGGGACCTATTGGTCCCAGACCCTTTAGCCCGCCATCCGAACCAACTCGACTACTCATTTCGGGGCAATAACTTGTATAACTTAATTATAGAAATAGAGGGTATTATTAGTATATTAGAAACTATATTTAAAACAAATTCATGGGACCTACTCAAAAGTGTGACCTAATTACAAAACTTTCTACACAAATATGACTTAAAAGCAATACTTTTTTTTTTTTTTTGAGTGACTAATAAGTTTAAAAGATTGTAAAGTATGATTTAAATACACTTTTCTATTTACTTAGTATATATACATATATTCTTTAACTTAGGACGTGGAGTGCAAATGAATCAAATCCAATATTTAGGTGTTTGTATTATATTTGGTAAGTTCAATGAGTTTAAGAAATTCGTTTAAGTTCAATTTGTTAATATTTCTATTGAAATTTGAATAATCTTCTAATTAAATCAATCCTTAATATGATACGAGTAACTTAATGTTTTATATTATATTTATTAAGTATTAGTTTAATGATATTATGAATTTAATAGTATATTCTATTCGATTATATTTTGAGTCGGATTTAAATAATTCTATAATCAAATTAAATTTGAACAAATCTTGAATGACTTAATTTATTTTATCATCATATCTAAAACAATTTAAACATATTTAAATTTATGTATATATAATTTAAATCGCGTCATATGTTTTTATTACAATAATACCCTTCAATCTTCTCATTTTTTTTTTAGCTTTCAATTGAATGTTTATTTTTTGTAATAAAGTGAGAAGAGATTATGTTTTTTGATTGAATTTAAAAAATTTAAAAGAAAAAAAAAACTTTCCCATGAAAAATAGAAAGAGGAAATCAGAAAAATAGCATACGAGAAGGATAATGAAATTAAAAACCGACAAATAATGAGAGAACTGCATGGAAAGGTAATAAGTGTTTCTCGAGCATGCGTATATATATATATATATATATACACATATAATGTATGTATATTTGAGAAACTCTTAATTTTATTAATTTTTTAAATTTTTTAACTAAAATTTACGAAATAAGTTTTTAATTTTTACTGACTTTTTAATTTCTACCAACTTTTTTCAATTTTTTTAATTTCTGCTAACATTCTCTAATTTTTTTTAACTGTTATAAATTTTTAGTAAACACAATTTTTTTTTTTTCAAATATCGCGTGATAGTATTAAAGTAAAAATTTTATTATTATTTTATTTTTTATTTTTTTTTACAACACAGCCTCATATCCTCTCTCTCCTAATTAATTATGTAAAAGACAAAACCAAAATGACCAATAAATGGGATACGGGTAGGTTTTTTCATTTGGATAAATCAGAGACTGGACCTCTTAAAGTTAAAAAAGTCGGGAGGCAAGAATAATCATGACAAGTGAGACCTGAATATCCTTTTCCTGAGGCTTATCATTATCAAGAGTTTGTTCCAACTTTTAAATAATCGCTCGGACGACCGACTTCAACGGCTAGACTAAAGAGGATGGGTGTGGGGTCCAGGGTTTGGCCCACCAATCCATTTCAATATTCTACCCCCGCGTAGCAGCAGAGAGATCGTGGCGTCGTTGGCACGAGCAAACCACGGGTCGGTTTGATCATTTATTTTTTAAATTAAAGTATAAAAAATTAGATAATGATAATGTCGAATATTATTAATGACAGGGTATATTTAATTTAATCTTCATATATTAATAATTTTATTTTCATTGAATTAATTAATATTTGAAACTCATATTTATTATCCATTAAGTTATTAAATATTCTCATTCTTTAACTTTTAAATTAACATTTATAATCTTCTTAAACTTTTTTTTTCATGTAATTAAACCGTAAATTTTTATCTTTTAATAATAATTTCAACTCTAATTATTTTACGTGGTTTAAACTAATTCTAATTTCAATTGATTTAGTAAAAAGTTTTACTAATTAATGAAAACTTTATATATTTATCTTTTAATTTTAAAAAATAATTTAACAATAAATTTTATTAATTGACATAATAATAAATTTTACTAATTGATTTTCTAATTAAAAGAATATGAGTAGTTTGGATAATTAATTTCAAATTTTGAATTTTATATACTTTTTCTCTAGTTAAGAAAATTAATTTACTTATTAATTTTACTAATTAATTTAATGCTTACTTAAAAAATGATTTACTAATTAATGGCTACTCCAAATTAATCAATGAAGTCTACAGGGGTATTTTAATTAATATTATTATATTTATGTCTTTTATATTTTTAGTGCAATTTTATAATATACCACCATAAGTGAGTGTATATATATTTATTTTATAAGATGATAAAAAAAATAAAATTAATTCAAATCACGTAAAATAATTGAAATATAAATTATTATTAAAAAAATTAAAAAAAATAAGATCTTGTTATGTGAAAAAAAATAGTAGGGAAAGAGCATAGATGTTAATTTAAAAGTTAATGGATGAAAATATCATTAAACGGGCAATAAATATGATTCTTTAATCTTCATTAACATATAGAAAGTGCATTTAATATGTTATGAGTTTTAAATTTTCGCCTACTTAGGGCTCGTTTGGAGCCATAAAAAAAATAAAAAATTTTAAAAGTTTTTAAATCTCTCCGATCACATTTTGTCACCTATAATTTTACATCACATCAATCCCATTCATTGATTTTTTTTTATTTTTTTTGGGACTCCAAATGCCCCCTTAATTTACTTAAAAATAAAAGAAAATTGAGTTATGCCACATCAATTAAAAAAAATTAATCTTTTCACATGGGATAATTAAAAATAAATAAATAAATAAATAGTGTACGAAAATGTAATAATACAAGGTAGGATCATTTATTTTTTCTTTTCTTTTTCTATTTTTTTTAAGAGGAGTTAAGAAGAGATAAAGAGAGGAAAGAGAAATTAGTTTTATAGAAAAATATAAGTTATAGAAAATACCACATAAGAAAAAAAAATCCACCAAGGCCCCCTACCTTGGATGTGTTTGGATTTGTATAAAAGTGTATAAAATAAAATAAAATTGTAAAAGTAAATATCTCGTAATTCGTGTAATGAGTAAAAAATTTAAATTTTATTATCTCGTAATTCGTATTTATAAAATTTTGTAAGATTTTATTTTATTTGGTAGAGCTCAAAATAGAGCCATTAAATATGGAAGAGATAAAGTTTACATTTTAAGATGAAAAGAGGGATGGACCAAAAGAATTATTGCGCCCCTTAAAGAGGCGGGAGGAAAACAAATTCTCGAATTCAGTAGCCAATTAAAACAAGTTTAAATTGTGGTTAATTTGTAATTTATTTAAATCAAAAATTGAATTTGAATCTAAAAAATCTCAACTCGAAAATTTATATATATATATATATATATATATTTTAATAATATTTTATTTATTATATTTTTAACAAAAATGTCATCTTTTTTATTTAATCGAATTATTCACAAACTAAACTCGAACCTAAATTATTTTTTATTAAATCGAACTTAAACTTATATAAAAATTCCAACCGAACTCAAGCTCGAATTCAGTATTAAAAACTCGAATCCAGATCAAATAAGTTAAAACTCCACTAAATTCGACTCGTTTCTACTCCTACCCCTCTTGGCCAGGGTGAAACCTCGAGAACCCCTCACCCCATATGGCATAATATTTCTTGCACCATAAAAAAATAAATTAATTAAAGAAGAAAGCGTAGGAGAAAATTGGAAGAGGTAGAGACACGGGAAGAGAGAGAAAAGTATAAGATAATTAGCATTTAGCACTTTACTTTTGCACTATAACTGACTAGGGGTATAAAATGAAAATGATATGGTACTCAAAAAAATTAAAATGTAAAATTGCTTAATTAAGAATAGTTTTTGAAAATTATTTAATTCAAAATTTGAAACTGAAAAGAGGTTAAAGAGTATAATTAAAAAAAATACTACAAAAATCTCATCAAAATTAAGACTTCATCAATTTTTAAATTTTATCAATACCCTGATGTTGCCTTGTACAATATTATTATAGATTACACTTGCGTTGTAATTCTTGAGACATGCATGCAAGTAATTCGTCAATCGCTTGGAAACTTATTGCGTCAGCAGTCCACAAAGGGTAACAAACTGGTTCCATACCTAAAAGAACTAGGCACCTTTGAAAAATTTTTAAATACCCAGCACCTAGCAACTACAAAAATAACTTGAAATGTAACAAGGACGAATTATCAGAAAAGGGGGGGGGGGGGGGGAAGAAATTGCTTGCAGATCAAATTATTTAACGAACTGTCAATCTTCCAACAATCATTAACCTCATTTTAGTCTACTGGGATCTCAACCTCCATCTCCAGATCACTGTTTCCAAGAATCTGCAAGAAATATGGAATAGTTATTTTGCATAACAATCTTTCTGGCCAAAGAAAAATGAACCCAGAAAAAAAAAGAATTGTAAAATAAATAGTTGAATTCAACCAGGTAATGAATTCCGCAGGCATCATAATATGGAATTCTCTTTACTCAACAGAAGCTGATGATAGGAATCATCCAGATCCCGATCTCTAGTAAAAAGGAGCAAAAGAAATAACAAATAAATATTTATTCACATCATGCTTTATCCTGTAAGGACATTCCTAGTCTTCCACTCTAATAAGGACCACCCTCAAACATGAGATCTTTCCCCAAAAATAGGTTGTTTCCTTGATGTGTTTATCTGGCTTTTTTTTTTTGGGGGGGGGGGGGGAGTGGTTGGGATGAAAGAGAACAAACAACGATAGGAAAAAAGCACCAAGAAAACCATAACAAGACAAGTCTGAAGCTTCATCAAGAACTGATATGGGAATGCATTGGTTGACGCGGCCCAATTGGCTGTGAAAGATAACAAACAAAGATTAAAAAAAGTGAAAAAATAAAAAGCACCAAGAAAACCCCAACAAGACAAGTCTGAAGCTTCATCAAGAACTGATATGGGAATGCACCCAATCCAATTGGTTGTCAACGAGAAAAAAAGCACCAAGAAAACCCCAACAAGATGAGTCTGAAGCTTCATCAAGAACAGATGTGGAATTGGTTGATGCGGCCCAATTGGTTGTGAAAAAGAACAAAGAAAGATAAAAAAAGCACCAAGAAAACTCCAACAAGACGAGTCTAAGCTTCATCAAGAACTGGCATGGGTATGCACCCAACCCAATTGGTTGATGCGGCCCATTTAGCTAACTCATGGGCTACCCCATTCTCTAACCTATGAACCTTTTCTCACCCTTCCATTGAGGAACTGAATTCAACCTCTCTCTAATATCTACTATGACATGCTCCACCTGCCAATTCTGCACAAAAGAGGGTTCATTGATTCCTTCAATTACCGCCTCATTGTCTCCTTCCACGATAGCTTCTCTGAGATTTTTATTACATTGTTGACATAAGGTCATTATGTTGGTATTGCATAGTAACCAGAGCAAGTGGGAGTGTTTCTTATCAAACTTCAAAAATTGATCAATGGAAGCTTTAATCAGCTCCCTGTTTGACATGAAATCTGAATTTTTACCAACGGTTACGGATATATAAATATATTCATGTATGTAACCTGCAGTTACACTCCTTTGTATTATGGAAGAAAGCCGTATATCAAGATCCAAAGCATGTAGAACAGTATCCAAGGATGTGTCTATATATATATATATATATAAGAGATGCATTCTAGACCTAATAAGTAACTTTCCAAGAGTACATGGGAAGTGTCATTGTTCAACAGGTCTTCGAAGTGGACAACACTCATTAGTGTATGTAGAATGCATGCATTGTACATTTTTAATGCAATCTCCTAAGAAAAGAAAAGCCTCAAAAGGAGACTATTTATATTGTTCCGCGAAATAGTCATATAAAAATATTTCTTTGATTAGAATATGGGAAAGAAAAGCAAAAGCAGATTGACAAGGGTTTTAGAAGCACATGAATGAGATATAAGAAGAAAGAGGCACCCCAATTCAAAACTTGCATATTTCATTTTCAGCAACATTACTAATAGACAACTGACATTCAGAACTCCATCAAGTATATGGTATAAAGAATCTTGTTACCTTCATAAAGTCTGATGGAACTAACGAAGAATCCTTGGTGTAGCCTGCTTCCCTGAGCACCCGGGTCAGAACTTGCTGCACAAACACAAGCACATATGACAAACATGAATATTAGTATCAGTATTCACGCCATTTTACGATACAACATGTTCTGTGCCCTTTGCATAATTAGGCAAGAAGGGTACACTTTTTAATTATCGTAAGCAACTTCTATAAATTTCAGACAAAACAAAATTTGAAATAATCTCTTAGTCTGCGTGATAAGCTTTCTTGCCAATGCATAAAGACAAATCTGATCCCGTGGGACTAATTTTTATTCATCAAAAATAAAAAACAATACTGTATAAAATCAAGATTTATTTATTTTTAATTCTTAAAATGATGCAAATTAATAAACTTAATAGTACTAAAGTTTTTACACAGGAACTTTTATTCACAGATCAAATAGTAAATTAGGTCCAAAAAAAATTAAGGTAACTCAATAGGCATAATGACATAAATCAGACTATATCTACTACAGATGGGCCAACTTGTTGTATAAAATTTAAAAAATAAAAATAAATTATATATATATATTTCTAGCATGTGAAAAGTTTGACTGGACATGCAATGTTTTAGATAACTTGTCCCAAATTTTAATTTACATAATTGTCCTTTATTTATCTAAAAGAAAGCTGTTAATATGTCTATTTGATTGAGGGCAGTCTAGGAATAGAAAATCTTGACAAGGCTTCACCAAATTTTGGTGTTTCCTTATTAATACTACAGAACCACATATATGTGTGTGTTCTTTTGTAAATACCTAAATCAGACTTATTTATGGAGCACAGAGCATCAATGACAACATTAGTCTTGTTAGCCCTAACATTTCTACATGTGTTTATAATATTGGTATTGATGAGAACAAAGAAAATATGATAATTGGTGAAAAATTTTCACGAATTATTTATTGATTAGTTAATACTACACTAATGTTAGTTGAAGGTTTTTGGAAGGATTTGAATATTATCTTGTAGGATTCACAAAGTGGAGTGGATGATTTTCAAGCTTCAAAGGTTGATTAAGTTGAATTCTGGAAGAAGGGTTAACACCAGAATGAAAGGTGTCAATAGCCTCTGAGCAGTAAGCTGAAGATCATTTTATAGTATAGAAGGCATCGACATCTCAAAAGAATAGCATCAAAATACTTGGACAAAATACTCTTCGGCAACCTTTCAAAAAAAAACTCTTCAGCAAAATGTAGTCCACACTAAAGCAGATGGTGTTAACACCAAGGTTGAAAATCAGCTTATATTTGGAGATAGATCTCCAGAATATTTTTGAGGATCAAATCATAAAATAGTTATAATATATCACCAAAAAGCTTCATTGATCATTTGACAAACATTTTAATGATCCACCAACGGCTAATTTGAAACCCGTATATAAAAAGGAATGTTGGAGACGGTGAAATATAAAACTCGATGAATCAAAAATCAAAACTCCATTGCTCAAAGCTTCCAAAGCGCTAATCAATATTCAACTTGTTTTTCCTCTTCTATCTACACTATTAGAGAGTTCTTTGAGAGAATTACATTGTAGTTAGATAAACATTCTTTTTGTGAGTAATATTGTAAGGGCTGTGAGCACTTTTAGGGATCATATTGGGTTTAAGTTTTGAGCGTTCTTATGAAAAACGCTTGGGAAGAAATTTGAGTTTTCTAGGTCAAAAACACTTGGGAAAAAGTTTTGGGTAATCTAGGAGAAAAAACACTCAGTATAAGATTGCTAGCACCCGCAATTTAATGGTTGTACTACTTCGAGGAGGACAGTAAAAAATTCTTGGGGAGTGGATGTAGGTTCACGTTGAACCAAACCACTATAAAAATTGTGGTGTTTGATCTCTTTCCATACTTTATCTTCATTGGTGTGATTTATTGCTCGCATTTATAACTTATCATATCTGAATTTATTGTCATTGCATCCTCATATTTGTGAGAAAAATTCACCTCCCTCTTGGGTTGTCTTCCAGGCAACATGGAAAAAACCATTTTTTACATCATTGTCTAGCTCCAATTGCCATAGCTATTATCAGAATACAAGTTCTCAGATAACAGCTTTCTAGAAGAATGAATAGCATGAAAAATATGCTGTTTGATTATTTAGATAAGAGATGTGGACACAGGAAACATAAAGTTTTATCAAAAACTAAGGGGAATGGAAATGGAGCATTATTCTCCCTTTGCTTCAAATTTGGAATGGTATAATGCATTATCCACTTTTCATACTGTGGGAAGCAATTTATTTTTATTCTTTCATTTTCCAGATATTTAAACAAACTCAAGGTTTGGTTCCCTCTTCTCACCGCTTTTTGGTGTCGAATGACAGAAGTGATTCACTAGTGCAAGAAAATAACTAAGAATTCCGAATCTTACAAGCTTCCTTTCTCTTAATTTTATGGGACTCGGTCATTCCACGAAGTCTGATGTACCACTTACCTTAGTGCTAATGAATTTTCATTTTTCCTCCTGTGGGAACCAAAATGAGGTCAAATATCCTGTTCAGAAATTTATTCAATTTGTATTTTAATATATTTGCACATAAACCAAAGAAATTTAATGGAAGAAACAAGACGAGAACCAACCTCCCTTTGCGGTTCAGATATATATTGTCCAGTCAAGTCCCTTAAAACATCCAACATATCATTGAATGCAACCTTCCCATTGCCATCCGAATCATAAACCTTGAAGATAACTACAGAAAAAGTGGGTATCATTATAATAGTGGAAATTTTGAAAGAAAAAAGATCAATGATCCAGAAACAAAAAGGTAGCGGTCAACAATGATTCAGTCTTCGAAATTGGAGGTCCTAAGTTTGAAGCTCCCTCTCTTGGGGACAGCATCCTAACTTGATCAATCTAGCTTTTTTACATTGTGTATTGGTGAGTGCTTGGCACGACCCCTCCGATTTCAGAAGCACACTTGAAAAATACAACTCTGGTAGACATTAAAACATGAATTGGCGAAGACATACAACAGGAAGAGTTATTACATTCTACTTTTTGTTGTAGGCTTGCCCGAGAACTAAATGCAGACAAGAATGCTACAAATTCCTTGAAATTCAATCCATCCAACATTCTCAACAGTCTCTGAAGAAAGGAAATAGAGAAACAAAATCAACATCAGAACTCCACCTACTCCTTCAAATCATCAATACAGTATTTCATCAAGAAAACAATCCATACAAATGAAAAATATGAAGGCATAATTAAAGGTACAATACAATATGTATGAATGCGTATTGGAGCTCCAAATTCCCAATCCATTTACTGCTTTCTCCCTCACACTTATATACTGCCCCCCAACCCCTCCCAACAATCTCCTCTTTCATACATCAGGTCTTGAGTCGGAAGAACTTCACACATCGGCCTCCTTCCACAACCAATGTGTTAACCCCCAACAATCTATCCCTTCGCGTACAAACCCTTACTCCCGATGGACTGAGATTGAGATTGATAGTCCACTTGAGTTCTAATACCAGCCATTGAGTGGTTTTGAATTTATCTCATCCTTAGCTTACTCGTAGGTAACTTACAGCTGAGACTCTTCCTCGCACTTATATACCAGTAATCCCTTAGTCAGCCATTCCACAATCGATGTGGAACCCAACAATATCTTATAAAAAAATATATCTCTGTGCGAATAGGTAGATCAAATGGAGCAATTCAGAACCTGAGAGAGAGGATTGACAGCGAATTCAGGTACCGACAAGAACTCTTCAGCGGAGACGAAGCCCCCACCGTTCCGATCAAGCTGACAGAACCTCTGGTAGAGCGAGACTATCTCCTGCTGCGAAACTGTAGCCCAAAAGAACCAAAACCAAATCAAACGCTGATCAAAACCCAAGAGTCCAACATTACCAATATACACCCATACATCCACAATTCCACATATACATATATATATATATATATAGACTTACAAGTGTTGTTGCAGTGCTCTTGAACCTCTTCAATGTCGTACTGAGTCAGGACTGAAGAAGAATTGCCCATTCTTTCAACTTTTTGAAGGATAAAAGCAAAGATCCAGCGAGGTTGGGCCCAACGTAACTTCAAGAAAGAACCAAGATTTCGAGCTTCGAGAATTGGTAAGGCTTTGTTTGGTTTGGGTAGGAGAGAAGTGGAAAGGAAGAGAAAATACTTCCTCCGTTAGGTTTGAAGAAAAAAAAATGGAGAGAAAATTATAAGAGAGATTCTAATATAACATACATGAATCGGAAAAGTAATCTAATTATGGGATTCGAATCCTAAAATAAGCACACACGTATCAGAGAATCGCAAGAGAAACCCTTTGATCATTCAGAGATTAATATACGTGCGAGGTACGATCTACATACATAAAGAGCTTTTTTTAATAAATTGATAAGCATTTCAGTTTTAAAGGCAAGTCATACGCCGCGAAGAATTTTTTTAATAAATTGATAAACATTTCAGTTTTAAATTCAAGTGCCAAATGATAGTGCAATCACCCAACTTCTTGATCAAATATCTTTGGTTCTCATGGGCCAGATTTGGGATTTGGGTTATGAAATATAATGTTTGAATGTTCCAAAAAAAAAAAATGCAAGTAATCATATCTAATAAGTTTTCTATCTACTTTCTTTTAGTTAATTCATCTTATATTTTTCTACTGTATATATTTTTTTTGTTAAATTAAAATTAAAATAGAGTATATAAATAAAATTTTTTTTGATTAAATTAAAATTACATTGATTGCTTTAACTCATGTCCAGCTCGTCTGAAAGTTAGATTTACCTTAATTATTTGCCTCTTTCCTTTTAACTTTATTCAAATAACTTTTGTTATTTCAAGAGTTTTATAAATTTCTTATGCGTCAATGTTACTATCCGTATTATTGTTTATTCAAGCAAAACCACCAAGTAGAATCAATGTTAACGACTGATTATTAAGGTATATTCTCAAAATACCTATACCTCTACCTATACTTATACTTATAACTGTGGCAATAGGGCATGATTCGGTAATAAGTCAATTTGGTCACTATTAGTAGATGAAGTGATTTTTTCACTTCAAAATCCCAAACAATTTGACCAGGGATCAATTCACAAATATCTAAGGTCATTTCTTCAAATTGCTTTCCATTTCTAAATTCTTAGCCTTTCCATTAGTTTCCTCAATATTGCCCGCCAAATAAAAGGCCTATTTAGGATGACAATCTAATTCTCCGGAAATGATTAATTAAAATTCTCTAGTTATTTTTGCTAGACCAAAATATTTTCTTAGATAATTGATAAATACTTCTACTACCAAAAAAAAAAGATTGTAATAAAAAAATACTTAATTTTTTGTGTTCTTGCTATGGTTAAATGATCATCTTCAGATATTTTGTCTAACCAAAGGATAGCTATAATGTCTTAAAGTTATTTGTAACATTGTAAAGTTTGTTTAACTCTTTGCATAGTTTCATAATCTTCCTAACTAACAATTTGAGCTTGAAGCATGGTTACGTTGAATCTAAAGGATCCACTGCCATATAGATATCTCTGGCAGCTAATCCTCTTGATAGTATGGTAGTAGCATCTAAATGTGCAAAATGTTGTAGCGGGAGTAGGGTCGGTCAAATTGTCTGTAGATATATAAACTGCATGAGTAGAAGTTATGAACCCTTCTTTAGTAGAAATAATTCTTTCATATAAAGAACCCATTTTGGTACTGAGGGTAGATTGATAACCCACAATAGAAGGCATTCCAACCAATAAGGCAAATATTTCAGATATTGTTTAGATAAAATGAAAGATATTGTCCATAAATAGAAGTGCGTCTTATTTATTAACAATGTGAAAATGTTTCACCATAGTTCGGGCAGTCAAACCAATTCTTGTATAAGCTTCTAATGGTTTATTCATCTAACTGTAAACTAAAATTACTTTTGATTTTGTAATATTTTGTTCATTAATCACCCCATATTCTTTCATTTCCAATTAAATACAAACACACTCCATGGACTTTGGCAATATTATTAAGGGTTAAATGCTTTTACACTCCTTGTACTTAAGTCAATTCGTACTTTATCCCCTCAACTTCAAAAACTAGCACTAATACCCTTGTACTGTGTACAAAAGTGTTACGGCAGACGCCGTTATGTTAAGTGATTAAAAAGTCATTTTTGCCCTTCCGTAAAAGCTCAAACCCTCGCCTGACCGACGGAGCAAACCCTCGCCTGACAAAGGAAACCCTCACTCGACGAAGCAAAATCTCGCTCGATGAAGCAAATCCAAGGATCAGAACTCAGCTTGGAGTGGTATTTTGGGTCAAATGGACTGCAATGAGGGGTTTTGAGAAATCGTATCACTCTCTCTCTCTTTCTCTGTGTCTATATATATATATATATATATATATATCTTTCACCGAAAGAAGAAGGAAAAGAAGGAGAAGAAGAAGAAGAAGAAGAAGAAGGAGAAGGAGAAGAAGAAGAAGAAGAAGAAGAGGGAGAATGAATGTATTTTTCACTGAAGGAAGAACGGCCATGGAAGAAACCCACCTAGGGTTATATATATATATATATATATATATATATATATGCGAAAAAGAAGACGAAGAAGAGGGGGGAGACAGGAAAGGGTATTTTAGTCATTTCAGATTGTCAACGTTTCAGACTGATGCGCGTGTAAGCCACGCGCAATTAAAACTCACGGATTTACCTGCCATAGCACTTTGTGCACAGTACAGGAGGTATTAGTGCTAGTTTTTGAAATTTATGGGGTAAAGTGCAAATCGACTTAAGTACAAAGGGTGTAAAAGCATTTAACCCTATTATTAATCAATTCTATATTTAGTATTGTTCTACCCACTCCAGCTCATTTGCTTTTTTCACTACGGCGATAAGGAGCTAAAAGATCTACTACTTTAATTTTTGTTTTAAAAATAAATAATTTTGTGTCTAATTATATAAATGTGGTCATAGAATTATGAATATGAGATATTGTGCAAGTACCTATAGAACCTAACTTATCAATAGGCTTTCCAAGCACATTGAAAATTCGTCCGAGAGTCGTTCTGTTGATCGAAACACTTAGAGGAGCTCTTACATCAATCATTTCCATAACTCCCATTAGACTATCTATAGCACTCACATCTATAGCTCTAACTCAATTAATTGTTTTTTAATAATTGTTGTACCTCACAAATCACATTAATTAGTTAACCGACAGTATTTAGACTCTTAACTACTATAGTGTTATAAATATTATACGTCTTGCTTGGTGAAAATGCTACATCTAGTACCAGACCAATGATTTGAATGATATGCCCAAGTATTTTTTTTTCAAGCACTAAAGCCTCGAGACCAAAAGTTGTAAGATTGATTCTTACAGTAATAAATAAAGTAAAATATGATTTTTTTTTTTTGTGAAAATTATCAAATTCAATAAATAAATAAATAAATGTCTAATAATAAATTGATCAATTAATCCAATAAGAAATTAGAGTTAATATTTAATTTTATCAACTCCATTCAACTAAATTCAATTATTTGTTTGTTCAATAAGATAAATACATTTTTAAATTCAACCTGCCAATTTTTAAAATATTAAAATATCAAGTGAAACAATAACAACATTGAAAAAGTCTTAGGGGCTGTTTGGACAGCCAAAAAGCATCGAAAAATGGAAAAAGTGTAATACGTTAGATATTTTTGGCATTTGGAAGATTCACCAAAATCTACCAAAAATTCCATTCAAACGTGTGCTAAGGAAACGTTCAAACCGACTATCATATGGAAAAGTGAAAATTTATCAGCTACTTTGCAGTGAGACTTGTCAGGCTAAAAAAAGGAACTGTTGGAACAGTTTAGGAAGCACCTGTTCCAACAGATTTCAAAAGCAATCATAGAAAGTTTGACAATGTACGTCAGTTGGTGTATAAAAAGGTTGACATTTTTTGTCTTCGTCATTCACCACGAACCCCAAATCGGTAAAGTTTAAAAAATTTTGATAATTTTTAGTATCTTTTGACTACTTTTGATAAATTTTAGTCCTACTAAACAGGGTCTTAGTTACCACTGAGTTGCCAATGTTCATGTGTCCTTAATACATTTTGACTATATTAGGAGGTGAAGGAACTATTGGCTTACTACTTTAGCATTTTATCTATGATCATGAGTAATGTAGGAAGGTTCTGATTGTAGCAATTGTAATTTTAATTTTTTTTATGGTATAAGAAAAAAATTAAAATAAAAATTGTGAATAGTGTCATTTTGGAGTACCAAAAAAGCACAAAAAAGTAAAAAATAAAAAACAAAAAACAGTCAAATTGAAGAAAGTTTGGTGTTTGGCATGTTACTTAAAAAGTTGAAAAAAGTTAAGGATTTTTGAAAAAAAAAAATTGGTAAAAATTGAAGAAAATTAGAAAATTTGGTAAAAGTTGAAGTAAGTTTGAAATTTTTTTTTTTTTAGTGATTTTTTGTGCTCCAAATGTGCACTTAATAAGTAATTAATAGAATAGAAATGGTTTAACTATATTTTGGAATTTGACCAAAATAAAGTGATGGAGTAATCGAAATCCGCTGCCTTGGATTAAACATTTATCATTCTTACAAAGTTCATATTTGCGTGTCCAAAATGGCACACTAGGTCCCATAATTTTTGGGCCACAAAAGGATAGTTCCCCGCATAATTTGCCAAACACTAACAAATAATGGAAGAGAATTTTGCTGTTGGCAAGCCAAGACCATACATTGAACATCTAGAGCATTCCTCGTTTCTTTTTTTTTTTTTTTTGGGTAAATTACACTTACACCCCTAGACATTTGGATAAATACACATACACTCCTTATAATTTTGAAAATTACAAAAACTTCCCTTATTTTGAAATATTACTAACCTAAACCCCCTCCGTTACTATTACGCCTGACGTTGTTAAATTTTGAATCAAAATGAAGAAACCACCCCTACCAACAGAAGAGGTCTCGCACGCCTCACCACCTGCACGGACATCTCGTTTGGTGGGTCTCACAGTAAAGTAAAAATAAAAATAAAAACAAAAACAAAAAATAAAAATAAAATAAAAACACATAAAATAAAAATAAAAACAAAAGTTTTTAGCTCTTTAATTTTTTAAATCATAAAGAATAAAAATGTTAATTTAATAAAAGTTAAAATGTTAGGTATTATTTTATTTATTTTTTTTTTATATTATGTGTTTTTCTTTTATTTTTATTTTTTATTTTTATTTTACTGTGGGACACACCGAATGATATTCCCGTGCACATGGTGCGGCGTGCCAGACTCTTCCCTGCCAGCAAACACATTCAATGGGTCCCACAGTAAAATAAAAATAAAAAATAAAAACAAAAAATAAAAATAAAATAAAAGCACATAATATAAAAATAAAAACAAATGTTTTTAGCTTTTTAATTTTTTAAATCATAATGAATTAAAATGTTAATTTAATAAAATTTAAAATGTTAAGTATCATTTGATTTATTTTTTTATTTTTTTGTTTTCTATTTTTTATTTTAAACTCACTTTTCATTTTGTACTTTTGAAAATACTTAGCTACTTGGGTTTCCAAATTTGTTATAGAAAATAGAAAATAAGTTTACACATTAAATGAAAAATAATAAAAAGTCATTTTAAGAGTTTTTAACAAAAAAAAATCTCAAATTAAAGAAAATAGAGTTTTTTATTTTTTATTTTGAGATTTTTAACACATAAAATAAAAATAAAAATAAAAATAAAAATAAAAAATAGAAAAGTAAACCAAATGTCACCTTAGTTATTAAAAAATTAATTTTTTTACTTCTCAAACACCGAAAAAGATATCTCAAATTTAAATTTTGTAACTTTTTTATCTCGAATTCTGACACAAAGAGTGTAAAAGTGTGTATATTTAAAATTTTAAGTTTTAAGTACATAAAAAAAAAATTCATCAAAAAATTAAAATTTTAATTTAAATATTTATTCTTTAAAATTAATCTTTTTAAAGAATATTATAGTTAATTTTTAAAGAATTTTTAATTTTTTAATATATAATTTTTTTAATTTTTTAGTTTTTTAGTTTTTTAAATATATAATTTTTAATAAATTATTTTTAGAATTTTCGTCATTTTTTTTTAATTTGAGATTTTGAAATGTTACTAACCCAGACCCCTTTCAAACTTTTTACTGATGTGACAGCATTAGATCGCATGTCAACAGAAGTGAAAATAAGGGAAATAAAAAATAATATAAAGTAATAAAAATAAAAGTGATAAAAATAGTAATAAATAATAAAAAAGTAATAATAAAAAAAATTGTAAACTTTTTGTCATTTTTTATTTCATGTGTAAACTTATTTTCTATTTTCTATAACAAATTTGAAAACTCAAGTAGCTAAGTATTTTCAAAAGTACAAAATAAAAAATGAGTTTAAAATAAAAAATAGAAAACAAAAAAATAAAAAAACCAAATGATACCTAACATTTTAACTTTTATTAAATTAACATTTTTATTCTTTATGATTTAAAAAATTAAAACTTAAAAGAGTAAATTTAATTATTTAAAAAATTCCAAAAATTAAAGAGCTAAAAACATTTGTTTTTATTTTATTTTTATTTTTATTTTTTATTTTTGTTCTTGTTCTTGTTCTTGTTTTTGTTTTTGTTTTTGTTTTTATTTTACCGTGGGACTCACCAAATGAGATATGTGAAAAAATTAATTAAAAATTTTGAAACTGTGCGACTCAATTTTACTGTTGGCAAGGGTAATTTTGTCATTTTAACCGAATGAGGAATCTCATTTGTGTAAACCGCCTTCTGTTAGCAGGGGTAGTTTGATCATTTTGATTTAAAATTTAACAGCGTCAGGCGTAATAGTAACAGAGGGGTATGAGTTAATAACATTTCAAAATAAGGAAGATTTTTGTAATTTTTAAAATTTTAAAAGGTGTATGTATATTTATCCAAATACCTAAAGGTGTAAGTATAATTTACCCTTTTTTGTTTCTTTTGACTCGTGCATATGAATAAAGACCAATGGATTTAAAATAGCTTTAACTTTCCATGCACGGCTTATAAATTTTCTATAGAAAAAACAAAAATTATCAACGCATGCTTGCCAGTAGCATCGAGGATGTTACATTATCATATATATATATATATATTAATCATATTTCCATTCTCTCTCTGTTGTATATATATCTATATATTATAATAATATTTCCATTCTCTCTCTGTGAATAGGTCAAAAAAGATTTGCCAGTACGCGTGCTTGGCAACTTGGCGGGAACCACCTATCAATAATTTAAGTTAAAAAAATAAAAATATTAAAAAAAAATCTCTCTGTTGGTAGAAATGTTTAGATGCAATTAATACATATGGCATGTTTGGAAGGGCTAATTGCGACATCATTAATGATTTGTTTTCATTATTATTATTATTATTATTTTTTTTTTTTTTTTTTTTTTTGGCCTTGAATACAAAATTAATGGAACACCCGAAATTGGGTTGGCTGCGACTGTGGGTGGTCAAACAAACTAATAAAGCCTCGTTTAGAGTAAGAAAAAATAAGATAAATTGAGATAAAAATATAATTTTTGGTTAATTTTGGTGCCTTTTTTTGAAAAATCACAAACCGTGGGAACGGTTTTCTAATTCCGTTCCCACGGATTCAAAAAAATTCACAAAAAATAGTAACAATGGTACTCGTTTATTGTTGCTCGTTTGAAAACTTTCGACACGAAGAATATAATTGTACAAAAAATTTACACATTCGATTAACCTACTTTCAGATTTTTTTATTTTTTTAACGAAATATTAAAATTTTTTGAAATTAGTGATGACGGAAAAATTAGAAATAGAGGAGTTATTAGAGATTTATAAAATTTTTTAGAGTTAGTTTTTACGCCAAACAGGGCATAAATATGTAAGTAAATAATTATTAAAAAGAATAATACAATGGCTGACATTTGGAGACCCAGGCAAGATTTTACCACGCCATTGTTCAATAATTTAGATGCCATTATATATATATATATATATATATATATATATATATATATCATGGAGAAATCACTCAGTTAAAGTGTTTTTTTTAAATTCATATCTAAATTTTAAATTTTTAAAAAATTCATAAACATTATAATTTATCAATTTCTAATAAATTTCGAGACACTTACGTACTACAATGATTAGAGTGATAAATTGAAATGAATCTATAATATTATAATTATTTTTGGCTTGATTTAAATCTTTGATGTCCACCGCTGAAAAAACCTTCTCCAACAACTCGTGCGGCGATTGAGCTCACTTTCGGAGGCATAGATGCCCTAATTTGTTTGGATTAGGGGATAGAAATTTATTGCAGGGTTTTATAATACTTAGCTGGGCCAGTAGATCGAGTGTGTTGGTAAAATACTACAAGGCCCTGCAGTGGGCCACTACAGGATCCTTGGATTCAATTTTATTTTTTTTTTAAATTTCTTTTTAAGCTGAAATATTTGGGCCGTGAATTTATAATTTGTTTGTTTCCCAATGCGAGTATGGTATCGCATTCCTTTTTGGCTAGTAGCATCAAATTTTATTCTCCAACGGAACCAAATGATGTTGATTTTTATTACATTTTTTTTGTTGATTTGAGGAAGGAACAGTGCATAAGTTCACACACTACCATTTTCTATGCCCCTGATGAATCTTAAAAGAACAATTAATACTGAACATTTTTTTTTTTTTATTTCTATACACATCATCTTTTAATGACTATTACAATTGATATTATATATAGGCACGAAAAATTAAGAATTAAAAGAAACAACAAAAGAAAACTTTTTTTTTAAATAGAAAGTGATTGGACCAGCTTACAAGCATCTCGACTAATTCTTAGGACCCTAAAATTAACGATCGGATAAACACTCTAATGATATTGAGGAGACTCGAACTAGTAACCACTGAAGAATAAAACCAAGATCTTACTTTTATTTTTTTTAGTGCAACATGGATTAGGGAGAGGTGACAGGGGAATTAAAAGGATTTACTTCATGAATTTGAGGTTAAGAGTGACAATGCAAAATTATAATATGATCTAAAATTACATTGCGAAAAATATAAAAAAGAGAATATAAATATGCTAATACAAAAGTAATGCCATTTAATTTTAAAATAAATAAATTATTTATCATATTTAAGTATAACTAATGTTAGGAATTAGATTCTAAATTGGCAAATCCATTATCAGACAAAGAGTTTTGTAATATTTAGACTTTGTGTAGATTAAAGTACTACAATCTTGAGTCAAATAGAAATATAAAGGCGTTAGAGCAGTTTGCATAACCTTGGAAGTCTGAAATAAGTCAAACAAAACCAAAGTACCAAAACGCAGGAAGACTGCTGGAAAGCCGTAGATAGCCGCAAGATAAAACCGAGAGCTGATTTTTGAAGTTTGGTTGTGCAAGAAGGCCGCACTGCTTTGTGGGATCTCTGCGAGACCATATCAAGAATGCCGCAAGAAGGACGTGGGAGTGAGCTTCTTGCGAGATTTATTTTTGGGCCTTCTAAGGTTCTATTTTGAAACCCGTGCATCCCAGGTTTTAATATATATTTACTAGACATGCTTAAGGTTTGATATACAGAGAGAATAATTATCAGATTGTGAGCCAAATAGTTATATTGTTATCTCAATCACTTAGCTAAAGATCTTTGCATCTGTGTGATTCGAAAGAGTTCGAATTTTTGAGTGCTAAGGATTTCGAAAAAGAGTTGCCAAAGATTTGATGTTATGCCTTCGAGGAGTCGGAGGGCTTTCGCTAAAGTGTTGGCGAATCGAGGAATCGCACAAAATCAACAATATAGAGTCGAAGAATCGAGCCTATTGAGAGGTTGAGCTTGTAATTAACGTTTTGTTTTAATGAGAGTTTTGAAAAGTTTTTTTGTGCAAATTTCTTTATTTTATTTTTGTCCTTCTCCATTTACTACTTTATGATTGAATTGATTGATTGAGATGTCTAGCGCTTAGAAGATTACAAATTTCAACTACAAATAAAGTGTTATAAATACCTGATTTGTCAACGAGAATTGGTTCCCTTCGCTCGATGATGGGATCAACCCTTCTTAATACTGATTCAGTGTTTCAATTCGGTAAACAAATTTTAAGTGGAGATCTTATTTGGCAATCCTAACAGTAGAGTTGATCACGGCGCAACATTCTGATTTTATTTTTTATTTTTAGGATTTAGACAAAAGAAAATTAGCTATACAATGGGCATGGATATAAATTTATATATATGTCGAAGTTCAATCCAATCGATTTTTAACAAATAATAATATTATTAAACTATTTTAATTTATGTATAATAGATAAATTATCTATCATATATAATATATATTTTTTGACCCTTTTTTAATACGAGTTTGAGCTTATATATTTATTTTAGAATTGGACTTGAAATTTTATAAAACATCAAGTTGAGTTGAACTTGGGTGGTTGTTAAATTACACTGATATTTCTTAAACACCATTCATATTTTGAAAATTATTTTCACCTATCCTATTTTTAGTTTTGTTAATAGATTCCCCTTAATATTATTTAAAACAGCTAAAAAGTTTATAAGATCTTATAGATACTGATGTTAAATATTTTTATACAAATTAATCAAAATGTTTTTACTTAAGTAAAAAATCAAATTGTCTATGTAATATTATATTTTATATGGTAATATTTTGGTCGGTTCATACATAATTCATCTAATACTAATAAGACTATGAACATTTATATGTTAAAGAGGTAATTTGTTAAAAATTAAAAAAAAAAAAAACCTTAAAATTTGGGAGTGTTAAAATAATTTCTTACACACAAGGAGTACTATCTAATTTTTGCATTAATATTTACACTCTTAATTTTTTTAATAATATTTTAATTTATGCTTCTATTAATTGCAAAACGATCAATTATACTCACACTTCTTAAACTATTGTTCAATATCCCTCGTTTTGACATAAATATTCTAATTTAATATCTCTTAATATTAAAATTTTTGAATATCATAAATATATTCTCGTTTAATACAGTTAACAAAAATAATTAAAAATAGATAAAAATAATGATATTTTCGTCACAGTTTTTAAATAAATTCGACAAGCTCTCATTTTAGTCGGACTAAAGAGATGATGCCAGTAATTATGCCAACATCCCACGTAAAAAAATTAAATATAATATAATATCATATAATAAAAATAAAAATAACAATAACAATAACAATAATAATAATAATGCCAAAATTATAATAAATGTTTAAAACACACATTACTAATTGTAATTCCATAAAATATGAATACTCCAAGCAAAAATATGCATTTTAGTTGATCTTTTTATTAGTTTTTTTCCTTTTTCTTTTTTCTTTTTTTTTTTTCCTTCAGGCATTAAATCTGTTTGACTAATTTTATGCACGGGTAGGAATGTCAATTAAACAGGTACACAATGGTACCCAGTTCGACAGAATCAGATAAAAACTCATTTGGAAATATCCTAAGGGATTGGGACGAATTTGAGATTAAAATTTAATGCCCGTAGAGGTCTAATATGAGTTTGGGATTTGTCCATATAGTACCTAACACCTTTTTACGTTTCATAGAGTACTCGGTACCCGTAATATACCCATTAAGTACTCGTTTAAGATAATATAATACAATATAATATATATTTATATATTTATAATTTTATTTCTAAAATAAAATTACTTAAAATTAGGATAGGGTCACTTATAAAATTTTGTCGTCTTTTACCCTATGTATATTTATCAATTATCATTTTGTTACCACAACTCCTAAATACGATTCAAACCCTCTCCTTTTAATCTTATTCCTTAGTTGAAGCCGTTGAACTCTCCTTTTTGTAACTGTGTTCTGTTCTACATTATGTTATCACCTAGGATCAACGTCACGTAAAGAATCCATGCCGTCACCTTCATTGCTTGGCCTCTACTGTATAATCCTAATCTATAAGCACCCAAATCTCTATATATGTGTATGTATGTGTGTAGAGTTGATGTTGTCTACATACTCTATTTTTATTTTGAAGTTTAATAAAATCTATTAAACTTTGAGACCATAAAAAGTTTAGTGAGTAATTGTATTCGTATATATTAAAAATTGTCCTTAATCTCCATTATATTCAAATTGATAATTTTTTTAATTATTTTAGAATTGAAAAATGATAGTTACATATGAAAGTAAATTTGAAACAAAATTTCTAAACATGTGTTTGGCTTGTAATAATTTATAAAGAAAAAAAAAAGGTTTTTCAAATCCATGTTCTTAGAATTTTTTCTTTAAAAGTAAACCTTTCTTTTTGTTTATTTATTAATTTATCTTGTATTAATGGTATTTGTCTCCATGATTTATTTCTATTTTTTCATATATTTTTATTTACTTCATATTGGATAATGAGTGTGCAACAATAATTTTTAATATAATATTACACAATCATGTGGTAGATGGATGAAAAAAATATGAATGTGTATACTACAGGATTTTGTCAAACAATTACTCTTATTTTAGTTTATTCAACAAATGACACCACTAGTACTTCTAATTTGCCTAGCACAAATGATACACTTATAGGAGTGGTAGCTGTATCACTATATAATGTTACTAGTCACCAATTAAGGAAGAGAAAGAAAAGTTTGAGAATCAGGAAGTAGGTAAAATTAAGAAGTCAATGTTTATTTTGGGATTTTTTTAAGAACATAAAAAAAAGTGTAGTTTTAGTTTGATAGTATTCTCATGATTTTTTATATTTTTTTTTGTCTAATTTAAGTACTCTTATTCTTTTGTGAGTTTGGAACGAGTTTCACGAGTTTGGGACGGAATGAATTTGAGATTTTAACTTAAAAACTAAACAGATTTGGAACGGTAAAGACAAGCAAAACATAAATGGGTTCGGTAATAAGATTTGTTAATTAAACGGGTACCCTACTTGTTTATATCTTTATGCATTGGCAAATTATATAACTAAAATTCTATCATTTTTTTTAAGATATAGTTAATTGATTTTTATACTTGATGTATCAATAAAGCTTTCTTTTTTTTTTTTTATAGCTCAGGGAATCCAAGCCAGTATGCATGCACCTTAACTAATCCCTAATGTTCTGAAATTAACAATCAAGTAAACCTAGTGGCCTTGAGAATACTTGAACTAATGATTTCTAGGAAACAAATTCAAAATCTTGCCAGTTGAGCTAACACTTAGGGTTAATATATCAAGAAAGCTAAATAAGACAAATGCAACATTTTCTAATTAATGGTTAAATGCTACGTTTAACTATAAAGATTAAATGATAGGAGATAAATAATACAATGTATAATATGTGAGGTTGTGTGGGATTTGATATAACATGTGATCAATTTTTTGTGTAATATTATTTTTTTATTCTGATATTTGATTGGTAGGATATAAAATTAGATAAAAAAATGTGATTTGACATAAATTATCTTTGAACCTTCGATCTTGGCAAAAAATTAATCTGACCAGAGAGAGAAATATTATATCAGCGATATTTTATATCCCCATATTGGGAACATATGATATTTAATCTCATAAATCAATATTAAACCGGTGATATTATATCTATATATTCGGAATATATGATATTTAATCGATGCATGTTTAAGAAGTCATCATCAACAATTACAGCTTTATTTTTAATCTTCTATTATGAAAACAATTACATCTTTATCTTTAAATTTCTTTCAATATTACACCATTGATATTGTATACTTTTATATATTAGGAACATACGATATTTAATTGAACGTGATTAAAAAATCATTGTCAATAATTATAACTTTATCTTTAATCTTCTGTCAACAATTACATCTTTATTTTTAAATTCGGTCAATATTACACTAGTGATATTGTATATTTCTATATTAGGAACATATAATATTTAATTAATCATAATTATAAAATCGTCGTCAACAATTATAATTTTATCTTTAATCCTCTGTCAACAATTACATATTTATCTTCAAATTTTGACTAGTGATATTGTAAATCTCTATATTGGGAAGCGATTAAAAAGTCGTTATCAACAATTGATCTTCTGTTTATATTCGACGACAACAATTACATTTTTATCTATAAATTATGTTTATGGAGTCGTTTGGTTTGCTGATAAATTCTAAAAAATTCTATAAATCTCTGTTAACTTTATATCAAATCAACTTTTTCTCTCACTGCACGCATTACAAATTTTCCTCAAACTACAATTTATCTCAATTTATCTTACTTTTTTCTTACTCCGAACAACCCCTATATTACACCAATGATATTGTATATATCTTTCACTGAGGACATGTGATATTTATATTTAATTGCACAAATCAAATATCAACAAGTACAGCTTTATTTTTAATCATTCGACATCAACAATTACATCTTTATCTTTAAATTTTGTCTAATAAACAAATATACCCAAAATGATATCAAACAATTGTTTAAAGGTAAAACATGTTAGTGTAATTTACTACTATCAAATTTGAATATAATTTATTTTAAAGAGGTCAGGTGATGTCATACCATAATTTAAGGAGTATGAGTGTAATTAATTCTAAAACTTATTTGAAGTTATTTAAATAATGTATGAATAATTTTCTTTTAAATTGTAATATTTTCTTAAATCAAAATCAAATACATCGTCTGGTGTCATTCTATCCAAACATTCGGAAAAAAAATCCTATTACTATATATATTTTCCATTTATTTGAAGAATAATACAACTTTATTATATTTTTTAAATAGATTTTTTAAATAAATTTAAAGTACGTTTAGAGTGACAAAAAATAAAATAAAATGAGATAAAGTAAGATAAATTATGAGTCATAATTCGTACAGTAAAATAAAAGATAAATAATTTATACAGTTTTTTAATATTTTTTGTTATTTTTTATTTTTTCACTCCAAACAAAAGCTTATAAATTTTCTAAATAGATTTACCTTCCACCCCCAATTCTAGTGCATTGGCTAGAAAGTTTGTTTCCCTCACTGTCGATTGCTAGTTCGAATTTGGTATAGATACGATAAATCTTACCATACTTTTTGGCTTTCAAAAAAAAAAATAGATTTACCATCCATTTAATTCTAGTTACATGGCATCGTGCTATTGGAGGGTTAAGGGTAGATCGTGCGCACCGGACCTAGCCCCGGTCCGCTATTGGAAGGCCACCGCCTCTTTCTCAGTCCCAGATATCAGTCAATCCATCATTTAGTTCAGGCCATAAACTAAAAGTACGAAAATACCCTTTGTTTATCAGCTACTCATTACACGTGTAAGGCGTAATCAAAACCCCCGGTCACGCGCACGTGCAGGTACTGTAGCTCCACGCGTATACCCACTCCCATTAGTGGCATTTCCATAATTTTCCCATACATCGGAGGTCTAAAACCCAAGGGCCCCAGGCTTCTTTTTGAAATGCTTTTGGGATCGTTGCAGCAAACGCCGGTGACTGCGCCACGTGGCAGCATCGTCTTCATCTGTCTCGCCTATAAATAACCCTCATCCCCCCGATTGGGATCGTTGCACCAAACGCCGGTGACTTCGCCACGTGGCAGCATCGTCTTCGTCTGTCTCGCCTATAAATAAACCTAATCCCTCCCCACTCATTTCCTCAAGCGCTGCATCTCTATGGCTTTCCTGCCTCAGATAGGGGTCCCTCTCTCTCTCTCTCTCTCTCTCTCTCTCTCTACACATTTTAGCATGCAGTCTCTCTCTACATAAACATTTGTATATACGTACGTATTTTTGGTGGTGATGTTGCTGCGGTCTCTGTTTCGCTTGGTGCAGGTCGGGAACTGCTTCGCCAGCGGCGGCGATAAATTTTAGTGTTATATGATTTTTGGGGGCGAATTGGCTCCCGCCTTGCATCAACTGAATCGGAGACCGCGGTGAATGTGAGCTGTGGAGGCGGCTTGGGAGATGAGATGTTTCAGATCTTGGACGGGTGGATTTGAATTTCTTGCTTGTTGTTTGGTTTGGTTTGGTTGGGGATCGAGTGGATTCATTCATTTTAAGGTTTGGATATGATTGGTTTGGTTTGGTTTCCGAATTTAGGTCTCTAGCACTTGATTTGAGCAAATCTGTGCAGTTATTGACTTAGCCCTTGAATTCTGTGTTGAAGAATACCGCTTCCATATTCGAATGGATGTTGCATGATCTGATAGTGTATTCAGTACTGGGGTGTGAAACTGGGTCATTTCTTGATTTCGCATCTAATTGACTTTTTCGTAGTTAATATCTACGGAAGTTTGTTCTTTTTCTTCTTTGTGCGTATTCCTTTTTATGCATGAATGCGTAAACTTACTCCATTGGATAGTTATTACTGCAATTTCTGAAAGACTCAATAGAAAAAGTCAAAAGAAAGTTCAGTACAGTGATTTCAGAATAAGTACCTTGAATGAATTTGGATCCTTATCGACTTTTGTTTCAATTTTAGATTTTTTTTTTTGATAAATATATTATTTTTAGATGATTAGTTGCCTCGTGAAGCCAAGAAACCCAGTTGCTGCATAATACTGCTCGACGGTGATTTTCCTTTTCTTTCCTCTATTTACTAACAATCTACATTTTTATGGATTTACAACCTATAAGTTGAAAATTGTGCTTGGTTGCATTTATTTTGATACAGTTTCTTTTTATTCCAAAGTTGATTTATTCTTTTTTTCAGGCGTGCTGCTGTTTTCATGCATATTATTTTTGTTTGATCATCGAGAGTGGCAGAAGCTATATTTTCTTCTTGTGATTGCGAACTATGATGAGATCTCGTGTAATATGTTGTTGCTGAGTCAACACAAATTTCATATTGTTTTATTGTCTCGCTTGTCATGTCACATTATATACAGTGCCTGAGCTCAATTTCGGGTTGAATCTGCATTATTATGTAAGTCTCCTTTTTCTTTGCAATTACAGGAGAACTTCTATTGAGCTATTTTCTTCTTGTTCAAGTATTGCTATATTTTCTTGTTATTGGTGGTTTTGACTTCGTGTAAAGGGTGGTACCATTCACATGTTGAACAGTATAGGCTTCAAACTACTGGTTTTTATAATTCACATGTTACAACTCTTGACCATACTAAGCTTCATTCCATCATTTGTTCAAGCTTGAACACTGGTGATATTTTTGTATATCACAATTGTTGCTTTCTAATTTCACCTTAGTCTGAACGTATGGTTATGCAACATGTGACATCACCACTGCACACTAAACAGGGGTACGTACGGTACAAGCCGAATAGGTTGATAAGGAATTTCACAAAATATAGGGATAGAACACGTGTGGCATATCTTATATGCATACATGAAGAAAATTTATTTATTTATTTTTATAGTGTAAATATATTATTTATCTTATAGTGTAAATATATTATTTATCTTATAAAGTTGTATTCATAACTAAATTGCAAATTTTGGGTTGTTTTAAAATTCCTATAATTGAAAAAATTGAAGGACAAATTATCAGTGGATATGAATTAATGTATTTTTTAATCTTATTATTAACGTACAAATTTTTGCTTTCAAAGTGTCATTGTTTCATTATCTCCTAAATGTGCAAAAGTATTTGATACTAAAAATAATACATATATATATATATATATATATCTAAATGGGTATAAAAAGGGTGTCAGGAGAGTTTTTGGCGTGTCTCGGTCTTTGACACAAACATGACATTGTGTACATTACAGTCCTACATTTGACCTTCCTTAAACCCATAACAACAAAATTGGGATTCGGGAATTATTCAACATAGTTAAAAATTTGTAATTCAGGAATCATCTAGCAAATTTTGAAAAAAAAAAAATCGAAAAATCATGATCTAATACCCAAGTTTGTTAAAATATTTGGGAATAATTTGTAAATTAATCAATAAATAATTATTTATAAAAAAAATATTAGATTAATATGTCAGAATCATAAAATAGTCAAATTGAAACTAGTTAAAGTATTGAATTGAAAAAAATGAAAATCTCCCTCTCTAACTTTTTACTTCTTTAAGCATTTGATATTAAAAGAAACTAGTGTAGTGTTTTTATTTTTTCTTTATACTCCACTTATTCCTTGATTAGTAAGATTATCCACACATGCACAAAGTATGAGAAACTTAAAATGAACTCTAAATTATCTTAATGAATTTCCAAAGATATTTTCTTAATTGTGAACGAGAAAATAAAATGTAATGAATCTACTTAAAAAATCATGCTTCATTTTGTAATTTTTTAAAATAGTTCAAAACTTCAACCTGAACTTGAAAATTATTCGTAAATTTCAAAAATGAGTTGTGATTCTTTTAAATATATTTAATATATCAGAATTCGTTCATTTAGAAAAAAATATCGGGGTAAATTTGAGAGATTTTCAAATATTTGAAGAATTTTGTTACTATATACTTAGACCCCGCAATGAGGCACTGGGTTGTCCTTTTATTGTGATAAAACACAACTTGGGCATGACAATAAATTAGTATATATTCTTATATGCAAACATAAAAATAACAACCTCTATTCTTTTTTATATGATAATACTTTTAGATTTTTATTTTTATTAAAATAGTATTAAATCATTTTTATATTATGTGTTACTATTAGAGAAGATGTATGGATAAAAAGTCCTAATATTTTTTTAGCAACCATCATTTAGGAAAAAAAATTGAAAGTTTTGAGTTAAGAGTTTATAAATTGAAAATCTAAAGGATAATGGATTGTTATTGTTTTTATTTATTTATTGAATTTTGATTTTTTTTCCATGATATATTACTTGTGTCTTGGGTAGGGACATGCATCTCCTCGCATTAGAGAATGCCCGGATGTCTTGAAAAAGTGTTTGACACGAGTATAATTACCTCCTTCCCTGCTGCTTCTTTCCATCCTTAAATGGTATCTAGTAAGTGGATAACATTTAGATAGGATCCATTTGGAAAAAGAAAAAAAAATTAATCAATTGATGACAACAGAGTGCAATTTCTATTGAGATTTAGCTTCAGAGAAGACTTCTTTGACTCATGTCTTTGATATCTCCTAAGAACCACAAATACACATACTGAGCGCTTGAGAGACACATGTCCTTCACTACATCTGAAACATATTTTAACTTGTGAAAGATTTTGTATGGTGCTATTTATGTATCTGGTGTAGTTTATTAGTCAAAGTGCTTGTGGTGTTTGTGAGAAACTTGTCTTATAAGTCTGGTTTTAGGGGTGAATTTGAAATGAGAAAAATCTTTAAGGTGCTGAAGATTGTGATTGCATTGATATTGTGTTTGTTTTCAGGTTCATTTTAATTGAGTTGTTCGGTGTATGTTTCTGTTTTCTTTTTCTCAATTTTCATTTCCAGCTATGTCATGTGGAAGAAGTGACTTGGTTGATGTTACTGAATTCTCAATATGGAAGTGATATATCTTCCAAAAGTTGGAGCATCCTTTGGAGTGTGGTTAGTAGTCATAAGTATGCCTCTGATGTAGGGCCGTGTAATGTTGATTTATACGAGTTATGGGTTTATGTTTCCCTTTGCATCAACTTAATTGGAGTTGTTAGCTAGTTTTACGTAATTGGATGTATTTCAAGTTTTTAAGTGCCAGATTTAGATTTGTTGACATATTATATTGGTCATTATTTGATATTTATTTTTTTAAAAATATAGATATTGTTCCATGTTATAGTTGTTGAGTGTTGAAATTGATTGTCTTTGTGCATATAGATTTTGTCCTTTAAGATGACAATTAGAAATGATCAATTTGCTAAATGCTCTTGTAGTTACAAGACAGAAAAAGGTAAGTAAAAGGCCCAGGCACACTAGTTCAGATTAGTTCCCTTGGAAAACTAGCATCATTATTGGTTTTCTGAAGCTGTACCTGGTTGCCAACCACCTAATAATGAGAAACTGATCTGCTACAAGCATATCCTTTTTCTTTTCTGTTTGGGTTGCTTTGCCTTAAAAGCATTTATGTTGCAATTAGCAACTGCTTTATTCAGCTTAACATTTTGCAGATTATGCTCTTTGAATTAATTTATGGAGTGATCTTTTTGTCAGTTACTCCTTTCTAGTTGACTGTTCGTTTGGTACCTTTTTTCTTCTTTCCTGCAATCAATTTGAAAACACCAACTTGCAAAGTTTCATTTTAGTTTTATATGTTGGATGATGAAGCAGTGTGGAACTTAGTGGCATTAAAGATTCAAGTAATTCTTGAAGTTTCACACCTGATGTTATTTCCCATCCAGTTGTGCCTGAAATGATCCGAAAAATGTTTTTGTTCTGTATTCTCTCCTAGACATGTACCCAGGGGCCTTTCATATGTGGCCATTGGAAAATTCTTTTCTTTTGGTTTTATGAGTTTTTATTCATGTTTCTTTTGGTTTTAGGAGTTGGGGATATTTTGGTAATTTTTGATTAGTTGGACTAGTTGGGCGTTCTTGCCCTTTGAATTCTTGGTTTGCGCTTCTGAGTTAGGTTGGACTTAAGATTGTCTGTTGGCATAAATAACTCCCTCTGTGCCTGTAGACATTGAGCTAGACCGGACAACACAAGGTTGCCTACCAACAAAGCTAACTTTTTTGAAGGTCAGTCACTTGTTTTACAAGGACAACTATTTCTCTTGGGTGGTAGGCCATTTTGGCCATGTTCTCTTATGTGGTCTGCTATCTTCCTTTGGTTTCTACGTCTTGCTTTGTATTCTTCCACCACTGATCGATGTCCATTTCCTTCTAAATTTTGACCAGTCTTGTACCATTTACCATTCTTATGGTACAAGAGTGCTTACATAGCGTTGATCTTAAGAGAAGCTAGGTGTTGACAAACTGCCATACACATTAGCACATGTGACAGGTGCTTGTGTCTTATTCTGTTTTTGAGTTGAAGGTAGGGTTGGCCCCTTGTGAGCAACGAATAGCAAGTTTCATGAAAGCTAAATAGGGCCAAAAAACAATCATTAGGGGAGTAGAGTGTTGGAGTGCAGAACACCAATTAAGCTAGTGGGGTTGATTACTAATCATCATAGAAACCGAATGCTAGTGGTGTTGAGCACAAATCTATAATGGACACGAGATGTAGCGTTGTTGGGAATAAGTGTTTGCTTGTTTTGTCTAGTTTCCTTTGCTTTTATTTGAACAATGTTGTCTAGTTTCCTTTGCTTTTATTTGAACAATATTGTCTAGTTTCCGTTGCTTGTTTTGTCGAATTCTTTAGCCAATAGTCTCAATAGTCGCCTCCTTAGTCAATGTTACGTATTTGGTGATTAATTAATAAAATGGCCTCTTCAGCTGAAATGACCTCTCACGTCATTTTATTAAAGCAATTTCTTTACCGACAATGGCTTCATCGGTCATTCTTTAATAAATAATGATTGCTCTTTTAAGCATTGGGAATTGAAACATTAGATGATAAGTCAAGGGAGTGGCCTCCACTTGATACAACCAAGTTCGTTCAATTGTTTCATTTGACTGGCTGATAAATCTAAGGGGCAGAATTTTGGTTTCAAATCTTCGTTCTTCAGCTACATCTTCTTGGCTACGTCATAGTGCATGTCTAGATCATCGTATGGTTGTTGGAATCCTTGTAGGTTGGTGTCGTCGAAGTTAGGTAAATTTTCTTCATGCTCTGTCTGTAAATTTTCTTCATGCTCTGTCTGGGTCTTTTTGTAACAGGCCAGGGTTGAAAGCCAGCTTACATCATCTGTCTTTGGTGCATGTCCTTTTTGATGTTCTCCTCAACTAGGAACCGCCGGGCTATCATTATTCTCAGTAGTAAAATGAATGAAGTTGGTATTTAGTGTCGCTTCCTCCCCTCTTTTATCTCGTCTTTACCTCTCTCGGTTGGTTCTGCCATCTTCTACTCGGCAATCAACTGCTTCAGGTGGCTGGCCTTGACAAGAAAAAGGAGTGTTGCTTCAGGGTTTTACATTTTTTTGTTCAGTGGCCCTTGCTGTGTGTAGTCGAATGTATATATTGGCATTCAACTCTAATTAATATTTAACATTTTGATTTTTTTTTTTTCATTTTATGAAAGATCTATCTTGTTATATCATGGAACAAATAAGGTACTTATTCAAAATGCCTTGTGTCTGAGACGAAACAGTTCTGCGGCATTATATTCAGAGACGGTCGTTCCCGGACTACCATAAAATCTGCCACTGACCTTAAATACTCTTCGCACATTTGGGCCTTTGCCTTCTTTATTAAACCCGCCGCATATTCCAACGGATAGGTACAAATCATTCCAGCGTTGGATACTGACGCTGGAGAGGCTACCGCATTGCCATAGTATCCCCGAGGTACAAGCACGCCATGGTGCTTGCTGCGCCCACTGAACGCGCACGCAACGCATACAATCTCATTCGGATCGAGTCCGAGAGCTTTACTGTGACATCGCTGTAGACATGCGGTTAGTACACCGAATGTGGTGTAACTTGTATGATAGTGCCGGGGGAATGGTTTTGAAGGGCGCTTATCGCTAGGGGACCAGAGAAGAAGAGACTTGTGAGTTAAACCATTGTCGTCATCATCGACGGATAATGCTTCGGTGTCTAGCGTTTGATCGTACTCGTTGTGTGCGAACGTAATGCGAGGAGGCTGTCTTGCAGCGAAAAGCTCTCTTTCCCACACAGGAAGCACGGAAGGTGCATTTTGTGTGCCTCCGGAGAACTCAGCAATTGCGTTGAGGAATTGGACAGTCCCAGTTGCGTCACACATTGTGTGGTTTAGGCGTAACGCGAAATTGAATCTACCGCAGCTAAAACCCGTCGCCTATGCAATTATAAGAAACAATTTAAATATTTGAGTTCGGGGAGACCAAATCTATATTTTTCTAATATAATTACTAACATAGAAATAATTACACTTAATCTTTTTTGCGTTTGACCAAAAACACATAATCAATTTATATAAAACAAAATTGATGAAACTAAATATATATTTTTAGGAATATAAAGGAGCCGAGATGAGATTAAAAGAGTTTACAGCTTAAATTTGGCTTGTCAATAAAGGAATCTTTTACTTATTTATTTATTTATTTGGTAAGTAAAAGGAATCCTTTGTGATCGTATGTGTTATAAGATTTTTTTTTTTTTAATTATCATAATCAAGAAAGTTGTCACAAGAATTAACCAAAACTTATTATAATCTACATGTTATATCTATATATTCCAAATGTAATTACTAACATAGAAATAATATAAATGTTTAATTACTAACTTAAATAGATACATAAACTATATAGTAAACAAATTTAAAAATAATCATGGAGCATGGTAGTTCAATATATAATTACTAACATGGCTAAAAAATCAATGACTGATGATGCAATCATTTATAAATAATGTTTTATAAGTGTATAGTATTTAATTATATATATATATATATATATTATCGAGTTCAATTTCTTACTGAGCAGAGTCAAACAACAATATTCAGACTCAACTATTTATTATAATGAGTCTGATTTTTTTGTTCAAATTCAAGTAGTTTATTTTCGGTGGAACGCAACGAAATCTTCGAGCAAAAATTTCAAAAATTTTAACTGGATTCGCAGGAGAGGGCAACCAAGGATTCCATCGGAGCCAGGAACATCATGAAGAAGCTCCTCCAAGTAAGGGCACCCGGGAGCATTTTCATTCCCAAACTGCTCAAGCCTGACATCAGCGTCCGCCTCTCTGAACAACGCCACTTCGCCGGTGCAATCCACCCTGAGTTTTCGATTAGGCCCTTCCACAAGCCTGCCTGCAAATGGGTAGTAAAACACAAGCGGTTTGGACAGTGCTTATGGCTATGGCAGGGTCTTTTCCTTCCGCGGAAGAACTGTTCTTGTAGGACATTAACGCCGGAAACTGATGTCGGAAAATTTCTTGGTCGTCAATGTCCGAGAGACGCTCGAGTTCACGTGGTGTGGACTTTGCTGGCACAACTAGTCTTGGCGTGTGGTGCGTGCGTCACTTTTAACCCTTGAGAGGGTTTAGATTTGGAAGCCATTTTCAAGGAATTGGTTTTGAGGTAGATGCGATAAACAATGGGGGGAGATGCACGCTTATATTTTTTTTCTTTTGAATTTCAGAGGTATTTAAAGGGGATGATTATGGATTGACATGTAGATTAATGGGTGCATACTTAAATTTTGTAATCAATAAAGGTAAGAATACAATTTTTTGATGAATGAGTGCCAAATAATAATAATAATGTAAAAGTAACATGAAATGAAATTTTTACATAAATGAGAATAAAAATAATTGAGTCTTAGGACATGTTTGTATGGGAGGTAATAGAGGATAAATTTTACTGTGATAATTTTGATCTTTTGTCACATTAATTTGAAAAAAGGGGTAGTATTATATTAGGATAACAATTATCCTTCTATGGAGTAAATTGTTATCGAAAGGGAGTTGGGTAATGAGGAAAAAATAAGAAAATTATTCCTTTTTTTTTTTCATTATCCCTTATAAAGTGTTATTTTTCAGTTAATTTTTATCCTTTAAAATTTTTAGTATTCTACACATAACGTGATTATTATCGAATAATATTTATTCTCTTAATCTAAATATAAATATCATAAATTTTTTTTATCTCCTTAACTATTATTGGGGTAATAATTATCCGTGTAATCTTTTACTTGTTAAGGGAACGTTTGGTATGAGGTAAAAAATTTCAGGAAGAGTAAAAATTTACTCCCATATAAGAGTAATTGTTATTTCCAGAGTAATTGTTACTCTTTCATCCAAATTGATATAATGAAAAGTAAAAATTATCTTAGTAAAATTTATCTCCCGTTATTCTCAAAACAAACAATTCCTTAACGTGGGTGGAGTCAAGATTGGCCTAAAAAAAAATCGTACTATATATATATATATATATATATATATGATCTTGTGTTTAATTGTACCCACCCAAGAGCAGAAAAACAAATTAATTCAATATCAATTCTGTCCACCCAATTAACAATAAATTTTATACAATTATACTTTGTTTACATAATACAACTAAAAGATATTTAACTTCACTTTGACTTCTTTTTTTTTTTTTATCTCCTTCTCCTTTTTGACAATTTTTCTTCATTTCACTTGTGGTATCGCATTAATTATATATGTGTGTTATAATTAATATCCATTTACGACAAAATTTCTTAGCTCCATCCTGCTCCTTGAAGTAAACTGTCGCCACTAGACCCTATGCAGTGGAACAATTCAAGATTAGAGAAGGAATTGAGATCCAAAAGCATATGTTTTTGTGAGCAGATACTGATGAAACCTAACGTAAGGATGTGTTTTTGTGGCCAGACGCTGATGAAACCTGACATATCAATTAGGAATGTCATCGCATTTAGGAGTAAAAAGGCAACCAGATTTCTTACCGCTTGTGACCACTTTTAATTGTGACGAAATTTAACTGTCAAAGGAGAGATATGTAATTGCTGATTTGCCACAAATTTGCATTTTATAATAAAATATGCAATCAACTAACAGCTACCATAATTAAACGTAGTAAAAAAAAAAATGAATAAATATTATATCCAACTAGTGTTTTTTCAGTAATAAGATTGACGTGTAGCACAGTAGAGGCCCACTGGATTGGACAGGGGACAAAAAGGTGTAAAACGAATTATATATATTTATCTATATTATTATAAAAGAAACATGAGAGGTATGGTGAAGCAAAAATTATTCATTGTTTTTCGTTTGAGACAATTTTTTTTAATAATTTAAATAAAATAAATATTAATTAAAAATACACATACACAGTGCCCCATCTAGTATATAAATAATTATACTAGAAAATGATGCCCCAGCAAAACATGGGCTGGTATCAAGAAAAAAATATAAATTTATTAAAGTTGTATTTAGAGAAAAATTAGTGAGAGAAGAAAAAAAATAAAAAAAAGGATGCAAGAAAATAGAAATGAATATAAAGTTTCAAATGTATACCCTTGTTTGAATTGAATTAAAATATAAAAAAAAATTTATCAATGCGTTAATTTTTTAAATTTAATTAATTAATTTCTCACATTTTCTATCATGGAGAAATTTTGAATTTATTTCTTATTCTTTTTCTTGTGACAAATTATTAAGTCAAATACAACGTAAGTAAATGCGAGAGAAGAAAAATTAATAAATATTAAATAATATAAGAAAAGAGAAAAAGAAAATAATTACAAAAATATATTTTATCCTTATCTACATGAATTGAAAACTATAATAAAAAAAGGAACTATTGATATATTAGTTTTTTAATTTATTAATTTTCATTCATTTTTTTCTTTTATTTTTTGTCACAAGCCAAACTAGAGAATGGATTTTAAATCTATCGTTTTCTATTTCATTTACAAAGGGAGAGATATAGATGAGAGAGAAAAAATTGGATAATATTAATAAAATAATAAAAAAGATGAAAAAATGATTAACAAAAAAATATTTGTGCTTCTCAAAAAGAAAAAAAAAAATCAAAAACTCGAGAAGAAAAAAATTGTGTTCGGAGTAAGAATTTGGTGGGAAAAAAAAAGAAAAATAATTGGTACCATACATGCATATATTTTAATATAATTTTAATGGAATAGCAAGATTTTTTTCATAAATCATTCTTCTTTATAAATATTAATTTTTTAGTAATTATTGCATATAATGATGATTAATAATTGTTTTTTTTTTTGTGTATAATGAATTCCACGCAGTCAAAAAATAATCTCCCTAATAATGCTAGAACTTAAACAGTAAAGCTTTCTGGTAGAAAACTAAAGAATTGGAATGCAACTTTGAAGAGTTTATATTTTACAAAAAACATTTGAGTTTTGAGGAATAAAAATAGTTCAAAGATATTAGAGTTTACTTTTTTTTTTTTTTTTTTTTTTTTTTGAAAGGTGAATTTTTTTTTTTTTTTTTTTTTAAGGGGAGGGGGAAAACTCGAACTCGAGTCATGAGCAGGCAGGAAAGGCTCTTAACCACTGAGCTAAAGGCCACGCTCAGTGAGAACAACTAATTCAATATTAGGGGTCTGAAGAAACAAATGTATTTCTTAATTTTAGGCCCAAAGTGAAAAAAAAAAAATAAATAACGTGAGTCAATCACAGTGCAAGTACAATCATTTTATTGGATCAAAGAAATTTCAATGCGTTCATAGTGAGCAAATATGTTTTTTTTTTTTAGGTTTATACATAATGTTACTATTACATATCGTAATTATATATGTGTTCAAGAAATATATACACTACATATTGATGGATGCATAGAAAAAAGAAGTTACAATGCTATCCAACCTAAGTAGAAATGTTTAGAATATGTTATTATAAGAATGATAAAACTCGTAATAGCATGGCAATCGGAGAAATAATGATCAATAGAAAATTATTATGTTTGCTATAATATTCTTAAATCGTTCATTAATTCTGGTGCACACAATTAATTATAATTTTTTTTTACACTACAGACACATATGAATGAAAGAACAGTTTTAGATTTACATTAACCAGAAGAATAACATATCCAAAATGATGTATTTGCAAAAAAGAATACAATAGATATAAAAATACAGCGACAAATGACATGTAAGAAGAATTTGTAAAACTAAGATCAAAAGTTTAGCAATTAGAGTTCTTTCCTTTGAATGCTTGTCTTAATTCAACAACTAGGTTTGAAAAAATGCACTTTATTAATTAGAATAAATTTTTTTTTAATTATTTACGCCAACAAGTGCATGTAAATTTAATGTATTTATTACTTGTTAGGTACTTAATGTACTCAATGCTCATGACATGGCAACTTAATGTTATATGGGTTCCGCTACACAAATATAATTTGGTACTCTTACTTAGGTAACACTTAAAATTTAATTAGGGCAATTGTCTTATAACTAAATTAATATAATTAGAAATTTAATAAGATAAATTAACTAATTGGCGAAGGAACTAATAAGTGTAGTGTCAATTTTCAAATACGAGCAAGTGTGATTTGGACCTCGGGTTTTGTCAAGGTTAAGTCAGCTCAATATATGCCTAAATACAACCAAATAATTATGTTATATTAATTTCATAACCTATTGACTTAATTAAAAAGGTTAAGTTTTAAAACACAATTAGTCTAAAATTGATTTTAATTTGATATGTTGATATTTAGTTTTAAAAAATAAAAACAAATAAAAATTTTATAATAAAATCACACAATGGAGTTATTCAAAATTTGACTAAAAAGTAAAAAAAAAAAACTTATTCAAAATTTGACTAAAAAGTAAAAAAAAAATAGTATTTTTTCTTACATCTTGTTTAAAAAATAATAAATAAAATGACTAGAATAATAAATTTATATAATAGAACACATCATTTGATGTGATGTTTATCCTATGTGATTAAGAATGGCTTGGGAGCGCTAAGGGATGGCCCGAAGGCTTAGGGGTTTGAAATTCAAATGTATGTGTGTGGGGGTTGTAGTGATATTGAAATTTTGAAATATAAATTTTGAAATAATGTTAAAAAATTTAAAAATTAGGAAAAATAATTTTTTTTTTGAAATTAGAAGTGTAAAAAATTGTTTTGAAATGATAGTTGAATGTTTGTATAAAAGTGATACGTGATAAATTTTTAGTGGAGAATCTTGAAAACTTTTGGAGTTTTATGAAACATTTTCGTACAAATATCAGTCTAATTTTTTAAAAAATCTACTAAAATTCGCTAAAACGAATTTTGACAGATTTTTTAAAAAAGTTTAACTTTCTTGGAATTTGAAAAAGGTGGGAACTTTTGAAATTTTTTTTGAAATTTTTTGAAATTTTTAGCCACAAACACCCATTTACACGTCAAATTATATTTATGTGCATTTTCTGAGTTTTTTTTTTACTTACAATTATAATTTTATTGTGTTTAGTTCTTAAATTTTAAATACATATACTTTTACACTATTTAAATTTGTTAAAAATTTTAAATTTGAGATATTTTTAACTGTTAAATTTGTTCAATAGTTGGGATTATTTTTATTTTTCTTTCCACTTTAGTTGTTTTTTTTATTACCCTAGCATTTTCTAATTAGTAATTTTTATTTTTACAGGTTATTTTTATAATTTTTTATGTTTACTTTATAAATTTAAATTTAAATTATTTACACATTAAATTATATTTATATACTTTTAAGCACAAAGAATTTTTAGTAAAATTATAAGATAATACAAAACGCGGGCAGTATGTATTTATAGGATTATAATTTTATCCATAGCGGCCAGCTTTGATGCAGGGAAAGCCTCCCTCCAAACATTTTACTCGGCCATACGAGTGGGTTCCACCTCTTTGCCATAGTTTGGTAACCAAACTTACCCCTCTCCCGGGTCTTCACTTTCCCTCTCTCGTGGTCATCTTTCGGATAAAATTTGGGCGCCCTCGACCTTAGCCAAAATTTATCTGGGGGAATGGCTATTGTTTTGACATTTTTAACTCTTATTAATTTGATCAAAATAAATATAATACTAGTAAAAAAATAATAGATAGGCCAACAAGTCAAAATAAACATAATTAAAAATAAAATTAAATAATAACCAACCATTCAAAAATATATATTTAATTTTTTTAAAATAAATTTATAAAAAATTAAATTTTCAATGAAATAAATAATATAACTTCAAATTGTCCAAAAATAATTAAATAGAGTGGGTTTTGTAATTTAATATTTAATTTAATGGGTAATCAAGTTTGAGATACCACAAGGACAAAAGAGTCATTTGACTTTTTTTTCATCATTCACCCTCTCTTATTTATAAAACATCCAACCCAAATCAAAAGTTATCATCTTCCATAAACATCACATTAATGTGAACCAACCATCTAAAAATAATACCTCTTCTATCTTATATCCATTCTAAAATTTATTCCTTAAAATTTTAGCATCATCCAATTGGCTCCGGCGTAAAAGAGAGTAAACATTTGGACTAGGGTTATTTGTGGTATTTGATATCTATCAATATCGTTGTTGCCACTGTCTGCACATCAAGCGTCAAGCAATTCAAAACCCACCAAAACCCACGGCGTCGTCGTGCCTTCGTCTCTGTCTTCAGCCTCTGTAGAACTGTCCCCTCTCTTTGTCGTTCATCGCTCGCCGTCGCCTTCGTCTCTCGGTGCCGTCGTGGTCCATCCCGGCATCCCCTCAAGGCATCGCTCTCTTCTATATTGCCTTCTCCAGATTTGGCGAGAGGTTTTAGTACCCAAATCTCTCTACCTCTTCAAGTAGTTTTTTTTTTTGGTAAGTTACCTTTTCAAGTAGTTGATGCCTCTGTTCTGTGTTCTGGCTGTTTTGGCAGTGTGGCTAGTAGTTGGAGGTTTATTTGCTGCCTTTTTTTTTGCCGTGGTTTGCTCTTGTTGTTGGTTTTGTTTCATTTTTTGTTAATATGTCTTGGAAAATCCTGAGAACTGTTAATGATGCCTATACTATCTCTATATTAAATATATATGCATATTTTTATCTCCTGGGCGTGCCTTGGTACTATTGCTTAAAGGTGTGGTTATCTGTTAGTTCGTTTGTTCGTCCCCCCCCCTCCCCCACCCCAAAAGCTAAAACAGCTTTGGGCTTGATAATAAGTGTGTCGATGTTATGATCACGGGGTTGAATATTTTCATAAAATCGTATATTGCACTTTTTTCCTTTACCGTGTTTGTACTAAAAAATATTTTGGTAATTTAGGGGATTAATTGATGAAGTTTGTAGCCACTCTATGGGATTCAGTAGTTCTTAATTTCTGAACCTTTCTAATTATCTGCAAGTATTTGCAAATTCACAATTTGAAGTGGCGGGTAAATGATTGATTTTGCAAAGTCATTTGAATATTTGAATGTATAAATAGCGATTGTTTTTAAAAATTCAATTTGATAACTGCTAGTTAGTATATACATTTTTTATCTTTTATTTCTAACTGGGTACTTAATGGGAATGTCAAAATGGGTTTGGCGTGTTCCCCACTTAATCCGCCCCATCATGCCCAATCGGGAGTGGTGGGTTTGGGGTTCTAATTGAGAAAATAAATGGGGTTAGGGATAGTAATGGGCAGGGAGAAAAATAAATGGGTTCACTAATGGTAATGGTAAATTATGCTGGTAACCTACCTATGTACCTCCCTAATTTTAGTCTACACCTACTAATAGTAAATATGGTATGCTAGTCGCTGCAGTATTTTTACGTATGAATTCATGTGAGGCTTTGTTTCATATATTATTTAGCAATGCAGCATATTTTTCTTTTAAATGAGAAACTGCTATTTGGTGAGGTTCATATGGTGGAGATCACACCAAATATCAACTCTATTTGACAATATGATGCATCTGATTTTGTAAAAAAAGATTTGCCAGCTGTTATTTATTAAAAAATGTTAGTGAGTCAAAAGGCTGAAGTTCTTTTTTGGCCCAATTGAATTTTCTCAGGGTAATGCATCTAAGCAAACTCTCCAAAGAGTAATGTCTTGATTTTTTAAAGTTCATAATAAAAAAATTAATGATAGCACATGAGTATGCACAATTTGACAATACCAAAACTTAAAACTTCTATGAGCTAAGTGCTTTGATATCTCCTGTTTCAAAACCTCTTCCCACCTCCCTTCTCTCTTTCAAACTCACCTGTGTCACGGTATCTATTCTCAGGGTGTCAACTTCATCTAAACAGTGCCACACAACATGGATATTTTGCATATTTTGAACAATTCTTAAGTTGCACTTGCCTAGTCTATTGGAAAAAACTTTGTTCCTTCATTTTCCTTTCATATTGTGGTATTTGTTATTTTTTTCGAGTTCAATTTTATTGTCATTAGTTTTTAAGTGCAGTTATTAATTGTGGAATGTGTATGTATCATACCTCTAATTTGGGAGTGAAACTATTCCCGAATCTTAAAAATAAAACAGGCTTGCAAAAAGATTCAATTCATTCCTTATGCTTGTGGTCTGTTAGCAGAATTATTGCCTTACAATTCTTGAGTGTACATGGTTTTAATAATTATGTTTGAGATGATACTTTTTCAGTCAGTTGTTCGCACGCTAAGTTTGCCCCTAACATGCTTAAATTTTACATCCAATTAAATTAAATATTCTATCTTATATAAGGTTCAAGAAAAAACTTCAAAGGAGTTTTTTAGCTTTCCCTTTCAAATATTTGTGTGAACCTCATTTCATATACACTCGAGAATTTCTTGAATTGTTCCCCCATATTTCCATTTTGTATAATGTATCCTGGTGGTGCTGGGGACTCTTTTAAACAAAAGTTACTTAACTGATGTCGTTGTTTATTACCATAATTCAATTGGGTCACTTAAGCTTCGGAGTTCTCAATGTTAAGGATACTGTATTTCTTGATTTAACACGATGCTTCTGATATTAGTGGCTTAATACATATATTAGTGCCTCAATACATAGCTTGTGGTTCCACTCAAACTTCTGCTTGAGATATCTTTATGGTTGCTTGGGATTCAAAATTATTAGCTAATGCTCATTGAGTCATGGTGCTTAATACCAAGTTTTGTGATTATTTAAAAGGGGGGAGGAAAAAAAAAAAAGAAAAGAAAAAGTAAGAAAGAAAGAGGCCTGGTAAAACGGAAGCATTGTAAGATACTGAGTGGTTGTCTAGGGTTTGTTTTGTTTGGTTTGGTTTATAGCAGAGCTTTACATAGTTTAGAAAGCTATCACATAGCTATCAACATAAAAGGCCAATAACAAACACCTTAGCAGCTAATATTTGTGTTACAAATTGAATTTAAAATTACAGCTATAGAGCAAACCTAGTAGGCATTCTGAGCTCAATTGGAGTTCAAGCGCCTTCTTCTTCCTTATTCCTCATTTAAACATATTATCGTCAAAAACTTATAGTAGACTACAACAAGACAATTGATGTGTTGAACTTGTAGATGTATGCAATGTCTTTGTCCTGTGATCAGACAGCATGAAGATAAAGTAACCCATAAATGCTTTATGTCTTTTTTCTCTCTAGTCTTTAATGTTTTTCACACTAGTGAAGAAAGTAATGCTTCCATTGATCCCCCTTCTTTAGAATCTACAATATTGTAGATACAATAACATGTGGAGACTTGTCATTGCAGCAATATATGTTATAAAATGAAAAAATTCGAATTTTTTCTGTACATTGTACAATCAGAATATCATTAAATAACAATTAGCTGATATTTATGGATAAAAGTTGTTTGGAAATTAGGACCTGATTGTTTAAAATATTAATTAAGTGTATGAGGGCTAAAGTTCCTATTTGTCTTGATTTGGGTGGTTTGACTTGTCTTTGTTCCCTTGTTTTTGGTGGGAGTTGATTAATTTTAATTTACTGAAGTAAAAGAATGGACCACATTTTGGATGACTTTTCTTGTTTGGATGGCAAATATATAAGCACATTTAGTTGGCATCTAAATGGTAAAAAAGCAAAAGAAAAGCTCACATATGTTTTTCTTTGTTTTCTCAACAGGGGTATTCACCTAATTCTATTCTAGGTCCAATTCTACTGCATGCTTTTTACTGGATTTTGCAGTGAGTTCCTCATCCAAATTCAGTGGAATGCCTGCCTTCAATTATTTTTCCTTTATTTTTTTTCCTGTGGATTGAGAATCACTATTGCTACATTGATTTTTCTTCTTGTGTATTTTGTGTCTTGCTGTAAATTGACTGAGTAACTTATAAAACAGATTTCATGTTTCCTGAAGCCAGCAATGAGGACGAAGTCCTCATCAGTGATAGTTATACACCTACATAGGCATTACATACAGATTGATAAATACTTGCACACATCTGTGTAAATGTTTCGGAGACTTATAATTTATGCAGATATTATTATAAACTAATGCTTATCCATTATGTTTCTCCCCATGCATGCTTCTGGTTAAATGTATTAGATACCTGAACTTGTTTGTGTTTAAAAAAACAATATAAGTTCAACGACAAGTTCTTGTTGTTGTCCTTTTCTAAGCGTGTATTTTTTGAGAAGGCTGAAGATTATCTCCTTTATGTGTCAGACACTACATTTTAATGTTTGGTTTCCTTGTGCAGTGAAAATTTTTCATTTTGCCTCTATCTTGTTCAGCCGTTTGGCACATGTCAAGGATAGGCATGACCTTAAAATAAGTTCTTCTGCCTCCACTTTTATAAACAGGAGAGAATACAACAGCCTGAATTTTTCTGAATCAAGAAATAGCACTCTTGTTGCCGATGGTCAATTTAACAGTAATGCTGGTTGTATGCCCAAAATTTTAGGTCTGGAAACTTATTCTGTTCTTCATGCAAGTGGTCTTCAACACTGGTTCAAAAACTGGAGACAACTCAGGAAGCATAAGCTGACAGCAAGCACTTTTGGTGGGGCTGTTGGATTTTGGCGTCAACGAAGGGTCCAGCTTTGGTTGGAGAAGCTCGAGGCAATCGAGCCATTCACTGGTAACCTGGCTACCTGTTGGAACAACATTAAAGAAGAGGAAGCACTAGAAAGATACAAGCTGATAACAGGGAATGACGTCTCATTTCCTGAATTTCAGGTATATGGGAAGAACCCAGATGAAGACTGGCTTGCAGCTTCACCAGATGGGATTGTTGACAAGCTTGTTTATGGTCTGCCTTCCCGAGGTGTCCTAGAAATAAAGTGCCCCTTTTTTGGGGGTGATATGAAACGAGCTTCCCCATGGTCACGAGTCCCCCTATATTGTATTCCACAAGCTCAAGGTTTGATGGAAATTATGGATCGGGATTGGATGGACTTTTATGTCTGGACTCCTAACGGGAGCAGTTTATTTAGGTTATATCGAGATGTAGAATATTGGGATGTTCTGAAAATAGCTTTATATGACTTTTGGTGGAAGCACGTTCAGCCAGCAAGGGAGTTGTGTGGTAAATCTGTGATCACAAATCCCCTCACTCAGTTAAGATTACTAAGACCAGCGCCGAGGCATGAACTATGTGGTTTTCTTGTATACGAAAGTAAACGTCTAGTTGATAATTCCAAGTTGTTAATGCGTGAAATTCATGGAAAATTGCAGAACTGATGCACCTTAGGTATTTGCTGAGTTAGTGTAATTCAAATTCAGAGAGTGACTGCTATGGAGACATGAAGATCCAGTGGTTTGGTATTTGTCCGTTGTAAAGTAATAGTGAAATTACTCCCCAAGTATTTTGCAAGTATATAATGATGGATTTTAGTCTGCTAGGGGAGATGTATTATTATAATGGTCATGACTCACAAGAGACATTAGTCTCCATTCAGCAAAGTGAAACAGAAATACACTTTTATGTGAGCTACCAAAGGATGGGGGATTCTTGTACGGTTGACTGATTGATGTTCTTGTAGAGATGGATAGGAAACCATGATGCTATGCTATACATGGTTTATGAGCTGAAGAAATAGCATCTCCTAAAATTTTCTCCTATAATTTTAGTTTTTGCTGGATGTCTAAATGGTCTAGAGTTGAAAGAAAGCAGAAGTCATAAAGTAAGTCCCTATTTCCAGTTTGTCTATTCTTCTGTCTCAAGAATATGCCAAGAATATACATCAATAGTTATATATATATTAATTTATTTATATTAGATTAAATATATTTATAGTTTTAAATACTTAATATTATATAATTTGGTTAGTTCGGTCGGTTTGGTTTCAATTTTCTTAATACAGATCCAAAAATTGAAAATGAATAATACCAAAATAGAACCAACTGTTCGGTTTAAACTGAGTTGTGCTTACCCCTATACATGACATGTCAGTTGCATTATGAACAGGGGAGGTTGAAAGTAACTTAAAAACAAATTTAAATTTCTTTGAGATGTTATCTAGTAGGTTTTAAGAATTTCTTTAGCCTAGATGTCTCCTTAACACTCTTTCTTATTTAACCCAAAAAAAAAAAAAAACCAAAAAAGAGTAAAAAAGTAAATAAAAAGGAAGAAAAATAATAAGTTATTGTGAATTTAAAAAAATGATGAGACTATGAAAGTAAATATTCTTGCATTTATTGCTATAAACGAATTGAATGTACTTTTATAGTTTCAATATTCCTTTTGATGTTCACCTTTTTAATATCATTTTGTTTGGATTGGAACACATCCCTATAAAAGGAAGCACCCGGTATTCCCAAACTATGAACTTTTTCCCATATATTATCATATATTTCAAATGACAAATAAATCCCATTGCAATCTTCATGCTGTTTGTAGCAATAATTTTTCATGGGTAATGTTCATGTCATTGTAAGCAGTAGCTTCTGTATCTGAATAAAATGTTAGAAAGCTTTATTATGGGAGAAAAATGTTGATTTATTCCATCTCATGTTGGCTTCTACTTGTTAATTACTTCATAATGGCGGATGATTGTCCTTGCTGGTAAATCACCACAGAATTCTAATATACAAATGCTATTACATTTTTATTTCCACTAGTAAAAATTTCTAGTATTAACATCATCAATTAGGTATCCTGGTAATATACAAAGAGTTGTCTTTCATTTAGAAAGAGGTGGAAAGGGATCAAAAGGGTTTATTATCCACTGTTTAATATCTTTGGTAATTGGATTCTATTGAAATGGAGGAAGGGGAAGGGTGTGCATGGAATAACGATGGAGAATGGTATCTTGATTAATTGGGTTAGGGATCCAGTCATCATATATTTTCTTAGATATTTCCCAACTGTTCATCTGTCTACTTGATCTGTATGAATGGTTGCTTTTGCCTCTTGGCAACTCTTCCCCGTGATAAGTGTCTTTTTTCTAGTTGTGACAAATGGGACGAATATTTTTATCCACAAGATGATGTTTTTGATTCCTTGTTTTTGGTGTAAACATTTTAACTGGAAAAAAAGATTTGGACTAAAGGAGAATATTCTTCATAATTTTCTCTTTTTCCTTCCCTTTATTTATGTGTGACCTTCTGTGTTTATGTATATGTTAAGTCTTGGGCCCTTGGCATATTTTACTTCTGTGGGGCTGTTAATGCATTCTCTTCTCATAGTTTATTCCAGCTACATTGTAAGTCTGGGCTTTGCAAGCCTGAAATAAATATAAATGGCATTTATATGGGAGCTGTTTTTACTCATATATATATATATATATATATATTTATCACTATTTGTTGGTATATATTCTATAGAAATTAATTTTGATATGAATTTCGCATCTCATTCTTCAGGCATGGAGAGCAATTCATACTTAGAGTCCCACCTTCCATTGCTGAGAGGATAGACCATCTTCTGAGTGAAAATCCTAATTTTGAAGGTAAGTAACTGGACTTGTCTATCTCTCTGATGAGGACATCAATTTTAAATTTATTTATTATTATTATTATTATTATTATTATTATTATTATTTATTATTTGGACCCATTTGTTTTGGGTTTTATTAATAATGAGTTTATATTATTAGAGGTTATTTGGACCCATTTGTTTTTGGGCTATTTTAGTGTCGGTTTATTTTATTTTAGGCCTTTTGTGTTAGGCCCATGATGTTTTCTATTTAAACCCTAATTAGAGTTAACAGAAGGGGATTTGATTGATTGAATAATATTGGTGGCTGTGTTTTTCTTTCCCCTCTTTTCTTCTAATTCTTCTTCTCTTCTTCTCTACTTTCTTCTTTCTCTTGCTTGCTCTCTATTCTTTCTTTACTTTCAATCCTTGTTCCGCATCAACTTGGTATCAGAGCGAATCCCTGGTGCAAAAGAAAAATATCAAATCACTGTTTTCAGCTGTAAAAAAAAAAAAAAAAAAAAAACCCTAGCCACAACCGCAGCCGCTGCCGCTGCCATTGGCGTACGCATTTTCACCCTCAAGACCTTCGTATACACTTTCGTGCATTTCCGGCTACACCCAGCTCCGGCGACCTACACCACCGGAATCGCCTCCCTCCGGCGACCTCTCCGGTGACCCTAGAATTTTCCGGCGAAGCTCCGGCGACCGGCCGGCGAAGCTCAGGCAACTTCCAGGACACTCCGAAACATTTTTTAGGACACTCGGGACATTTTTGGGGCCCCTTTACATCAAATCAGGTGCACTTGTTCCTCACCTCTCCTTTGGTATTACAATCTATGCACTTTAATAGTATTATTTTATCTGTGTGGTACCTTAACATCCTTTATTCGCTACTCAACCTATAACTTATAATATCACATTGAACCAAATTTTATTAGCCTCCGATCCACTTTACCTAGACCACCTTCATATTATTTGTTCTTTACATCCATAGCATTTTAATATTATTTTGCCACCTTTCCTATTTGATTATTTGGCTATAAAAAAAAAAAAAAAGGTTTCTTTGCCCTCAATTTTAATTGTGAGTTTGACTAATTCGTGGGATTTAATAACTAGTGTTGAGACCTCTCTTTTGAACTTTTGGAAGATAAATTAGTCTACTAGTTGCATTACATTGAATTCGGATTTTAACAAGTTTCTCAACAAAAAAAAAAAAAAAAAAAAAAAATAAAAATTACATTTGGCTTGAAATTTTGTGATCATTCACTTGCATTAAGGAGTTGTTTATTGATCTCAATAGTTGTTAGTTGAGTTAGTGTTGCATGCAATTGCGTAGTGGTCGTATTCTCACCCATAGCTCACCTATTAGTAAGATGAGTACCCCCGAAGGTAATGATCGAATAGTTCAAATTTTTGAGGGACTACAAACTCAAATAACGGCACTTCATGCTGAAATGAATGCTAGTCGTCAGGCTACTCAGGAATTACTTACTCGAGTAACAACCCTGGAACAATACCACCGTCTGTCGGATGGTGACCTTTCGGATGTGCTTGGCAATTTGAATCACCGCGGTAGAAGAGAGGATAGGGTACCTCCTAGGTATAATCTTGTTCCTCGGAATCGTGAGAGAGATCGTGGAAATTTTGGTCCTCAAGATGAGGCCTATCTTCGTCAAGAGGACCGTCTCTTTAAAAATATTAAATTAGATGCCCCTACTTTTGATGGTCGACTAGATCCTGTCATTTTTAGCCAGTGGATTAGAGATATGGATCGATATTTTAACTGGTATAGGTTCACAGAGGAAAGAAAAGTGGAGTTTGCGAGTATGAGATTATCGAGTAACACTCAGCTATTTTGAGAGAGTGTTGAAGATCTCTTGGCGAGGCGCCACACGCCTCCTGTTCGAACTTGGGATGAAATGAAATACCGCCTCCAAGAGAAATACCTACCTAGATCGTATAAGATTAATTTACTAGATCAGTGGAATAATCTTAAGCAGGGAAATAGGTCTGTAACTGAGTATGTGACTCAATTTGATGAATTTCGAATGCGGTGCAATATCATAGAGGATGAGTCCATGACCTTGAGTAGATTTAGACAAGGCCTCCACGATGACCTCAAGGGAGAACTTGTTCTTAGAGGTGTGACCACTCTCGATCATGCTTACACCTTAGTTCAGGACTATGAGTTGGTTACCAAGGGTCCTAGTAGACTAAGTTTTCATGGTAATTCTTCCTCACACCAAGTTTCCTCTTCAAACTCTAAGTCAGTTCTAGGTCTCCCTCCACTTAGTACTCAATCATTGAATGAGAACAAAGGAAAAGGTACAATGACTAATGCCCCAAGGAACTCATCCCGTGTGCAATGTTTCAATTGTAGGAAATTTGGTCATGTGTCCGCTAACTGTCCAAAGAAAGCCTTAGTTATTGGAGAACATTCAGGGCACATTGATGATGACCACTTAGAAGAACAAGTGTATGAACCTAATCTTGAGGACTTTGGTGATTTAGAGGACGACTGTGGTGATACTGTTCTAGCCTGCATTAGAAGTTCCACCCTTCCCACCCATGTTGATCTTTCATATGGTAGCCTTGATACCCCACGATTAGGTGTAGTACGTTGTACTCTAACACAGCCTAAGGAGGCTGATGATTGGCGTCGTCATTCTATTTTTCATACATTTATCAAGATCAATGGTAAACCCTGTAAAGTCATCATTGATAGTGGGAGTTGCATCAATGTTGTTTCCGCGAGTACCATCTCTCGCCTGGGGTTGAAACCCATCCCTCACCCTAATCCCTATAATGTTTCATGGGTTGATATCTCATCTATAGCAGTGAAAGAACGCTGCTTGGTGCTTATTCAGTTTCTTGAGTATAAAGACCATATCTGGTGTGACGTAATCCCTATGGACGTTGGTCACATAATTCTGGGACGACCTTGGTTGTTTGATATGGATGTAATCATTCGCGGTCGCACAAACTCATGTTCTTTTGTATTTAAGGGAAAGAAAATTCACCTCAACTCTTTGCCTACCAAGCCTGTTGATCCCCATAGGGAAAAGAAAGTTGTGGAGACAAAAGGGTTGCATATAATTAGCCCAAAAGAATTTGAGCGTGAGGTTGTTAGGGAGTCTGTTGTGTTTGTAGTCATCGTTAAAGAAGTTTCTTCAGATTCTCAGCCTCTAGTTCTTGAAGAGACTTATCAGGTACTTCAAAATTTTCAAGATATTTTCCCTGAGGATTTACCTGATCACTTACCTCCTCTACGTGACATCCAACATGCCATAGACTTTGTTCCAGGATCATCCCTCCCGAACTTACCTCATTATAGGATGAATCTTTACGAGTATGCCGAACTACAGCGACAAGTAGGTGAACTCCTTCATAAAGGGTTTGTCTGTGAAAGCCTGAGCCCCTGTGCTGTCCCAGCTCTCTTGACGCCAAAAAAAGATGGCTCTTGGAGGATGTGTGTCGATAGTAGAGCCATAAATAAGATCACTGTGAAATACCGTTTTCCCATTCTTAGGTTAGATGACATGCTAGACATGATGGCAGGTGCCACAATTTTTTCTAAGATAGATCTTAAAAGTGGGTATCACCAAATTCGGATTAGGCCAGGAGACGAGTGGAAGACAGCCTTCAAGACGAAGGACGGTCTTTATGAGTGGTTGGTAATGCCTTTCGGGCTTTCTAATGCCCCTAGTACTTTTATGAGAGTCATGACCCAGGCACTTCGGTCTTTTTTGGGACGATTCTTAGTGGTCTATTTTGATGACATCCTTGTATACAGTAAGTCTAAAGAGGAATATGTGGATCACCTATCTCAGGTTTGTTCTGTTCTTAGGAAGGAAAAATTATATGCTAATCGGAAGAAATGCTCATTCTTTGTTGATAAAGTTTCTTTCTTAGGTTTCATTGTCTCCTCTGTTGGAGTTGCTGTTGACCCCCAGAAAATCAGGCTATTGTAGATTGGGCCGAACCTACATCCATTCATGATGTTCGAAGTTTTCGTGGGATAGCATATTTCTATCGCCGTTTCATCAAGGGTTTTAGCACGATCATGGCTTCTTTAACGGAATGTATGAAAGAAGGTGATTTTAAATGGACGGAAGAAGCTACTAGGGCATTCAGGGCTATAAAGAAGAAAATGACGGAGGCCCCTGTGACGCGTCTTCCAGATTTTTCTAAAGTGTTTGAGGTAGAGTGTGATGCTTCAAGTGTGGGTATAGGTGGTGTTCTTAGCCAAGAGCGTCACCCTATTGCCTATTTTAGTGAGAAGCTAGGTGAGGCTAAGCGAAGATACTCTACCTATGACAAGGAGCTATATGCAGTAGTCCAGACTTTACGACATTGGCGACATTACCTACTCTCTCGGGAGTTCGTACTCTACTTTGATCATGAAGCCTTACGGTATCTTAACTCTAAAAAAAAGCTTAATTATAGGCATGGTCGTTGGAGTGAGCATTTACAAGCCTATTCTTTTGTTTTAAAACATAGGAAAGGAATTGAGAACTTAGCCGCTGATGCTTTAAGTAGACGCATTTCGTTGTTAACTGCTATGAGCGTTAAAGTCGTAGGATTTGAAAGGCTTAAAGAAGATTACATGTCATGCTCTGACTTTAAAAACATTTATGTGCCAGTGCTTGAGGGCCGATTTGACCCTTCTAGTGACTTTCGTTTTCAGGATGGTTTCCTCTTTAAAGCTAATAAATTATGCATCCCTAGGACGTCCGTCCGGGATTTCATAGTTTGGGAGACTCATGCAGGTGGTCTCGCTGGCCATTTTGGGCGTAATAAGACTATAGAGGAAGTTGAGCGTCAATTTTATTGGCCTAGTTTGAAAAGAGACATGGCTAGAATTATTAGTCAGTGTCGCACTTGTCAGTTAGCCAAACAGAAAAAGCCAAACACTGGCCTCTATACACCCCTTCTTGTCCCTAGTTGTCCGTGGCAAGATGTGAGCATGGATTTTGTACTTGGTCTTTCTCGCACTCCTAAAAAGCACGACTCCATTTTTGTTGTTGTGGATCGTTTTTCCAAAATGGCCCACTTTATTCCTTGTAGTAAAACCTCTGATGCTTCTAGAGTTGCACGGTTGTACTTTGATGAGATTGTTAAGTTGTATGGCCTTCCTAAGACTATTGTGTCTGACAGGGACGTGCGCTTCACTGGTCATTTTTGGAGGACCTTGTAGCATTTGGTTGGTACTAAATTAAACTTTTCTGCTGCTTATCATCCTCAAACAGATGGCCAAACTGAGGTAGTCAATCGTAGTTTAGGAAACCTTTTGAGATGTTTGGTCAAAGAAAACCCTAAGAACTGGGATCTAATCCTCCCTGTGGCCCAACTGGCTTATAATAGTTCTGTCAATAGGTCCTCAGGTATGAGTCCATTTGAGGTTGTGCATGGCTACAAACCTAGGAAACCATTAGACTTGATTCCCATGTCTATGCATTCCCCTGTGTCTATGACTACTGAGTCTTTTGCACAACATTTACATGATTTGCATATTGAGATCAACAAACAACTTGAAGCGAGTAATGCATCTTACAAACTTCGAGCTGACGCACATAAAAGACATATTGAATTTAATGTTGGGGATTTTGTTATGGTTCGAATTCGCTCGGAACGGCGTCCATCTTGGCCCGGTTCCAAATTGCATCCTCGTAGTGCTGGTCCTTTCAAAATTTTAAAACGGGTGGGTCTAAATGCTTATATTATTGATATTCCACCAGAATTTGGTTTTAGCTCTACATTTAATATTGAGGACCTAGTTGCTTATAAAGGCCAAACTATTATCCCAGTTAATCCTTTTGCTTCTTCTCCAAATGAGCCTAACCCTGAGCCTGTGTCCTTTCCAGTTGAACCCAACCATGACTGTATTGAACCTAACCATGAAACCAATTATGAGCTTGATTCTGTCCCTGAGCCTATTTCCTTACCTACATCAACACCTGTTAATTTCTCACACAGATAAAATTGATACTATTATAAGTGACCAGGTTGTTTTTACCAAGGAAGGACCGGTTCAGCGCTATCTGGTTCGTTGGGTGGGCCGACCCGATTCTGATTGTACTTGGATATCCAGTGACATTTTGCAGCGCATTGATCCTGATTCTTTGGAGTTTTATCGTAGTCAGCAGGATCTTTCTTCTCCAGCAGCGAGCCATACCAAGGTTATATTACCTCCCACGCGTGTCTATGAGCGTCGGAGGACAGTAGCACAGCACCTTAGCCTGTGGCTAGATGATTGACTGACAAAGGCCTTGGTTCGGTTTTCACTCGACAGAGCCGAGTTCTTCTCAGCCCGGGAGAGTTGATGAGGACATCAATTTTAAATTTATTTCTTATTATTATTATTATTATTTATTATTTGGACCCATTTATTTTGGGTTTTATTAATAATGAGTTTATATTAGTAGAGGTTATTTGGACCCATTTGTTTTTGGGCTATTTTAGTGTCGGTTTATTTTATTTTAGGCATTTTGTGTTAAGCCCATGATGTTTTCTATTTAAACCCTAATTAGGGTTAACAGAAAGGGATTTGATTGATTGAATAATATTGGTGGCTGTGTTTTTCTTTCTCCTCTTTTCTTCTAATTCTTCTTCTCTACTTTCTTCTTTCTCTTGCTTTCTCTCTATTCTTTCTTTACTTTCAATCCTTGTTCCGCATCTCTCTCTCTCTCTCTCTCTCTCTCTCTTGTTGCATTTGTTTATGTTGGATCCTTTCAATGTTATTATTAAGGGGCCGTATTCTTCTTTTTGTTTAATGTTTTAACCCGTTATTATCGGCTGTGTTAATATCAGTCAAACATGAAAAATATTTACATTCATTTATCAGTAATTAATTTCTTTATCCACCAAAAAATTCATAAATTTCATTTGATAATTGTTATTGCATGTTGATGTGGATGATCCACTTAAGTAACTAATCATATGGTAGTACATTCCCCTTTAAATTGAGATACTACATTGCCCTCTCACGCTTGATGAGATAGTCACTCATGAAAAATATTTTGAAGAGAAGACTTTTGAGCCTATCCTTAAAAGAGTTTGTTGAGTTGGGTGATGTTGTTCTTTATCTTATTGCACTAAGTAAAATAGCTAATCAAATCATTGTGAAAACTTGTATTATTGAGATTTCTGTTAGTGCGGTGTTCTAGTCAATGCCTAAGTCTTACAGTGTTTCTTGGGTTTTCGTCCACCCCATTGAAGAGTCCCTTCCACATTTTGATCCAGTTTTATTGGCTTTCTTTTGAGCATTGCAACTTTTGAGCATTGCAAGATTTCTTGCTGAAGTTGACTTATTTTCACCCGGGGAGAGTAGTGCGTTCTATCCACTTGACAGAGTCAAGTTTCTTATTGCCTCAAAAGAATTGATGGAATATCAGTAACTAAATAAGTGCATTCCCATTGATTAATAAATCCATCCCCTTAAATAAATGTTTAGTTAATTTAGGTTGATGTTCCCTGGATCAGACTTTTGGGTTTCTAAATTCTCTTCTTTAAAGTGTGCTTTTGTATTGTTTAAAGTAGTTGGTGATAAATGAAAATGAATGTGAATGAATAATTTCCCTCTCTTTCTTCTCTTCGTTGCTTAATCGTTCTCTCTTAGCTATATTTCTGTTCTTTCTTTACTTAATTTTCTTATTGTTTCTGATCAGATTGCTAGAACAAATAAGGAAATTTGGAAAAGTTCCAAGATTTGATATTAGATTAAAGTTTGAAATGATAGGTGGAATTCCAAGATTTCATGTTATATTAAAGTTTGAAATGATTGGTCCACCTTGCGTTCAAACCAATAGACAAATCAATTGATGTAACTATTCAAATTGAATGGATGTGACCCTTCACTTTATGATTCGTGGTGGTCTATTTAAGGACGTCGTCTTGGTCGCACTAATGACAACACATCACCATTAACACATCCACACAAGACCAAGCTATCTTCCACACTCTATATTTTATATGTTATATTTGTTTGGGTAATATCGTACTACTAGATTAATTTTTGCTTTCGATTGAATGCAATTTTTGTGGGGCTACACTCTGACCGTTTGGGTTGTATTTTGGAGTCGTTACTTGTAGTGGATCTTTTGCATAGGATGGAATAGTTCCAACATACCTCTTAAACACACATGCTTGTTTTCTATTTTTCCTTTACTTCACGTTTTTCATACTGCCTTTGATTTTTATGCTTTGCAATTAATCTATTAAATATTTTACGAACAATTTTATAAGGTACTTGAGTTTTGTCTAACGCTCCTTGGCATTGCATGTTCAATTTCTAACACAGAATAGGTGATGCACCTCATCTCTTCGGCAATAGGGAAGCAAAATTGAAGATGATTCATACTCTATTGCTCTTTACACATAGCACCATACTAACAAAATTTGCTTCATTTCCGCAAATTGTCAATCGTCAACCTCATGAGCTGTCTCCCAACCAACAAATGCCTGATTGGGATCCATTAAGTCATTGCAATTTATAACCTTTTCTTTTGGATACCCTTCTTGTGATTTTAGTTCTTATACTTAGGACTGGTCACGAGCATAGCTTTTTTCGAGCTACTCGAGCTCAACTTGTCTTTAATGAGTTTAAATTGAGCTTCTTTTGTGGCTTATTTAGAATTAAGCTTGAGCCTTGAAGTGCTTGGCTCAAATGCTTGTGAGCCAGCTTGATGTAATAATATACTTATTTTATAATATTTTTGTATTTTTTATAATATTTTTTTATAATATTGATTTATTATATTTTAGACCAAAACAATGTCATTTTGATTTAATCGTGTTACTTGTGAGCAGCCTCGAGCCGAAATTCTTCTTTGTTGAGCTGAGCTCGAGCCTATACAAAAACTTGAGCTTGACCAAGTATTAATAGCTTAAGCCGAGTTCAAGTAAGCCAAAACTTGATTCAGGCTTGGCTTGAATCCACTGTTACTTCTATTCCATGCATTGGAATCCTTCTTTTGCGTGTAATGGAATCTACTTCAGTGATTTTTATCCACTGACGAGTGATTAAATCATTCCAAAACTAATAGGAACTAAAACTTGTTGAGTTCTAAATCTGTTGGCGTTGTTATATACATTGTCAGCCTTTACCTGGGTCGAATGCGGTTTAATCAGTTAAATTAAGTATCTTGGTGCGAGATAACATCATGGATTATTTCAGAATCAGAATGTTGAAGGAATGTTTTTAGAATTCCAAGTAAATGAATATTATGAACTATAAAATAAATTGATGTGTCAGCAGTAGATGAAGAATTCGAAGTTTAATGAGCAAAAAAAAAATATTATCTTTGATGCCTATATTTGAATAGAGACAACCTAATGGTTTTGGGTTATATATAACAATTCACACGGATAATCTAGGCAGCATGGACTTACCATAAGAGGTTCCGTCTGTAAGTTGGATTTATGAAGGACTTGAGCAGGTCTTGGATACATGTTAAACTTGCCTTTTGTTGTGTCCGATTTTCTTATGTTCAAACATAGCCTGAACACGTCACAAACTTGTTTTGAACACGCCACGGATCCATTTCGGATACGTGTTGGACTCACTTTCTAAAAAGTATACTTTTTTTTTTAAAATAATTTCTTTGTTAACATTTAAGCCATGTAATATGGTTTATTATCATTTTTTATGGAATATAATCATTATGTGATTTCTTTGTTGACTTTTAAGTTATGAAACATAATTTTTAATTTTAGTTTGCATTATTTCTTTTTTACATTTGAATAAAATATTAATATCTAAGATATAAAAAAATATATACTTTTGCAAAATTACGGTTTGGTTGTGTTTTGCATTTTTAAAAAATTGCCAAGTCGGCACATCCGTGTTGGTGTGAGTTGTTTCCTGAATCCGAAATAGAGTGCTTGGGTTCTTTGGATAGGCGGTAGAAACTATCAAGCCGGAGTACGGTTGGGGCAGAGGGAATTTCCGGAGGAGCGGTGCAGTGAGATACTACTTTGGAAGAGCTAGAATTCTAACCTTGTGTCGGGACTTATGGCCAAGGGATAGTCTTTCTTGCATTAGTGGATAATAGACATGTCAGAAAGAATGGAATGGAGAGCCATAAAATAACCATGCATATACACTAATTTTGGTTTTGTTGTCATTAGATGTTTTGTTCAATCATTACAAGCATTATTATAATATCATAGAAAAATTAGAATAAATTGGAAATGGTAAGACAAAATTCTGCTTTAATTCTACTGGCTGGGAAAAGTTGAAGAAAAAAAGTACGAACTTAATAATATCGTGTCAAACTGTTGTTTATTGGCCTCGTGTAGGGTTGCTACACTCCAGAACCTTAAATTGTCATTTGTTTCAGGGGATGGGGGAGGAGTGGCACATTCGGCATAAGGCAATGGTCATTTCCCTGCGGACTTTTGGATCTTTCTTGCATTACGGAATCATACAAAACTTATGATGATAAAGTGCTGATCAAAACAGCGGACATTGGTCAAGTAGACTGCTGTTAGCCTTATTTTCTTCCTTTGAGTTATAGCGTGCGGTTGCTTTATTTCTTATGCAATTATGTGATTTCTTGCGGTGTAACGGCTGATCATGGTGAGAGCGGAGGGGGACTCTGCACCAGATGTGGTGGAGTCTAGACACGGCCTCCCCCCTCTGATGAGGCATGCTTGGAGGCGTAGATTTCTGCAGGAACCAGATCTAAATGAATTACTGGCCTTGAGGTTTTCTTAATTTTTTGCAATTTATTGTCTCTTTTCTGTCTGAAGAATAAAGAAGTCATCAAGAGTGCAGTTCCTTGAGTACACTAACAAGAAAGGAACTATTGAGTAAAAGTCGGTGGCCACCCTGCAACTTTAGATACCACCATTTCATAAGCAGCAGAAATACCGAGTCTCTTGAGTGGCTGAGAGCAGTATGCGAAAAACGACTGACATTTGACTGCATTTTCCATGGATTTAACACCATCCCAAGTAATTAGAATATCTTTTCACAGTTTCTTCTTTCTTGTTTCCTAATTTGTATCTGACCTTATGTCTCTAATAGTTGTGGTTTCATCGCACTTTGCATCCTGATCAGCCTGTGCAGAGAGGTCTGCTGAACATCGTGGCTGGTGGAACAGCTGAGAATTTCGATATCGTTGTCATATAGTCACTTCATTTGTCAATTGACACATTTGGTACACATTTTAATTTCATTCTTTCTCCCATACTAGTTGGTACAAAGGTCTTTTTACAGTTCAGGTGATCTGTATTTGGGTGATAGACCTTAATTTTGTCAATCCTTTTTTTTTTTTTTAATTGAATTGTGCCAAATAGATAGTTTCCTAATTACGAATTCTTAGCTATGCGGAAAAAATTCTGAGTGCCAAATTTGTTACTTTGCTGAAAATCTACAATTAGCAGACAATGTACTATGGATGTATATGTGTATATAACTTACCTGTGGATGGTGGAACTGCCGATGAACATCACATTTTGATATTTTGGATGCATAATAAGTGTTTATTTTACGCTGTTTTTTATACTTCGAAAATTTGATTTTACATGAAAATTCTCGATTAGTGGTTTCTAACATTCTTTACAGGTAAATTGAAGTTTTAAAGGGTATTTTAACTTTTTAACATTATTTGAGGATATGAGAGTGAAGGTGGAAGAAGAAGGAAGCAAAGCTAAAGAAAATTGTCATCCAAACTAAAGTGGTAATGCAAAATATCCTTCCAATGATTCAAAGAATTGCTTGTGTGAATCGAAGAATTGCATGATTGGTTGAATCAAGTATCAGGAATGTGGTAGTTTTTGAATGATCGTAATTGCTTTAATTCCTTCTTTTGAATGTAAGAATAGATTTTTAAATTACTATTGTGAGTGATTTTATTTTGTGTGGTATCTTTTTCTTTGAACTTTTATTCACAAGCATTTTGCTTGTTGGTATAAAAGTCGCTCAGAGAGGAATTTAAATAAACTCCCCAAAAAAAAAAAAAAAAAAAAAATGATTAATGGGTCTTCAAACATCAAAGACGTCTATTTTTAATTTTTAGAATTTCAAAGTTATATCAGACGTGGACGTGTGTTTAGAATTGTATAAATTAGTATAAATTTATAAAAATTATAATTTTGTAATTTGTAAGAGATTAATAGAGTTCCAAACAATTTATTTCTTGATATACTTTTGTTGTAATAGAAAAATGGTAATCCTCGTTCATGGAAGTAACGTACATACAATTCACGTGCCATTTGATTTTACATTATTCAATCGCTCGAATTTACGTATGCATGTTATAGGTTGTTGTCAGTCCCTACTAAATTTTTATGTAATAATTTTTCTCTTATATAGGGGGGCATTTGGAATATCAAAAAATAATAAAAAGTAACAAAAATATATGGTTTAGATAATTTTTTAATGTTTGGTGCGTAGGCATTATATTATGTTTTTCATAGATGAATAATCTTGTTTTGACGTTGGTGTTAATTTCTTAGAGAGAGAATATGTTTAAACAGTCTTTTTTTTTTTTTTTTTTTTTTTATGTCAAGATCTTTTGAAAGTTGTTGAAGAGGTTTTAAAATTTGTAGAAAAATTATTGGAATTTGTAGAAGTATTATTGAATTTTGTTAAAAATTTATTTAGCATTTGTAAAAATTCATTGAGATATGTTGTTATATATAAACTTATACAAATTCCACGAAGTACACGAAAAAGGACAAACTATAACAAACTCACCCAAATATTTTTTAGAGGTTTCTCAAAATCCCTCTTAACATTTAGTGTACCAGACGCACCGATATTATGCAAGTTGTGATTTGATAGTGCATCCCGTTGCCTTTTGGATGCACGAAGGGGAGGTGGGGGCGGCAGCTAACATCGGCTTCCTTATTTAATTTTGTGACAATCTTTCTGGGAGTGTAGAATTTTAATCCAACAATCTGATGACGTTGATCTATTTTTTTAAGTTAATAAAACGTGAAGATTGTCTCGAATGTTCGAATCTTCGACCGCGGAAATGAGGTTGTGAGGGGCAGCCCCACCCATTTTTCTAGGAGAGCCCACGCACAACTATCGTTGTGTGGTCCTAATTTTGCGGAGAAGAGCTATTGTTGCGTGATCATACGGGAGAGGAAGGCCTCAAATAGTGAAAATGACTTCGTCACAAATGTTTTGTGGCCGAACTGATATTCTTGTGGATCAGATTAAGGTTTCGTTTGGGAATTTTAGGAATTTATTAGTTTTTCACTATTTAATTTTTTTTAAATATTAAATTTATCTTTTTATATTTTAATTTTTTTTAAATCGTAAAGAGCAAAAATATCAAATTAATAAAAAGATAAAAAATTAGTTATTAAAAAATTAATTTTTTTCTTTTTTCAAATAAAAAAACTACCAACTAAACAAAAAAAAAAAAAAAATTTTTTTTTTAATCCCTCCCTCAACTAAACCTAATTTTGTGCAACGCTTGAGGGCCACGATAGAGAGTGCGTACCGACATGAATTTACAAACCTGCAAAACGTGTCTTTTTTTTGATTGTTGTAGAAAATGAATAGGAAAGCAAGCAAAAAATTAGAGAAATCAAAATAAATTAATTGAATAATTTAATTTATTAAGAAATATCTTCTATTTACCTAGTTAAAATCGGTGAAGGGTTCAAAAAATCGAATCATAAAATGTAAAATCGTAAAATTTTACACAATACTTATAAGATGAAGATAGATTCTATTACATTACAATTTTTCATTTCTGAATTTTTATTTAGAGTTTTCATTTTTTATAAGTAAAGCATTTTATTAGTGAGAAAAGATAGCAAAAATATGCAGAAAATATCATATGCAAAAATTTATTCACATCAACAGAACAAATTTTCAACAAAATTCATAAAAGACTATATATGTCTATCTCTATACACTTTTTACTCAGTTGCACAATTAAGATATTTATACTGTTTGGTTGTGGAATATACAATTGAAATTAAAATATTAATTTTATTTTATCTTAATTTTTTTTGTAGGAGTTAAAATGTATTTGTAATATTTTATTTTAATTCTTTTGATTTTTATCCTAACTACTACATTTAATTTATACTAATCAATTTAAACTTAAAAAGTACTATTTTATTATAAACTATTTATCAAAATTAAAATAAAAATAATATGAGATTGATATTTATGTGATAAAGACTTTAATGATTTTTTTTAAGTGATAGGCCACGGAATTATATTATTTTGATATTTTTTAAAAAAAAAGTTTTTATAATATAATATCACTCAAATACTTAACCCAGGAAAGTATTTTATAATTCAAAAATTGTTATTACGTTGAAAATCCAAGTAGATCGAATGAAAATTTTGCCTGCGCACGTGTATTGAGCGATGCTACCGACCAAAGGGCGTTTTACTAGGTGCGTGCGTGTTTGATTGACAAAAATTTAGTTAACAAGTATAATAAAAATATAAAAATTTAATGTAAAAGTGATATGTATTAAAATTTAATAAAAAAATATAAAAAATTAATAAAAATTAATATTTTTTGATTAACTTTGACCCATTAAACACCTCCTAAACCTATGACATTATTCATTAAAATTTATTATTTTAGAACTTGTTATAAAGGTCTTCGAATATTTCCTTGACATTTGACATCACCTAGTCAATGTAAAAAACGCGTGAGAAATATCATTTCTTTCGCACGGGACTGTTTCGATGAGATGTAAAATACTAGAAATTTTTAAAAAAATATGAAAATTAATAAACATAATTAATTTTTCCTTCACTGTATAAATTATAAACTTATAAATTATTTCATTTTATCTTATTTTTAATCACTCTAAACTTTTTAAATATTAGTAACGTTGGGTTCAAAACTCATGCAGCGTAGGTACCACGTGTTTAATTTTCCGTGGGACTTGGTGTCGATTTGATAAGACAATTTTTTTTATTTTTTTGTTTTAAACACAACGCTATAAATCCCCTTCAAAAGCAGAGGGCAAATCATAACTCATAAGAGTATAGTGCATTTCCCTTCGGTTTCTCTCTGACGTTTTGGAGAAGGTAGCAATTCCTACTTAATTAAAAATGGCGAGCAGATCTCCCTCCCCTCTGGTGTTGAAAGTGAGGCGTAACAAGCCAAGACTAGTTGCGCCAGCAAAGTCGACACCCCGGGAACTAAAGGAAGTCTCGGACATTGACGACCAAGAAGGTCTTCGGTTTCAGGTTCCGGTTATGGTCTTCTACAAAAACAATCCTTCCATGGAGGGAAAAGACCCCGCTCAGGTCGTTGGAGAAGCACTATCGAAAGCGCTTGTGTTTTACTACCCATTGGCAGGCAGGCTTGTAGAAGGGCCTGATCGAAAGCTTAAAGTGGACTGCACAGGCGAAGGGGTTATGTTTATAGAGGCAGAGACCGTTGTGAGGCTCGACCAGATTGGGTATTGTTAGAATATATTATTGCATGCATTTCATTACCATATTTAAGATATTTCATTTGACATAGTTAGGTTATATACTAATGTAATCTCTTTTGTACAAAGACAATTCACAAATCCATATATACTATTCTTTCTAACAGGTATGAAAATCTCCCAGCTTGTCCTTACTTGGAGGAGCTTCTTCACGACGTTCCTGGCTCTGACGGAATCCTTGGGTGCCCTCTCTTATTAATTCAGGTAGTTCAGATCTTGAGTAAGGGTGGAGCTAGAAATATTTCTAATTTACGAGTCCTGGTATGAGTTAAATATTAAATTGGACTATATATATATTTTTTGAGTAATTAAAATATTCGAACTAATTTACACATATCTCTACTTATCATGAGGTCTTGAAGTTACCACTTAGTAAATCATCTAATTGCCTTAAATAAATTAAGTTATAGTTGATTATTAAATTGGGATAGAAAATTCTCTAACCCTAGGTTAAAGGTCATAGGATTAGTATTAAATTGAGTTATGACTAAATATTTAATTCGAATATAAACAATTAAATTTTGAATGTTATATATTTATTAATACTAAAAAATTTTAGGCTAAATAATTACCCTACAAACCCACAGCAGTCACCTACTAACTCTGCCTCTGGATACTAGGAAACTTTGTTTGCAAGTTGTGTAAAGGGGAAAACAAATAAATAAATTGTCAAAAGTAATATTATTTTGCCCACTTAGTTTGGGAGAGAGAGAGAGAAAGTGATGATCTGACCAATATAAAGGAATATTTCTTTCCTATTTGAAAACTATTCCACAAGCCTGCCTGCAAATGTCGCGGAGAAGGGGTTGATGGCAATCTTGTTTTGGTTGTTTTACTAGCACTTCCACATTTTAACTTCCTGGATGTAAAAGAGGAAAGAGAGATTATTAAAAATTACTTTAAAGCTTTTCGCTTCTCTAAAATATTTCTTTTCGTCTCTTATTTTGTATATTGAATTTGTCAATTTCTTGACAAAAATGGAGAAGTAGGTGAGAATTTGTTAATTTATTATGTGTTTAATTAAAATGTAGTCATTCTAGTTTTATCAAACAATTCATAAACCGATCTTGAATCTTAAATTCTTTTTTGTTAGGTCGAGTTCGAGTAAGTTAAATCTCAACTTAACTCAGTTCGGATCAAATTCTCACCTAAGTGGTATATAGTGTATTGGTTTAATCAAAACACAAATCAAGTAAAAAATGGAATACTATATACATCATGAAGAGGACTTTACATATTTGATTTTGTCAATAAATTGTCAAAGACCAAAATTGTTAAGTTCGAATTTAAGTGTTGGTAAATTTCTTGACCAAATAAGTTTTCATAAAATTAAAAGTTTGATTTCTAAAATTCAATAGGATTTGAATTACATTTGATTTTCTATATTCAGTTGCAGTCTTAATAGAACATGGATTAACTTATTTATTGAAAAATTCTATTTAGGAGTACTTACTATTTATTTGTTAAGTACTTAATTAAAAAGTGTAGGAAGTTTATTGTACAGTTGAAAATTTTTTTAATTTGATTGTAAGTCTTGTCCACTGTGACATAAGTTAAAGCATTTATGTCCAGACACGAAAGAATGGATCAAAATAGATTAGTCCAAATAAACTAACACAAGACTTTGGGTATCCATAAAAATAAGAAGAGAAATAGTTTTCATTTTTCTTCCTACGTGAAGAATTCTTATCTTGCTTAATTGCATGGAAAGCATTGCCCTAAAATTAACCATATTCGGTAGTCCTCACTTTTTATTTATTTATTTATTTATTTTTTAAGGATTGCTTGGTGCTGTATCTTCTTAGTTATTTAACGCCACTTTCCCCTGTATATATATATATATATATATATATATAACTTTGTCGTTGTATGTGTTGCATGCTTGTCCTGTATTGCCCATATTAGATATTGTGTTCATCCATTTAAGAGTCCTCGTCAAGCTCCAGTTTTTGAAGGGTTGCTTGTTGCATGGCTTGTGGCTTCTTGGGTTTAACCACACCCCCCCCCCCCCAAAAAAAAAAAAAAATAACACGATCAATCTACCAACAAATGGAATGGCAAAAAAATTGGAGAATTACAATGGGGCCCAGGAATTTGAATTAAGTATTAGTAGATTTCAAAGTTTACATAGATAATGTGGGATCTTGTGAGTTGCATTGCTTAACCTAGAACAAGTACATGCTGGAATTTGCAAATGCTTTTGTAGATTCTAGTTACTTTTAATTTTACTTTGTCAACATTTTTACGTTATTTTATGTAAGTGTGCAGGTGACCCGTTTTGGTTGTGGGGGATTCAGCTTTGCAGTACGCTTCAACCACACAATGTGTGATGCTTCTGGTTTGGTCCTATTCCTCAATGCAGTTGCTGAATTTGCCCAAAGGAAAGAAAATGCACCTTTTGTGCGTCCCGTGTGGCAAAGAGAACTTCTAACTGCAAGACAACCTCCGCGCATTACCCGCCAACACCATGAATACGAAGAAATGATAGACACCAAGCGCACATCACCAGTACTTGAATTGGACCTCGAGACTAACTTGACCTACAGGAGTTTCTTCTTTGGTCTCAGAGAGATTAGATCCCTTCGAAACCGTCTTTCCCCACACCAACGTACCAAATACACCTCATTTGAGTTAATGTCCGCGTGCTTTTAGAGATGTCGGACTCTGACACTTGGACTAGAACCCAATGACATTGTTCGTATTTCATGCCTGGTCAATGGACGTGGGGAGCATGGCCTGCTTGTACCTCAGGGCTACTATGGCAACGTGATTGCATATCCAGCTGCAGTTTCAAAGGCTGCAATGCTTTGCACCTATCCGTTCGAATATGTCGTGGAATTGATAAAGAATGCGAAGACCCAAGTGACTGAAGAGTATTTAAGGTCAGTAGCAGATTTTATGGTGACCAAGGTGTTGGGCCCACAAGTACTTGTAAAGCCCGCAACGGAAGCGCACACACAAATAAGGAAAGAAAAAAAATTTAGAGCACTCAACACAAGAATTTTTAACGTGGTTCGGTCCCTCAAAAGACCTACATCCACGATCCCAAAAAGGGATAATATACTCAACTCAATATTAAACTATTACAATTTTTGCACGGACAAAATTGTAAAACCCTCTTCCACTCACACAACCCAAAAATCCAATTACACCCACACTTTGGTAACACGGATTTTTAGTTGTGTCCTTGGTACATTTAACAACTATGGGAGAATGCCCTTTTTATAGGAGCCAAGCCTCTCATTTTTTGTTCCTTCTCCCGATGTGGGATTTGGGGAGCCAACACAACAAATCCTCCCTCTCCCCAAATTCCCATATACTTCAACAGTGTCAGAAAAATGCACTCTTTTCTCGATCTTCTGACTCTTCTCTGATTTCTGACTGTTCAGGGGATGATCATCCAAATAATAAATATTCTTTCCTTTCTTCCTCCCTTGCATTATCAAGCTACCACCTCTATATACCTTGCACTGATTCCCAATACCCACATACTTGTATCCATGTGAAGCCATCTCACCCAAAGAAATTATATTCGCTCCAGCAGTAGATACATATTTCACATTGGGAATATTTTTGATAACACCATTGTGGAGTTTCAGGCAAACTTTTCCAACACCTTCAATCTTTTGCTTCAATTTATTACCCACATTAATGTAACCAAAATCTCCATCAGTGTGCAAAGTGTCAAACATAGCTCGATCTCTGCATATATGAAAGTCAGAAGCAGAATCCAACACCCAACCAGAATAATTTTCAACAGAACCATCATCCATTGTGTGCAACAAGAAATCACCAGAATCATTAACCACATTGACTGAGGAATCACTAACCTTCATCTTCTCTTGCAGTTGTTTCAAACCCTTCAAGTCTTCCTTGAACTTTGGACAACTTTTCTGTATATGACCATTCGCTCCACAATAATAGCACTCAACATTGCTCATATCTCTCTGTCGAGATTTCGATCTATCACGACGGTCAACTTTCTTCTTCTGACTCCTCCCTCGCTCAAAACTCTCTACGGCTAGCAATTGACTGTCTCCAGGATTGCCTCCATTTCTCATTATCTTGTCATTCTCCTTCAAAACCGTAATCACCTCATTCAATGTCAGAGTTTTCTTCCCAATTAACATCGACTGAACCAATGGTTTGTATGACCTGGATAATGAAGCTAACAAGAGCAACGCCTGTTCTTCGTCTTCAACCTTCTCCCCTGTGTTCAACAACTGACATGCTAGCTGATTAAAAATATTAATGTGGTCATGAATATTACCTCCTTCATCTATTCTCAATGAGTACAAATCCAATTTCATGCAAAGATGGCTTGCCATGGACTTTGAAGCGAACACGCTCTCCAACTTGTCCCATAACACTTTCGGTGACGTCTCATTCAACACCGTGTATTTAATCTGCGGTGCAAGTGCCAACCGAATTGTACTAACAGCCTTCCTTTGAACAGCTTTCCAATCATTATCCTTCATCTCATCTGGTTTTGTATCTTCTAATGTAATATCAAGACCCTGTTGCACTAGGTAGTCTTGAATTGTACTCTGCCACAATGTAAAATTGCTCTTTCCATCGAATAAAGGGACTTCAAACTTTAGTGTAGACATGGTGCTTAATATCCTTTCCAATTAAACACTTCAATAATATACACCAAAACAACCAACAACTAGCAACTCACAATGTAGTAAAGGAATTCACCAACACTAATAGCCAACAATGCAGCAAATGCCACAATCGAAGCCTAACTTGAGAAAACTAACCTCAGAACCAGAATGTCAAAATTAGGCAAGACTAACCTCTTCCAAAATTTGCTACTGGTGTGACACCCCCTGCTCCTTTTTTTTTTCTCTCCTTCTCCCAGGTTGGAACCTTCAGCTCTGATACCACTTGTTGGGCCCACAAGTACTTATAAAGCCCGCAACGGAAGCGCACACACAAATAAGGAAAGAAAAAAAATTTAGAGCACTCAACACAAGAATTTTTAACGTGGTTCGGTCCCTCAAAAGACCTACATCCACGATCCCAAAAAGGGATAATATACTCAACTCAATATTAAACTATTACAATTTTTGCACGGACAAAATTGTAAAACCCTCTTCCACTCACACAACCCAAAAATCCAATTACACCCACACTTTGGTAACACGGATTTTTAGTTGTGTCCTTGGTACATTTAACAACTATGGGAGAATGCCTTTTTTATAGGAGCCAAGCCTATCATTTTTTGTTCCTTCTCCCGATGTGGGATTTGGGGAGCCAACACAACACAAGGGACGACCACTATTTATAAGAACGTGGAACTGTTTTATTAGTGACACAAGACGTGCTGGATTTGACAGGGTCGATTTTGGGTGGGGGAAACCTGTTTTTGGCGGGCTTGCTAGGGCAATATCTTTGATTTCCTTGTACGTGCCTTTCAAAGATAGTAGAGGCCAAGATGTAGCTGTCTTAAAAACAGGCTTGCCACAGCCAATCATGAAAAGGTTTGAACAAGAGTTGAACAAAATGATTAGGGAGGAAGATCCATGGGATACAACTTGTCGATCCATGCTTTGAATGTTGGATTAGTGCTGTGCGGCAATAAAATCTTTCTTATCGAAACTTACCCTTCACGTCAACTAGAAACTCAAAATCAAATTTGTAGAGCACAAAGAAACAGAAAGTTATGGTCGGAGAGAGGATCCTTGACAAGAAAATTCTCCAATGATAAAATCAGTAAAAGCTTGAAGTATTTTATGAAAAATTAAGGGAATAGCGCTATGTTGATAATTGAGAGCATACCTGAATTTTGGAACTAAGTGTTATATTTATAGTTGACAATATGAATAAATTAATAAATAAATAATTAGACTGAAATCATTATGTATCCTGTATATATATATATCATTGTACGAAGTAATCTCCATCTCTTTAAATGCATTTCTATTCTCATTTCATGCCCCATTCCGCATTTAATGCGCGTGGATAAAATAGGCGTCTGAACTGGCTGGATTTGCTCTATTGGATGCCCAAATGTCACTTTTGTCTATCACTTGTAGAGAGGTAAACTAACTAAATTAACTTTTAAGTAATTAAGTTAGTTCATTTATGACTATTTTGCATTTATGGTCAGGACTCATACTCATTTAATTCAATAATGAGGTGGAACCCAGCTTCAATCACCCTTTAATTATTCTGGCCTCGCTGAGTAGTTTCCCTCGTCACTCGGCAACATGCCACGTGTCCAAGACTATTTTTGTACCAACAAGGGCAAACATAATTTTATGTTTGGAGGAGTTGCAGTAGTTTAATTTGCTTTATGCTCTAGAATTAAGGTTTGCTATGCGGTCAAGGAATTGGATTTGAAGTAGATGAGATAAAACAATGGGGGGAGATGCACTCTTATACTTTCTTTCTTTTGAATTTTAGAGGTATTTAAAGGGAATGATTATGGATTGACATGTAGATTAATGGGTGCATACTTAAATTTTGTAATCAATAAAGGTAAGAATACAAATTTTTTATGAATGAGAGCCCAAAAAAAAAAAAAAAAAGAAAATAATGATAATAAAAGTAAAAATAAAAATAATAATGTAAAAGTAACATGAAATGAAAATTTTACATAAATAAGAATAGAAATAATTGAGTCTTAGAGTATATTTGTATTGGGGGTAACAAATGATAAAATTTACTGTGATAATTTTTATCTTCTACTACATGAGTTTTGAAAAGGGGATAGTCATTATATTGGGATAACAATTATTCTTTTATGGAGTAAATTGCTACTGAAGGGAAGGGGGGTAATGAGGAAAAATGAGAAAATTATTCCTTTTTTTCATTACTCCCTATAAAACGTTCTTTTTCAATTAACTTTTATCTCTTTAAAATTTTTAGCAATCTAGACTTAATGTGTTTGTAATTCAATTGAATGCTTCCCAGTTTTACAAAAGCTTCTTACAGGTGTTCCTCAATCTTCGGATAGTATGATGTTTAAGAAAGTCTCAACCGAGTCCAATTTCAAGAAAGGGTGGGATATTCTCCAAACTTCCCTTCAAGGAGCGAAGAAAGTAAAGAAAGTTGGGCTTCAAATGAAGGACCGGTTCAAAAATTTTAGGAGCCTTGTCTAAATTTTTAGAGAAGTTTAACTTGCATAACTTTTTATTTTAATTCACAATTTAGCAATACAATTATATATGAACACATATAAAAGAATCAAAACCTACTTATTTATCTTCAAATGTTAACGTCCAACGGCAAATTTCAATATTTTATCTCTCTTAACTCAAAACACCTAGATAAATATACAAATTTATATACCTATAGTGTAAATTACTTGAAAGTTTTAAAAAATTTCAAGATAGTCCAAGGAGTTGAAAAGAGTTTTTTGTTTAGTTTTAGTTTATCGAGAAGTCAAGCAAGGTAATTGGGAGAATATGTGCGAGGAGTCGATGGTATTTAATTTAATTTTCTTCTACCAAAATTTATTTTGAGTTTTGTTTGGATGATTTCTGAAATCTAGTTCTAAATTTTATCTTATTATTTTTGGTAAAAGTTTTCCCATCATCAATCGTTGTTCAATTCTTTTTGATTAATTGATTGTGGCGTGTAGATTCGTTGTTTACGTATTTGGAAAATTTTAATTTTCTTACAAAGGCGAAAAAAGATATGAGAAGAATGTGTGGTAGCTCGACAATGCCACATGTAACCATGTGCAGAGACGAGTGGATATTTATGGAGATTGATGAATCAATAAATGGGAATGTTGTTTTTGGAGATTTTTTTAAAGTCTTTATCAAAGGCAAAGGTACTATTCTTAGCAATGTTTACTATGTGCTAAGCATGAACAATAATATTTTGAGTTTGGCATAATTCTTGAAGAAGAATTATGAACTTGATATGACCGATCGCCAGTCATTGTTGCGATATGAGAAGGAGCTGGTAGCAAATGTTCCTATGTAAAAAAATAGGACGCTCATGTTTGTTCACACAGCAAATTAGGGATGAGGTAAGTCTTGTACCACGGTACCTTGGCCTATAATAGTTATAAGGATAAATGAACTCAAAATAATATTTTTAATAATATTATCCTAAAACAAGATTCATTAGATTAGGAATAATTCAAATAAAGATTAACCCATTGTTCAAATTTAGAGTAGACTCATCAATCGTATGTGTAATTCAAGATAACAAATTTTTATGACTCTGTTCAATCATTAATAAGGAAATAGAATCAACTTGGCATTTAGATAAATCTTTTTTATAATTAAATCAAATAATTTTGTATCTATTAAACTCAAAATATTAAAATGGATGGTAAGGCAAATTATTTAAAAATTTCTCGAAAAACTGTCTATTAATTAATCAGTGGTACTGAGATGAAAAAAATATTGACATTGGTATGGTTGAATTGTATGACCCTAAATTATGTGATATTAAAATTAAACCAAAATTGATTGATATAAATGATTTAAAATTACCAAAAGAATAGGTATTTAAAAATTTTATGAGAAATCAACCAGAATCTTCTCAAAAGATCATTTAATGTTATGGGAGAAAACCCCAAGACAAAGTTGACAGTTTAAAAGAATTAATAAGAAATATGATTTCAGAAATTAAATTTGAAATATCAGTATTTAATTATGAAAATTTTATTTAATATAATAAATCATAAAAATTTTAAAAATTTCTTATGAAAGTTCAAATTTTGTAAAAGTAAAAAATGAATCAAACTTTATGAAAAGGTTAAACAAATTCTTCCTAAATTATTATTCTTAATTGTTGACAAATATATCAATGATCAAAAGATTAAATTAACCCTTGAAGAGTTTTCTGATAGAATGAAATACGATGCAGATTTTTATATCAGAAAAATTCAATTCAATCTTTAGTTAGATAATTGAAGATTTGAAGCAATCGATTGGGGATTAATTAAAAAGAGTATCTTCAATCCATTGGAAGCAACAACTTGCTAGAATTTTTTCAGTTTTAATCGAAGCAATGATTAGTAAAATTTTTCATGGTTTTAAAAGAAAAATCATGGCATTTGAAATTTACAATTCTTTGTGGTGAAGACATAATGAAATATTTTTGAGCCATACCAGATCTGAAAGTTAAAGAAATACTTCTCTTAGATATTTATCTTATCTTTAAAAAAGAGGATGAGAAACTTAAACGAGAATCAATTTCTGTAGAATTGTAGAATAAATTCTGTTATAATCTTAAGTAAAATTGGTTTATAATGTCAAAATTTTATAGAACATGCCGAAAAGATATGTAGCTACAGATGGAACGATATTATTTGTATCTTCTGCTCCTTTAATGTTGGTGCAACAAATGATCAAAAAGATCAATTATTCAATTATTTAAACAAAATTAGTTAAATGAAAGCTGAAATTTCGTCAAAAGTAGTAATTATGACCTCAACAGACATTATGAAAATTAAAAAAAAAAAACTAGAATTAGAAGTTGTTGTTGTTATTGTTATTAAAGATTCTAGAACTGAAGTAGATTATTGGGATAATATCGATGAAAAAACTGGCATAATTTAGGGAACAAGATGGCTGACAATAGTTAAACTATCATAGAAGTGTAGTGGATCAATTAGGAATATTACCAAAAGAACAAAGAATAAACTTTTTAGGGTAGGTCATGTGCGACTGCAACTTTATCAGGCACATATCATAGTCTAAGTGAAGAAACAATGTTAATAAAAAGATTTTATAATTATTGTACTATTGTTGTCATTTTCTTTTCTTGTCTTATTTTTTCTTATCTTTTATTCTATTGTATTTGAAGTCCGTTGCTTAAAATCCAGACTCTGACTTTATAAATAGGATTAACTCTATAAGGAAGGAGCATCGAAAAATTTGAGCCTTCTTTCGTCTTTGTGTAACATCTCCTCTTTGTAATATCAGTTCTATAATAAAGTTCAAGTGTTGACGAAAATATATAAGTAATGTTTTGAATATTTTAATAATATTTAGTATAATTTCTAAAAATTTTAAGTGTTTTCATCAACTGTTATCAGAGCTTAAACGAATTGAATGATTGAAGGGCATAATTAGAAGCATATTATCTCATTAACATATGTTTTTTAAATACTAGAAACTTATAAGGTTATTGTTTAAATATTATTGTGGCCCATACTCCAAGGCGATTATTTTGTTATTTTACAAACTTTTGCGGCTAAGGTAGTGTGAGTGTAATTAGTTGAAATGTTTAAGGGGTGTTAGGTTATGTTTGGCTACAAAAAAAAAAAAATAAAGTTTTTAGTTTTTTTGTAACTTTTTTATTTTTTCATAAAAATTTAATTTTTCTTTTTAGAAGGTGTTGCCTTTAGGCGTGTTAATTACATTCTTAAAAAAATAAATAAAAATAAAAATAAAAATAAAAAATTTATGTTTGATTAGGGAAAAGCTATCCATTTGGATTAAAAAAATTAAGAAAAAGTTGATTTTTTAATTATTTTTTTGGCTTTTACCTAGACGGATGTAAATTTTTCATTTTTTTATTTTTATAAACACAATTAACACACTAAAAGTTACAACATTTAAAAAATTAAAATTTAGTTGAAAGAATGTTATATAAGACGAAAAAAATTAAAAAAATGAAAAATATTTTTTTTAGCCAAACACAACTTTAGCGTAACGAACCTTTCAGTAAAATACAAATTTTACTCCCAGACCCAAGAACAAATTGGTACAAAGGTAAGAACGTGCTTGAAATTCGCACAAAGGTGAGGACGCGCTTCAAATAATGAAAGTTGCACTGTAAAGCACTAGGCGCTTCAGGCTTTGTTTTGTTATTGGAAAAAAAAAAAAAACAACTTTTTTGGTAGTGTATTTTTTCAGTTTAATTTACTTTTTTATCAAAATTTAATTTTTTTTAATAAATTGTAATTTTTAAACATATTAATTGCGTTTGAAAAAAAATAAAAATTTTCATTCATTTAAATAAAAACTATCCATTTAAGTAAAAAAAGTTACGAAAATAATTGATTTGTTTTTATTTTTTTATCTTTTACCTAAACATGCATAAATTTTTTAATTTTTTTATGAATAAGATTAATATATCTAAAACTTATTTTTTAAAAAAGTTGAATTTTAATTACCAATTATATAAAATAAAATAAAAGTTAAAAAACTGAAAAAATGAAAGCTATCTTTCACTAGAATTTTTCCACTTCTCCTGAGACGGGGCAGTGTCTGAATTGATGCTATTTGGTGCAATAATAGGAGTGAACGTACGATATCTCTCGCATGTCCAATTTGCACCTCAATGTCATCCTTTCTTTCCCACCAACCTCCACATTCATTCTTGTCAACCTTCCATCACGATCCTTTTTTTTTTTTTTTTTTTTTTTCTTTTTAAGGGCTGTTTGGCCAATCAAAAAATATCAAAAGTTATCGAACTTTAACTACTTTTTGTACTTTTTTCTAATTAAATTTTAACACTTATCACTTTTATGTTACATATTTTCATTTTTATTATACTTTTTGGTCAAAAGTTAACCAACCAAACGGACCCTTAATCTTCCCGTTAGAGAGTCCCCTTAATTAATATTGTGCCAAAGTCTAAATTGCTTTAAATTTGAAATTGAAAACTCTCGCCAAAGTTAGTTTAGTTGTATTATTAATGATTGTCATATTTAATGAAAAATTTAGTACAATATGATTGAAAATTAGGTAATACTTTTTCGTATATTTTATACTTCCTTCACAAAGATCCTTTTATTATTATTATTATTATTATTATTATTATGAGCAGTGAACGTCCTAGAATGTTCAAGTATATTTAATGTACTTTTTATTTGTTGACAAATTTATTATTATTTAATTAGCAGGGAATCTAGTAATGTCAAAAGGAAGACGGGGCCACAGAGCTAAAAAGACAAATTAATCTAGACATGACATCTCCGTTGTATTATGAACAGGGGAGATTGAAAGTAATTTATAACAATTTTAAATTTCTTTAAAATGTTATCCAGTTGGTTTTAAGAATTTCTTTAGCCTATATGCCTCCTTACACTCTTTCTTGTAAAAAAAAAAAAAAAACTGAAAAAGAGGGAAAAAAAAGTACATAAAAAGGAAGAAACAATAATAAGTTATTGTGAATTAAAAAAAACAAATGATGAGACTTTGAAAGTAAATATTCTTGCCTTTATTGCTATAAATGAATTGAATGTATTTTTACAGTTTCAATATTCCTTTTGATGTTCACCTTTTTAATATCATTTTGTTTGGGTTGGAACACATCCCCATAAAAGGAAGCACCCGGTATTCCCAAATTATGAACTTTTCCCCATATATTATCATATATTTCAAATGACAAATAAATCCCATTGCAATCTTCATGCTCTTTGTAGCAATAATTTTTCATGGGCAATATTCATGTCATTGTAAGCAGTAGCTTCTGTAGCTGAATAAAATGTTAGAAAGCTTTACTATGGGAGAAAAAAGTTGATTTATTCCATCTCAAGTGGCTTCTGCTTGCTAATTACTTCGTAATGACACATGATTGTCCTTGCTGGAAAATCACCACAGAATTCTAATATAAAAATGCTATTACATTTTTATTTCCACTAGTAAAAATTTCTAGTATGAACTTCATCAATTAGGCTTCATGGTTATATATAAAGAGTTAGTTGTCTTTCATTTAGAAATAGGTGGAAAGGGGTCAAAAGGGTTCATTATCCACTGTTCTATATCTTTGGTAATTGGATTCCATTGAAACGGAGGAAGGGGAAGGGAGTGCATGGAACAACGATGGAGAATGGAATCTCAATTAATTGGGTCAGGAATAGGACAGAACCAGGATTCTATTTTGGAGGGGGGGAATATTAAAAAGCTTACATTAACTAATATAGACTACTGCACGTCTTCTAATTTAATGATAACAAGTATACTAAAATTTAATACTAATCAATGCATAGATTGATATTCTTTGTAAACTTCACAAAATATTAACAAAAGATAAGTTTAAAAATTATTCCTTCGTACATTTATCAAAATGGAACTCGCCGTTATTTCAGATCTCGAAAGTCTTTTACGATTGTGTCAGTACTAATTTTTTCTGCAATTTCTTTCTCAATGTACACAAGCAAAGAGGCCGTGAGAAAATCATCCTCCATTTTGTTTCGAAGCCTAGTTTTGACAATATTCATGGCAGAAAATGATCGTTCTGTAATTGCAGTAAAAATTAGAAAAGTAAGCACAAGTACTACCACTTTATAAACAAGTTGGTAGGTTGTTGATTTATTGGTCTTTACCAGCCATTGAGCCAATTCAGAAATAGTTCACAAATTTTTGCAGTCATATGTTGAACTACATTATGCTCATAATGGTGAAGTTCCATTCTCAATTGCATGTTCTTATGTTTTGTGAAGTCTTGCAGGTAAAACTTGTCAACTAGCTGGCAAATATCATCCAATTTGAGGGATTTTGATACATCTTGAGGACTTAGAGCTGAACTAAGAACAAGTAACTCCATTGCACGCTCACTAAACTGACCATTTAATTCTTGTAATTAAGAATCTATTGCAGCATAAATGATATCCACCCGATAATGATGCTCAACTGTGAAGTCATCTTGTTGATGACAAGCTCGACCTCTTCTAGCAATATATTGAGCATTGATACCAAGGACATCTATATTGCGTGCCTCACAAAATGATTTCACATTGGTAAGTAACTCATCCCATTTACCATCTCTGAAGCTTTGAATAAGTGCTTTAGTAGATGAAACAAGTTGCATGGCATTCAAAATGTCTTGAGATTTGCACTACAAAGCTTGACAAATTAAATTAGCGATTTCTATAATTGCTTTCATAAGATGCAATATGAAAACAAATTCATATGAAGTCAATCTTCATAAGATGAGTCTGCATCTCCTCGTTGGAAAAAAGTAGTTCCTTCATTAACGATGCATGTTAAGTAGAACTACACATATTGCACTAAATATCTTTATCAAACTAGAAACTGACTTCAAGTGAAAACTCCAACGAGTGTCTCCAGCTCATTGTAAACTGCTAATTTGATTAAGTCCCCAATCGTTTTTGAGCTCATCGATGGAAAGCATGTAGGCTATGTCAGCAGCTTGAGCAGCTTTTAATTCATCATTGCGCTTGTAAGAGACACTGACAATATTTATAATAGAAGTGAGTTTACTAAAAAATTGATGAATTGGGATAACTTTTTTCGATGTTGCCACTAATGCCAATTGCAAGTGATGTGCAAAACGATGAATATAATAAGCATATGGACAATAATTCAATATAAGAGCTTGCAATCCATGAAACTAACCTTGCATGTTACTTGCTTCGTCGTACCCTTGCCCTCGAATATTTTGAATGTCTAGATTGTGATAAGACAATAGAGAATGTATTCCATTTTTTAGGGTTAATGCTTTTTTTTTTGGTAAGTTTTTAGGGTTAATGCTGTAGTGTCAGACACATGAATAAGCCCAAAGAAACGCTTTCAAACATAACCAGCTTTATCAACGAATTAAACCTCAAAACTATAGCCATTTGCTCTTTCTTTGACTCATCACGAGCTTTATCAATAATTAGATAAAATTTTGCATCACCAATCTCTTTGCGAATTATCTTCTGCACCTTTGTTGAAAAAACATGCAAAATTTCTTTCTGAATCTTTGGTGATGTGTATGAAGCATTCTTAGGAGCTTTTTCTAATACTTTAGAGACCTTTTTATTGTATGAACTCAACAACTCCAACATTTCAAGAAATTTTCCACGATTGATTGAACTAGAATTTTCATGGCGACCTTTAAAAGCACAACCTTGAAAAGCAAGCTATCAGACTGCATCAATTGAGACCTTCAATCGGAGTCAATTGTTTATAATTTCTTTAGACTTGAAATTATCAATCACTTTTTGCAGATGCTGAGGTTGATTCATTAGGTCTTCACATGACTGTTTGGCAACTTTATGAAGAGAGTTGGGATCTTTTCCCATATGATTTAGAAAAGCACAATTTATTCCATTCCTAACTTTCTTCCAACTCTTAAATCCGTTAGCAATAAATGCATTTTGACCAGGATATCCAGATTCACATGGTTTATTGAATAGAAAGCATGGTAAACAAAAAGCTGCATTTTAGTCAGGTGAATATTCCAGTCATGAAGGAAATAACTTGAACCATGAAGGTTGAAAGCTATAAGGATGAGTTGTTGGTCCAGATTTTAGATACTTTGAAAGTATAGGTTGGTATGGACCAACCTTAATATAAGCTTGTCGAATTTCATCACGTTGATTGATATGATAATCTTCTATCTGTGGACGCAATCCAGGATCACGCTCTAATTAATTATTTTCAATTTCTTTGATTTCAGTTCTTTGAGATTTTGTACGTGGATTTTCAAATATTGGAATTTCAATGTTAGAGGCTGGTAATTGTGCATCGCCAATATCGACTTTTGAACAATTTGCACTATTTCTTTTGAAAAATCTATCTATTGTATATGGCTTCCCCATTTACTATTTATAATCTATAAATCAAATTGAAAGATTTCTTTGTCTCATTAGCAATTTATTATATAACCTAAAATCAAGTAATAAGAATTTTTTATGTCATTATCATTCACAAACATGTAAAATATGCATGAATCATTTCCCAAATATCTCAAAAATTTCATCCAATGCATACAATATATTCATATGAATCATATCCTAATTTATTAGTATCTCTAAATGGTTAAGAAGTATTCTAAATAAAGACAAAAGAAGAATTTACAGCAAAAACTTACAGACTCTTCTAATTTTATTAATAGTCCAACTGTCCAACAACAACTCCAAAATAGTTTGAATCAATATACTTCTGCAACTGAAAAAGTAAATTTTGAGATAAATATTTGTTTGTATATATACAAATTGTAACAAGTGAAAAGTCCTAAAGATGATATAATATGGATAATTAACTATTTTACTTTTTTTTTTATTAACAGCAAGACAAGAAATAAAAAAATAAAACAAGAATAAAAAGAACTCACCCAGTAACACTAAAGGCATAGAAAAAGAATTAATAAAGGCATCATAGATTCTTTCATGAAACGAAAAAAAAAAAAAAATCAACCAACTGTCCTAAAAGAATCAAACAAACTTCCAAGTATGTTACTCTTTTTTTTAAATGATTATTTATTTATTTATTTTGTATTTTTGCCAAAAGACCTGGAGAGGCTGCAGAAGTCCCCCAAAAAAAGACCAAATAGACTTTCCCCAAAAAAAAAATATAAATAAATAAAAATAAAACCAATCAAACAGATTTTGTTTGCTTAACTGAGTTAACTAGAACAAACAAAAGCTTTATACATATATATATATAACATAATAGAAAAAGGAAACTCACTGTGTGCTTCCCATCATGATAACTGATAAGAGAAAATCAAAGGAGAAAAGATGCATTTTTGAATTTTTGACGATTTTTATGTAAACGATATCTCAGTACCTTTCAATTCAAGCTTTCAAAACTGGCCCTTGGCAGTTGCTTTCCGAGTCTCCTTCCGTCCTTCGTCTCCTTCGATCCAAAGCCTCTGTATTATGGTAGAATAGATTTAGCCTATCTGTGGAGATAAAAAAGTAAAAAAAAAAAAAAAATTAGAAAATTTAACCTAGAGTCAGAAGCTTTACCCCATTGGTATGGACTCTTGGTTTTTATCTTAATTTTTTATTTTTTTGAGACTTTTAAGATTACTAATTTATTTTTTATTTGTCAAATATATTTAAACTATGAACGGTGTATTATTTAGGTTATAAATAATTAAGATAAAATTTAAAATATATTTAATTTATGAGCTAGATATTACCTAGATTATAAATAATTAAGCAAAAATATTACTACTAAAAATTTTTTTACTAAAATTTTATCCTGCTTACAACTCACCACAATCCACTCATGCCTTTGTCCCAGCGAACACTCTAGTCGGAGCTTATTTCCTTTGGCGGCTTGACAGTAAACATTGTGATAAAATTTTGATTTTATTTGAATAAATAGTAAAATTATTAGGTGTGGAGTGGTTCATAGAACAAAATAAATAAAGATGTAGTGTGGATAAAATGTAGTCAAATTTATACACGGTGACTAAATTGTAACTACACAATTAAAAAGTTAAAAAATAAAAAGAATAAGTGGAATTCTTTAAAAAAAAAAAAATTGAGAGGGCCAGAGAGGGCCATAATATCATATTTAGTGTGTTTATATATATATATATATATACACGATATATAATATATATAAGCTTTCCAGGGCCATGCCCCCTACTGCCAAACCTTGCTTCCGTCACTTGTCAGGATCCAGTCATCATATATTTTCTTAGATATTTCCCAACTGCTTATCTGTCTACTTGATCTGTATGAATTGTTGCTTTTGATCTGTATGATAACTGTCTTTTTTCTAATTGTGACAAATGGGATGAATATTTTTATCCACAAGATGATGTTTTTGATTCCTTGTTTTTGGTGTAAACATTTTAACTGGAAAAGAGATTTGGACTAAAGGAGAATATGATCTTCATGATTTTCTCTTTTTCCTTCCATTTATTTATGTGTGACCTTCTGTGTTTATGTATATGTTGAGTCTGGGCCCCTTGGCATATTTTACTTCTGTGGGGCTGTTAATGCATTCTTTTCTCATATGTTATTCCAGCTACATTGTAAGTCTAGGTTTTGCAAACCTGAAATAAATATAAATAGCATTTATATGGGAGCTGTTTTTACTCATATATATATATACACACACACATATTTTTATCACTATTTGTTGGTATATATTCTATAGAAATTAATTTTGATATGAATTCCGCAGCTCATTCTTCAGGCATGGAGGAGCAATTCATACTCAGAGTCCCACCTTCCGTTGCTGAGAGGATAGACCACCCTCTGAGTGAGAATCCTATATAATTTTGAAGATAAGTCATTGGACTTCTCTCTCTCTCTCTCTCTCGTTGCATTTGTTTATGTTGGATCCTTCCAATGTTATTATTAAGAGACCATATTCTTCTTTTTTGTTTAATGTTTTAACCCGTTATTATCGGCCGTGTTAATATCAGTTAAACATGACAAATATCCACATTCATTTATCAGTAATTAATTTCTTTACCCACCAAAAAATTCATAAATTTCATTTGATAATTATTGTTGCATGTTGATGTGGATGATCCAGTGAAGTAACGAAACATATGGTAGTACATTCCCCTTTAAATTGAGATATTACATTGTCCTCTCACGCTCGATGCAGTAGTCACTTATGAAGAATATCTTGAAGAGAAAACTTTTGAACCTATCATTAAAGAGTTTGCTGAGTTGAGTGATTTGTTCTTTTACCTTATTGCACTAAGTAAAATAGCTAATTAAATTATTGTGAAAACTTGTATTACTGAGATTTCTATTGGTGTAGTGTTTCAGTTAATGCCTAAATCTTCCAGTGTCTCTTGGGTTTTCGTCCAACTCATTCCCTTCCACATTTTGATCCAGTTTCAAAAGAATTGATGGAATATCAGTAATTAAATAAGTGCATTCCCATTGATTAGTAAATCCATCCCTTTAAATAAATGTTTAGTTAAGTTAGGTTGATGTTCCCTAAATCAGGTTTTTGGGTTTCTAAATTCTCTTGTTTAAAGTGTGCTTTTGTATTGATTCAAGTAGTTGATGATAAATAAAAATGAATATGAATGAATAATTTCCCTCTTTTTCTTCTTTTATTTGGTTAATCATTCTCTTTTGGCTATATTTTTGTTTTTGTTTTTTTTTTTTTTAATTTTCTTATTGCATCTGATCAGATTGCTAGAAGAATTAAAGAAATTTGGAAAAGCTCCAAGATTTGATATTATATTGAAGTTTGAAATGATAGGTTGAATTTTAAGATTTCGTGTTATATTTAAGTTTGAAATGATTGATCCACCTTGCGTTCAAACCAATAGACAAATCAATTGATGTAACTATTCAAATTGAATGGATTGGACCCCTCACTTTATGGTTCGTGGTGGTCTATTTAAGAACCTTGTCTTGGTCGTACTAATGACAACACATCACCATTAATACATCCAGATAAGAGCAAACTATCTCTATATTTTATATGTTATATTTATTTGGGTATATCATACCACTAGATTAATTTTTGCTTCGATTGAATGCAATTTTTGTGGGCTACAAACTCTAACTGTTTGAGTTGTATTTTGGAGTCGTTGCTTGCAGTGGATCTTTTACATAGGATGGAATAGTTCCAACATGCCCCTTAAGCTCACATGCTTGTTTTCTATTTTTCCTTTACTTTTAGTTTTTCATACCACCTTTGTATTTTATGTTTTGCAATTAATCTGTTAAATATTTTACGAACAATTTTGTAAGGTACTTGAGTTTTATATAACACTCCCTATACCAAAAATGTCTCCAAAATTATGCCCGTTTCTTTTGCTCAATAAGCACCATCTCAGATCGATGCTCCAGCTTCTCATTCCTTTTGTCGGCACTCATGGGGCCAAAGTGTCCATTCTCTTCTCACCATAAGCACCAAATCAAACAAACGGTGCCTCCACACATAGGGAAGCATACCTCCAGGAAGCGAGGAGACCATTTCACTCACCTTGGCATTGCATGTTCAATCACGAACACAGAATAGATGATGCACCTCATCTCTCCGGCAACAGGGAAGCAAAATTGAAGATGATTCACACTCTACTGCTCTTTATACATAGCACCATACCAACAAAATTTGCTTCATTTCCTCAAACTGTCTATCGTCAACCTCATAAGCTGCCTCCCAACCAAAAATGCCCCATTGGGATCCACTAAGTCATTGCAATTTATAACCTTTTCTTTTGGATACCTTTCTTGTGATTTCAGTGCTTAGACTTAGCACTGGTCACAAGCATAACTTTTTTTGAGCTACTTGAGCTCAGCTCATCTTTAATGAGCTTAAATTGAGTTTCTTTTATGGCTCATTTAGAATTAAGTTCGAGTCATGAAAAGCTCGACTCAAATGCTCATGATTAGTTTGATGTAATAATATATATATATTTAATAATATTTTTGTATTTTTTATAATATTTTTTTATAATATTAATTTATTATATTTTAGACTAAAACAATATCGTTTTGATTTAGTCGCGTTACTTGTGAGCAGTTTCAAGCTAAATTTTTTTTTTTATTGAGTTGAACTCGAGTTTATACAAAAAGTTGAGCTTGACTCAGTATTAATAACTTAAGCCAAGCTCAAGTAAGCCAAATCTTGGCTCGAACTTGGCTTGAATCCACGGTTACTTCTATTCCATGCATTGGAATCCTCCTTTTCCGTGTAATGGAATTTGCTTAAGTGATTTTTATCCACTGACAAGTGATTAATCATTCCAAAACTAATAGAAACTCAAACTTGTTCGGTTCTAAATCTGCTGGCTTTGTTATACACATTGTCAGCCTTTACCTGGGTTAAGAGCAGTTTAATCAGCCAGGTTAAGTATTTTGGTGCGAGATAACATCATGGATTATTTCAGAATTAGAATGTTGAAGGAATGTTTTTAGAATTCCAAGTAAATGAATATTATGAACTATAAAATAAATTGATGTGTTGGCAGTAGATAGTGGCGGAGCCACGTTAGGGCAAGGGGGGCAAGTGACCCCTTGAATTTTTTATGTTAAATTACAAAAATACCCTTGATATTTTACCTTTAATTGAAAAATAAATGAATTCAAAGTTAGGTTATATTAGTCTTATTTAAAAACTAAGATAAATTCAAAAATTTTTAACATAAAAAGAGTTTATAAAAATTAAACCCAAGTATTTTTTTGAAATAAAATATATTGTCCTATTACACTATTCAATATTTTTGTGCATAATATCAAAAAATATAATATATAACATAATAAATTCTATAAATAATAAAAACTTAATAATAATTATATTTTTTTAAGTAATGATAGATATCTTATTAAATCTCATATACTGTTAAAATAACTAGTTAAACCATTAAATTGAAAAAAGTATAATCAACGGTTTAATGTTCAAGAATAATTTTATCTCTCCCTAAAAGCGATATTATTTCTCTCCTACTCTTAGTCCGAAGATAACTTATTATTCCCGTCTTAGATACCCGGTGCCCCCCTGACTGAAAATTCTGGATCCGCCCCTGGCAGTAGATGAAGAATTCGAAATTTAATGAGCAGAAAAATGTTATCTTTGATGCCCATATTTGAATTGAGATAACCTAATGGTTTTCGGTTATATATAACAATCCACATGGATGATCGAGGCAGCATGGACTTACCAAAAGAGGTGCCGTCTGTAAGTTGGATTCATGAAGGACTCGAACAAGCCTTGGACACAAGTTAAACTTGCCTTTTGTTGTGTCCGATTGTCTTATGTTTAGACATAGCTCGAACACTTCACAAACTTGTTTTGAACATGCCACAGATTCAGTTTGTTGAATACACGTTGACTCACTTTTTAAAAAATATACTTTTTTTTTAATAATTTCTTTGTTAACATTTAAAACTTGTAATATGGTTTATTATCATTTTTTATGGATTATAATCATCGTGTGACTTCTTTTGTTAACTTTTGATTTATGAAACATAGTTTTTAATTTTAATCTGCGTTTGTACACATAAATTTTGTGTTTAGAAAATAAACAAGAAATTACAGTAACAAATTAGATTTTATGTATTTAAAGAACAATGAATTACAGTCTTTGATAATTTCTAAACAAAAAAATAATTCTCTGAATCTTCTCTTCAAAATGTTGATGCGAAGGCTTGGAACTTGAATTCATATCAACACTTGAATATTCTTGGTACTCGAGTTTATGCAGCTTTGGCAGCTTGATCCAGTAGATTCTCCTTGTCTGCAAAAGAATTTCTATTTCTCTTTGATAATGACCCCTATTTATAGATGTGTGGGAGAGAGTCACAATAGAGTTTAAATTCTCTAAGATAATTATCTCATTATTTTATTTATTAAATAAGAGATAATATTAAGGAGTTTGAATAATATCATACTTTTTAAATAATTACCTCTTATTTATTTATTTTTTAAGAGATAAATATTAGTAAATATTAATTATCTTTAGTAGTAAGCCAAGTGACAATTGGCACAATTTGATTGGACAAATCTTGTCATCTTCATGCTACATTACTTTTACACGTGGCGACTTGTGATTCGTTCACATATATAATTTTTGCTGAAATCCTCCACGAGACAGGTGGCAAGATATGATTTGTCAATTTAATTAGGTCTTTATCTAACACTTGGTAACATTTGATCGGCCAAAATTTATATGTTTATAGCATAATTTCTTTTACATTTGAATAAAATATTAATATTTAAGATATAAAAAAAAATATTTTTGCAACATTACGGCTTGGTCGTGTCTTGTATTTTTTAAAAATTGCCAATCAGCACATCCGTGTTGGTGTGAGTTGTTTCTTGAATAATAAAAAAAAAAAGTCCTTGGGTTCTTTGGATAGACAGTGAAAACTACCAAGTTACAGTATAATAGGGGCAGAGAAAATTTCCGAGGGAGCGGTGCAGTGAGATACCACTTTGGAAGAGTTAAAATTCTAATCTTGTGTAAGAATCTACAGGCCAAGGGATAGTCTTCCTTACTTTAGTGGATAATAGACAAGTCGAAAGAATGGAATGGAGAGCCATAAAATAACCATGCATATACACTAATTTTGGTTTCGTTGTGATTAGATGTTTTGTTCAATCATTACAAGCATTATTATAATATCATAGAAAAATTAGAATAAATTGGAAATGGTAAGACAAAAATTCTGCTTTAATTTAGATTCCTTGTTTACCATGGAAGAGGGAAAAAGATTGAAGGGTTAATGCGGGATATATTCACTTCTTTTGTCAATTGAGACATCTGATACACATTTTAATTTAATTCTTTCTCCCATACTAGTGGTACAACGGTCTTTTTACAGTTCAGGTGATCTATATTTGGGTGATAGACCTTAATTTTGTCAATCTTTTTTTTTTTTAATTGAATTGTGACAAATAGATAGTTTCCTAATTACGAATTCTTAGCTATGCGGAAAAAATTCTGAATGCCAAATTTGTTACCATGCTGAAAATATACAATTAGCAGACAATGTACTATGTATGTATCCGTGTATATAACTTACATGTGGATGGTGGAACCGCTGATGAACATCACATTTTGATATTTTGGATGTATAATAAATGTCTATTTTACACTGTTTTTTATACTTAAAAAGTTTGATTTTACATGAAAATTCTCAATTTAAGGTTTCTAACATTCTTTACAGGTAAATTGAAGTTTTAAAGGATATACTAACTTTTTAACATTATTTGAGAATATGAGGGTGAAGGGACAAGGAGAAGGATGCAAGACTAAAAAAACAGTCATTCAAACCAAAGTGGTAATGCAAAATATCATTCCAACGATTCAAAACTTCGTTAGGACGGGGAATTGAAAACCTACTTTCATTCGACCAAAATTGTATCATTATTCGGACAAACATGCAAAATTAGAATATTATTAGAATGAAGTCAATAATTGTGTAAAAGATTGTTTGATTGAATATATACCATCTATCAAAAACATACTGTACAATTTTGTCAACTGATTTGAAGGTTTAAAATTTTAAATTCTCTAGTTAAAGTGGAATTTTCTCTATATTATTGAGTAGTAGAACATTGCCTTAGATATCTTCCCTCTACTTTTCTTTTATAGCAACTATGGGAATTTAATTGAAAGAATAATTTTTCTAGTTTCTAGAACAATGTTTTGTGGCTAGATTTGCTTGTGTGAATCAAAGAGCTGCATGATTGGATGAATCAATTATCGTGAATGTGGTAGTTTTTGTGTGATCTTAATTGCTTTAATTCCTTCTTTCGAATGTAAGAATAGATTTTTAAATTACTATTGTGAGTGATTTTATTTTGTGTAGGATCTTTTCTTTGAACTTTTATTAACAAGCATTTTATTTGTTGGTATAAAAGTTACTTAGAAAGGAATTTAAATAAACTCAACAAAAAAAAAAAAAATTAATTAATGGGTCATTTACATATCCGTGTTATCGGCTGTTGTCAGACCCGATTAAATTTTTTATGTAATAATTTTTCTCTTATACCGGGGATGTTTGAAGCGCTGAAAAATAATGAAAAGTAACAAAAAAATATAGTTTGAGTAACTTTTTAAATATTTGGTGTGTAACTATTATACCATGTTTTTCAGAAATGAATAATGTTGTTTTTGACTTTTGTGTTAATTTTTTGGAGAGAAAATCTGTTCGAATGGTTTTTTAAATCTGTTGAAATGGTTTTATGTTAAAATCTTTTGAAAGTTGTTGAAAAATTTTTGGGATTTGTAAAAAAATTATTGGGGTTTCTAGAAGTGTTATTGGAGTTTATAAAAAATTTATTGGGATTTGTAAAAATTTGTTGAGATATGTATATATATATAAATTTATAAAAATTTCATGAAGTATGAAAAGGATAAAATTTGTTAGAGTTTTAAAAATTTTTTAAAATTTTCATAAGTTTTTAGAGATTTTTTTTAGTATTTAGTGCACTAAATGGACCTATATTATGCAAGTTATGATTAAAAAAAAAAAAAGGAATTGACCCCAAAAGATTCATTTCCCAGGCCAAACTCCTAAGAAATGAATCTCCTTTTTGGTTTGTGCTGCACACACCGGTCCCTTAATATGTGTAGCGGTAAGTCGCGGACTCGCACAGCTGCAGGAATGAATCTCCATTAGTTTGTGCCACACACACCAACCCCTCAACATGTGCAGCGACAAGTTGTGGACTCGCGTAGCGGCAGGGATTTGGATCTACACCTAAGATAGATACGGTTCATCCAACTAAAGAGATCCGTCCTACCAACCTTACAATGCTTTGTGCCTGGGGATTGGCCTTAAAAGTTGTTAGGGAGGAGATTCGAACCTGGAAGATTGGGATAACAAACCTCTAACTCTTAGACCAAAGTTAACTCACCTAACTCTTAGTGTCCGATTAGATAGTGCTAAAATTTCAAGGAATAAGTTTTAGATGGGGTACAAGATAAGAGAGGGTATTATTTTTAGAGGATTAGCCTACATTGATGTGATGTTTACGGAGGGGGATAACTTTTGACTTGGTCTGGATGTTTTATAAATAAGAGGGGGTGAATGATGGAAAAAACAGTTAAATGACTCTTTTGCCCTTGTGGTGTCCTAAACTTAGTTACCCATTAAATTAAATATTAAATTACAAAACCCATTCTATTTAATTATTTTTGGATAATTTGAAGCTATATTATTTATTTCATTGAAAATTTAATTTTTTATTAATTTATTTAAAGAACTTTTTTTTAAACATGTACTTTTAAATGGTTGGTTATTATTTAATTTTTTTAATTATATTTATTTTAACTTGTTGGCATAACTTTGATCAAGTTAACAATACTGTTAACAAGGGCTACAAACGTCAAAAAAATAAGAGTTTAAAGCTGGATAATTTTTGACTAGTCCTGAAGGTGCTCGAAAATTATAAGGGAGACGACCGAGTATGCGAGAAAACGAAAAGGAGGGAGGGAATGGACTTGTCAAACTAAGACAAAACTCTGTGACTCACACTTATGACCCGGTATAAGTTTTGAAGAGGGCTTTTGAATGCATCCAACTGGGGCCTTAGGATTAAGTTGTGATTTGATTGCTAGCAAGTTAATGCAAATGTCTTGATAGTGCATCCCGGTGCCTTTTGGATGGACTTCGGGGAGGTGGACGGCGGCTAACATCCGCTTCCATATTTGCTTTGTGACAATCTTTCCGGGAGTGTGGAATTTTAATCCGACAACCTGATAACGTTGATCTATTTTTTAAATTAAAAAAACGTGAAGATACTCTCGAGTGTTTGAATCTTCAACCACATAAATGAGGTTGTCAGGTGCAGCCCCATCCATTTTTCTTGGAGAGCCCACGTCCAATTGTCGTTGTGTGGTCCTACTTTTGGAGAGAAAAACTTACTGTTGCGTGGTCATACTGGAAAGATAAGCCTCAAATAGTGAAAATGACTTCACAACAAATGTTTCGTGGCCGAATTGATATTCTTGTGGCTTACATTAAGGTTTCCTTTGGGAATTTCGGTAACTTCTTAGTTTTTGATTATTTAATTTTTTTAAATATCAAATTTATCTTATTATATTTTAATTTTTTTAAGTCGTGAAGAGCAAAAATATCAAATTAATAAAAAATTTAAAAATTAACTATTAAAAAATTATTTTGTTTCCTTTTTAAATACCAAAAAAAAAAAAAAAACTAACCTACTGCCAAAAAAAAAAAAAAGACCTTTTTTTCTTCCTCAACTAAACCTAATTTTGTGCAATGCTTGAGGACCACGATAGGCAGTACGTACCCACGTGAATTCACAAACCTGCAAAACGTTTTTTTTTTTAATTGTAGTAGAAAATGAATAGAAAGACAAAAATTAGAGAAATCGAAATGAATTAATTAAATAATTCAATTTATTAAGAAATATCTTTTATTTACCTATTTAAAATCGGTGAAGGGTTTAAAAAATCGAATCGTAAAATGTAAAATTATAAAATTTTACCCATATAACATGAAGATATACTTTATTATGTTACAATTTTTTTTTTCAAGTCTTCTTTTAGAGTTTTCATTTTTTATAAGTAAAGAATTTTATCAGCAAGAAAAGAGAGCAAAGATGCAAAAAATATCATACACAAAAAATTATTTATATCAACAAAACAAATTTTCAACAAAATACATAAAATATATATATATATATATATATATATCTGGCTTTATACTTTTTTTATTCAATTGCACAATTAAGATATTTAAAGTGTTTGGGTGTGAAATATACAATTGAAATTAAAATATTGACTTTATTTTATCTTAATTTTTTTGTAATATTTTATTTTAAGTTTCTTAGTTTTCATTCTCACTACTACATTTAATATCATTTCTTTCATAAAGACTTTTTTGACATAATGTAAAATGTTAAAAAATTTTAAAAATTTTTATTTTTAATTTCACTACACAAATTATAAACTTATAAATTATTTCACTTTATTTTTTTTTTTTTGTCACTCCGAAGCAAAATCCAAAACCCAACAACCACCTACCAAACCCTCCCCCAAAAAAAAAACCAAAAAAAATTAATAACTTACGGTTCAAAAATCACGCAGCTGCAGATACTACGGTTTGACAAGATATTTTTTGATAAATTTTAATAAAAAAATTACTAAAAGTTACAGCACGTCAGAACCTCACGGTCATCTTACTTTTGTTAATAATTACAATAATAATAATAATAATAATAATAATAATAAATAAATTTTTAATACAAAAATATTTAAAATATAATTAAAATAAACATTAAATATATATAAACATCATAAAAATAAAGAAGAAATAATAAACAATATTCATTTTCGAGAAAATAATTAATGGGCAACCCATCACGCCATGAGTCTATATTTTGAGCAAATTTTAATTATATTGTGTTAAAATTTAAATTACTTTAAATTTTAAAATTGAAGCCTGTTGCTATACTACTGTAAAGAATTTAGAACAACATGATTGAAAACCACTATCATATAAAATAATGGCGCGGTGGACCGTCGAATATTTTGGGCCCAAAAAAGTTCAAAAGAAGACTCCATTAAAAACCTTTGAAGTTTCAATTTTTTTATACTTCAAAAAATTTTAACTTTTTTAAAAAAATTGTTAAAATCCGTTGAAAGAAGCTAGTATAGTGCGTTTCAACTGATGTTGGCAGACACCACACTGGTGTTTTAGACAACTTTCCAGGCTTAGATTGATCTTTCAGGAGGATACAAAGTTACTGATTTATCATTTGGCAGGCACCACACCAGTGTCCTAGGTAGCTTTCCAGGTTTGGATTGGTCTTCCGGGAGGATATGAAGTTACTAATTTATCAGTTGATACTGTTTGTGGAAATCGACTTTTCTCGCAGCTTTTATGGTCCAAACTAGGTCCGGTACAAATACTCAACCCCTGTTACAACCAACAGAAACGATAGAGAATCAGAATGACGAAAGAATCAATGCCATTGAGAACCAAATGAGAGGAATGATAGCTGTCATGCAGACTCTGGTGGCCCAAAATCAGGCATTATTTTTGGCGGCAAAATTCGATCCCTATTCGCATTCCACCTCCCCCAGTGGATCCTCCTGTTAATGGAACACATAACAGGGGAATAATTGAAGTGAATGGTGAAAGAAATGGAGATGGGTCGAGGGCGAATGGAGCAGGAGTCGTGGGGGGAAAATTAAATCCCCGTCAAGCAACCGAAGGAATCCAAGAGGCGAGAAAGGAAAGCTGGAGTTGATAGTGAAGCTGGCGGTCGTCCAGAGATGTCATGCGCAGAGGTGGCAAGCGTGAGGGATGCCAGTGTCCATTCATGGGAAGAACCAATGAGGGCCACGTAAGCCCAGATTCATGGCGTCTTTGCGGAAGTTAAAGGCTCAGATGCAATGGATGAGACAGATATGCTGATGGTGATTTTCCCTTCTCTTAGGTGGTAATGGCTTATCCTCTGCCATCTAAATTAAAAATGCCTGCGCTTGACTCATTTGATGGTTTGAAGGATCCTTCCGACCATCTGGAGACCTATAAAACTCTGATACAAATACATACTTATCCCGATGAGATCCTGTGTTTGGTATTTCCGGCAACACTTAAGGGCCCGGCTCAATTGTAGTTCAATAAGATCAAGTCAGGCAACATTACCAATTTCTCACAACTTGGCAAATTATTTGTAGGCCATTATATCATAGAGAAAAGACAGAGAAGACCGCCAACTCACCTCTTGACAATTAAGCAGGGTAATGAGCCCCTTAGAGACTATGTTGGCAGGTTCAACAAGAAAATCCTGGAGGTGGATGAAGTGGATGACAATGTGACTGTTACGGCTTTTATGAGTGGGTTGAGGATGGCCAAATTTATGGCTTCACTTCTAGAGAAGGCCTTTTGTTAATACAGTTGAGCTAATGGTTTGAGCTTAAAAGCATATCAACTTGGAAGATGGCCTGATGGAAAAATGAGAAAGCAATAGGGCATGAGGCTCCAAAACAGATAAAAAGCAGCCAAATGATTCCAGAAATGCTCGGGATTCTCGAAATTCCAAGAATCGGAGATATGATGATCGGTATGACCGGGGCATACGATGATATGGTGACCTTGATCGTAATTTCAGAATGATTCGGCCTTGAAGTGGCTTGAAAAGTTGAGGACGCCGACTAATAAACTATTGTATCCCTATTTTAGGATACATATTTAATTCCTTAAATAGGAGAAACACCTCTATATCCTTTGTTCATATTATATCAATAATCACAAATCATATAAAACCCACAATAAAATAAAACACAACTTTTCAAGTTTATATTGTTCCTTTGGTAAAATAAACAAAAATCTCACAAATATTTAAATATGTACAAACTTATAAATTCTAAAAAAATTAAACCAAACCTCAGTTTGAACTGTTGAAACTCTAGGATTATTTACACAGACTCCAAATACTAACATGGGATTGAAATAGGGAGATAGACAACTCAAGGTCTTCTCTACGTGATAGCAGTCACTTCTAAAACAACCTGAAATATTTAAATTTAGGTATGAGTGTTACACACTCGGTGAATATATTATACTTAAAATAAAGATATTAAATATACACCAAAAATAATCTACAGTAATTGTATAGACACCTATCCCACAATCAAATAATAATTAATTTAAATGTATCATAACTGACAGTGATAAAAAATATCTCAACACATAATTTATCGTCACTTTTCATTTATCAACCATCGTCATCATCACTAGGTGCCAACTAACCATCTCACGACATATTTGCATGTTAAAATTTAAATAATAATGTAACACATGTTTGGTTCCATTTGACCTATGAGTTGAGCACTCAACTGTGGACAGTGGCTTTAATTTAGCATGTCCCATTAGCCCTATCTGGCTTGGCCTCATCTGGTTTCATCATTGATCCTATCTGACCTGACTTTATCTGGCCTCTATTTTTTTTTTAGCCCCATCTAGCCTCATATTTTTTTATTTTCTGGCCCTATCTTGCCATGATATAAATGTAATGCACACAATTTATGCTGATATGCAATATTATTTTTTTCTCAAATAAATATATTATTCCTTAAACTTATCATTCCACAATAACCACAATTCACTGTTAACACAAATAATTGATAAATAACTAGCATTTCTTATCAACATGAATAATTAATGAAAATAATAAAACATAATTTATCAATTCACTTTAATATCCTCTACCTTTAAGTTTAATACACTTACTTGAACAGTAAATATTTTGAGAAAATCAAATTACTGAGGTGGTTGTTGTTGATTATCCCCGGATCCTAATTTTAACCCAAGAAAAATATATAAATAAGATATTAAACAGTTAAAATATAAACCAAATCAACTAATGATATAGGTCTAATAAGTAGAACACAACTATTACATCATCAACATATTTAACTTATTGAATCTTATATAGATTTGGTTTTAAACTAACAAAATAAAATAATTTACCACAACAATTCGGCCAAAATTCTCTAAGGTTTTCTCCCTCGTTTCTCCTTTTTTCTTACTGTTCTTTCTTCACAGTTTTTTCTTGTTGTTTTTTTTCCCTCTTCTAACCATAAGCTATACTAATATATGTAAACCGCATATACACTCATCAGGCGGCTAAAAGTCTTCCACCGCCTTAGCTATTTTCAAAGTTCTTTTTTTCTTTTTCTTTTTTTTAAGCCGTCCACGTGACTATCATAAGTCTTACTCATCCACACACACTTATCCAAGTCCAGCAAAGCAAAGCAAATTATCTTGCTAGGCCACGTTGCCAACTTCATTTAACTAACTAATTAATTAACTTAGATTAATATACTAATTAATTTTTTATTAAGACTAATTAAATATGTAAATTAAGATTAATAAAAATTTAAAATAATACCAAATTAACACAATTAAATTTATAAGCATAAAATCTAAATTAATAATGCATTTTAAAAAAATATAAATTTAGGATGTCACATAAATGATCTCAAACGAAGTATTACAGATTTCATAGGGATCATCGGTATGACACTGATGATTGCATCGATCTGTAGAGGCAGGCTAAGGAATTGGTAAGGGGAGGGAGGCTCACTCGATTTGTGGCTAGTCAGGACAACAACAGATTGGTTGAGCAAAGGAGCCCTAAATGAAGAAGTCCGAGGAGAAGGAGTCCCAAATGAGGAAGTCCTGACCAAGCATGGCCCAATAATCAACTAATCAGAGAAACAAGGGTGATTTTTGAGGAGTTGTAGCGGGAGGAGAATCCTTAACCACGAGGAAGAATTACGCTCAAGAAGCGAATAGAGCGTGGGAAGTCCTGACAGCAGAATGATTGATCAAATAGTCCCCAGCAAAACAATAGTTGATCACTTTCACGGAGAAGGAAACTAATGAGGTATGCCAACCCCATGATGACCCCTTGTTATTTCATCGATATTTCCCAACTTTAAGATTTGGAGGATTCTAGTTGACAATAGGAGGTTGGCTGATATTTTGTACTTGGGTGGGCGTTTGAGAAAATGAGGATTGTGAAATAAAAGTTACAGCTCGTTTTTTCTCCTTTGGTCGGCTTTGCTTAGGATCGAGTAACTCCACTTGGCTCTAAGTGCAACCAGTTATACTGGGAGAGGAAGCACATCAAACTACCAAGATGGTTAACTTCTTAGTGGTAGATTACTCTTTGGCGTACAACACCATCTTGGGATGAATGTCGTTGAATCAATTCAAGGCAGTCACATCCACTTATCATTTAAAGATCAAGTTCCCAACCAACAATGGTGTGGGATGTGTAAAAGATGATCAGAAGGCTGCTCAAGAATGCTATGTATCTTCGTTGAAAAGAGACATGAGCAGAGAAGCTTTAGTGGTAGACAAATTGGAAGTCAGGGACGATAAAGAGCTCAAGAGAGGAAAGTTAGTAGATGAATTAGGGGATGTCATAATCAGCAATCCCGAGCAAAACAGGTTACTCAAGATGGGCTCTAAAACTCCCGAGCAACTAAAGAACGAGCTGAGAAGTTTTTTGGTGAATAATGCAAGTGTTTTTGTTTGGTCCTACAAAGACATACCTGGCATAGATACTAGGGTGGTGACTCATCAACTGCAAACCTTCCCAGGGGCCAGACCAGTCAAGCAGAAAAAGAGAATCTTCTGTCTCGAGCAGAACAAGGCGATTGAGCAGGAAGTTAACAAGTTGCTGAAAGCTAAATTTATCTAAGAACTCTACTACCCCACTTGGCTATCGAACGTAGTAATGGTAAAGAAGTCTAATGACAAATGGCGGATGTGTGTAGACTTCACAGATCTTAAAAAGGCATGCTTGAAGGACAGTTTTTCATTGCCAATAGTCATTTGCTAGTTGATTCCACAATAGAACATGAGCTGCTGTCATTTATAGATGCTTTCTCGGGGTACAACCAAATAAAGAAGGTTGAGCGTGATCAGGAGCACATTGTATTCATCACCAACCAAAGATTGTATTGCTACAATGTGATACCCTTTAGTTTGAAAAATACAAGGGTGACATACCGGCAGTTGATGAACAAAATGTTCAAAAATTAAACTGGAAGAAAATGTGGAGGTATACGTGGATGATATACTTGTCAAGAGTAAGAAGATTAACTCTCACATTGCCGATTTACAAGAAATCTTTGACACTTTGAGGAAGTATAGAATGAAGTTGAATCTAGCGAAATGTGCATTTGGGGTTACATTTGGTAAGTTCTTCAGTTTCATGATGCCCAACCGAGGAATAGAGGCCAATCCAGAAAAAGTTTGGCGATCATGGAAATGCAACCCCTGAGAATAGTAAAAGAGATACAAAAATTGGGTAGAAGGGTGGCAGCTTTGAACAGATTCATCTCTCGATCTACGAACAAAAGGCATCATTTTTTTAAAGTGCTTAGGAAGGCTTTTAAATGGACAGTAGTGTGATGATACTTTTCAATAGCTAAAGCAGTATCTGGGGTTAGTGCCATTGCTTAGTTGGACCACCTCAAGGGAGGAATTGTACTTATACCTCTCAGTTTCATCCACGACAGTGAGCTCCACATTTGTTTGGGAGGAAGATGGATTACAGAAGCCTACTTATTACACGAGTAAGGCCCTCAGGGGGCAGAAAAGCATTATTCGAAGATAGAATTGATGGCATTTTCTCTTGTAACAGCGGCTCAGTGACTCAGAGCCTATTTTTAGGCCTATATGATCATGGTGCTTACTAATCAACCCTTGAAGACCATCCTACATAAGCCTGAAACTCTAGGAACACTGATGAAATGGTCGGTTGAACTGAGCTTGTTTGACTTTCAGTATCGACCATGATCAACGATCAAGGGTCAGGCACTTGCAGACTTCATTGTTGAATTTACAATCCACCCAAATAGTCCACCCGAAGAAAATGAGATAGAATTGCTCAATGTGGAGGGCTTATCCACCAAAATAGTGTGTGGTGTAAGTATTATCCTTGTATCCCCTGATGGTCATAAGATTGAATATGCTTTACGTTTCAAGTTTCTTGCCTCAAACAACGAAGCTAAATATGAGGCACTAATTGCTTATCTTCGGATGGCTTGGAGAATGGGGGTAGAACAGATTATAGCTCGGAGCGACTCACAGTTAATAGCGGAATACATACAAGAAGACTATGAAGCAAGAGGAGACAATATGGCTTATTACTGTCAGAAGGTCAAAAGTCTATCCAAGAAGTTTTTCAAGTTTCAGCTACAAAGAATGCCGAGACAACAAAATAAGGAAGCCAACTTATTGGCAAGGATTGCATCTTCTGGGGAGGAGAACTCAAATTTTTTGATCGAGATATTGAATTCTCTGAGCTTTCGGGCCCCAGAAGCTAATCAAGTAGAAGAAGATGCTTAGTGGGCTAGATCGATCAGGGTGTATTTGGAAATAGGAGCTTTACCGAATGATAAGAATGAAGCAAGAAGGGTCCAATACCGATCGAACAAATACATTATGATGGATGGGATCCTTTATAAAAAATGGGGCATAACTCTCTATTACTGAGGTGTGTGAATGACCGGGAGATTGATTGTATTATAAGATATGTTCATAAAGGAGTTTGTGGGAATCATTTGGGGGGTAGGGCCCTGGCAAGGAAGATTCTAAGGGTTAGTTACTACTAGCTTACCATTGATAAGAATGCCCAAGAGTTCATTAAGAAGTGTAATAAGTGCCAATAATTCTCCAATGTTACTAGGTAGCCTGCTCAAGAGCTGACACTAATCTAAAGTCCCTAGTCCTTCGCTCAGTGGGGAATAGATATTATTGGGCCATTTCTGTTAGGAAAGGAATAGAAGGAATTTACCGTGGTTGCAATTGATTATTTTACTAAAGGGGTAAAAGTAGAAGCCTTGCCAACCATTATTGAGTAGAATATGAGGAAGTTCTTGTGGCAAAATATAGTCTGTTGATTTAGAATCCTAAGAGTGGTGATCATAGACAACGGAAAATAGTTCGAAGGTTTTCAATGGGTTGTGTGAAGACTTAGGCATCAACCATCATTACTCATCACCTGAGGACCCTTAAACTAGTGGTGAGGTTGAAGTCACCAATCAATCCCTCAAGATTATTAAGACGAAGTTGGATAATGCGAAAGGCCTTTGGGCAGATAAACTTTCAAACATTTTATGGGCTTATCTAATAGCAGAGAGGGTGGCGGTAGGTTAGACCCCATTTTCTCTCTCATATGGAATCGAAGCTGTAATTCCGGTTGAGATTAGACTCCCTAATGAAAGAACATGGAATTTCAACCCAGAGGAGAATAATGAAATGGTAGAAGAGGAGATTGACTTACTCGAAAGAAGAAGACTACAAGCTGCAATCAAAATGGCATCTTAGCAGTAGAGGATGTGATAATACCACAACTCCAGAGGTTGGCCAAGGGAATTTTGGTGTGGAGAACTAGTGCTAAAAAAGGTAAATCAGTCCATGAGTAACCCACAGGAAAGAAAGCTTGGGCCAAACTGGGAAGAACCGTACGAAGTATTGGGCTTTACTCAAAAGGGCACCTACAAACTTAGAGCACTTGGGGGTAAAAGATTACCTCACCCATGTCATGTAGAGCATTTACGGAAATAATATGTAAGAGAAAAGTTGTAATTGTAATTTTATTTAAGTTATTAATGAAATTCTATATTTTGGCAAACTTCTATGGCGAATGGCTGAATGATTTCTACTATATAAGAATCCTACTTGGCTCACGTGGCCAGAGCAAAGTTAGATCACGAGAACAAAGCCTAGAAAAAGAAAAGTGATCCTACTCGGTTCACGTGGTTGAGCAGCGCGAAGATGTAGAGCAAAGATAGCTTATGAGACCAAAGCCTAGAAAAGGCAAAGTGATCTTACTCGGCTTACGAGGTCGAGCAGCACAGAGATGACTCACCAGGCCAATGCCAAAAAAATGGTGAAAATATCCTGCTTGAATCACATGGCTGAGAAGTATGAAAATCTTACTCTGGTCATGTGGCCGAGCAGATCAAAGATCCTGCTTGGCTTACGTAGCTAAGCAGTGTAAAGAAGACCTTACTCGGCACACGTGGTTGGACGAGGCAGAAACGACTCACGAGGATGCATAGAGTAAAAATAAGAAGTCAATGAAGGAATAAAAGCGTAAATGCTCCACTCAGCTTACGTGGCTAAGTGGAACAAGTATACCGTTCAAGGATGCAGCCAAGTGTAATAAGTATCCCGTTTGGGAATTCAATTGAACAAATAAATAAGGTAAAGAAGAAAGTATGCTTTCAACTTAGAAAATAGGATGAAAGTAAAAACTATTCATTCAAAATTCAAAATTCACTCATTTAAGATTTAGAAAATAAGAGGAAACCAAAAAAATATTCATTCATTTAAAGAAATTATAGTTTGATTACATCGTTAAAACAAAAAAGTTTTAGAAAAAAAGAAGAGAAAGTCATACAGCGAGATCCTTAGATTAGGCATCTTCAACTTCATCCCTTTTCCTGCTGCCTTCGCCCACCACGGTTGTATCCTGATCGATCAGTTGAAGATTTGAAAAGTCACGATCAAGATATAGCTGGGCCGCCCTCTCTCGAGCAACTTCGAATGCTTGAAGAAAAATTGGCTCGAGCTCGTCCTAAATGGTTTCGCTGTTTTTGAACCTTTCAATGGTGGTTGTAGCGTCTAGCTCGACCCTCTGGCATCTCTTGATCAGCTCATCCCTCTCAACTTCATGTTTTTTTATTTAGGTCCTCAAGTTGAGAGGTGAATTTATTTCTCTCTTCTTCTATGGCAATAACGGTAGCATCCTTTTTGTGGATAGCAAACAAAGCGTTCAACTTATGAGCATCGACCTCAACTTCTAACTTATTGATGTGCTCTTCGTCAGCCACCAATTGTCTTTCTGCCATCATAAAAAAAGTGGTTTTGATTAATAAAATCCATACCTAACAATGTCATGGTTGAGATCTTGGCTAAGTTGGAGGCTGGTGTAATTCTTTTGCCAATTGATCTCTTAATTTTAAATCATCACCATGGATTTTCTCTAGGCCAGTTGAGGGTCATCGACCAAACTGATAAATCAAGGAGGAGTGGCTGGAGTATCAAGTCGAGATAAAGATCCACAGTGGTATTGGGGTGCAGAAGGATCATTCTTCGTGCCCGATCCTCCACCAATGGTCAGCTTTGACTTCTTTGGAGCCGTTTCATTAGCAGTTAGCTTGTTCTTCCTTTTTAGCTTGTCCACATTGAAGGGAGGCATGGCTACTGAAGGGCTGGATTGAGATGGATTATCCACATAAAAAAAAGATCTAAGGATGGTAACAATGTAGATCGGAAGCGGATATAGCAATATCCAAATCCAAACTTTGAACCCTCTGTCCACCTCCAAATTGCCCTGAACTCCGAGGGGATATTTTTTTGAACCTCCATCCCCACTCCAAACAAAGAATGGATATATTGGAAGATATCCGAAAAACCAAACTCTTCTTCTGCTTCCGAATTTGCTCCTAACTTGATACATAACTTAGAGGGCTTTAGAATGACAAAAAGTGAGATAAAGATAGCATTTGGTTTGCTAAAAACTAATAAAAATATCTAAAAACCTCTAAAAATCTCTAACACATTTTGGCCATCTCGTACTTCGTGAAATCTCTATAAATTTCTATATATGTACACATCCCAATAAATTTTTACAAACCTCAATACTTTTTTAACAAACCTCAATAACTTTTTCACAAATTTCAATAACTTTTCAATAAATTTCAACAAATCTAATATAAATTTGTGGGAACGAACCAAAAAACCATCCCAGGGTTTCTCTCTCTAACTTTTTCGCCCATTAGTTAAAAAGTTCAACTTTCAAAAAAATTCTAATGTAAATCCATGAGAATGGACCCAAAAAATTTGTTCTTATAGTTTCTCTTTCTAACTTTTTACCGTAAAATTAAAAAAATTACACTATTTATGTCTAAAAAACGTGGTTTGGATTAGTAACACCAAATGCCAAAAGCTACCCCAAACCACATTTTTTCTTATTTTTCTTGTTTTTTACCACTCCAAACGCTACTAAAGTAAGATAATTTGAGATAATTTGTGCGGTGAGATAAAAAGTGAATAACTTTTAGAAGTTTTTAGAGTTTTTAAGAGTTTTTTGGTACGCCAAATGAACCTTTAATTGCATTTGCAACCTATTATTACCAAATGATTCTTCTTCAAAACCAAAATAATAAATAAATATTATCACAATAATAATTCACCAAAGTTATACGTAAACATATCCAAAACCAACATTTCACTAAAGTACCATTTCATTAACTGATACGTAATAAAGATACATAATTTTAAAGTACCAATATTGTCCTAACTCAAAGTAGTAAATACAAAATACGATAATCCATAACATAATTAATAATCCTAATTTCTTAATTTCGGGGCTGTTTGGATATTTTTTGGGGCAGATTCAGGCCGGAGATAGTCTTATCCCCATATCTGATTTGATATCCGAATTTTTTAAAAATCTAAATCTAATCCGATCTTCGAAAAAAATTCGAATCTCATATCCATTCGGCTTGAATAGCGGATTGGATTCGAACGGATCAACTTAGATGGCCATCCCTAACAAGATTAGAGTAAAATTAAATTAAAAAAAAAAAAAAAAGCAAAAAATAGATCAAGAACTCACTCCACTCACGTTCGGCTGTAGGAGCATCTCTAGTCGGCTCGGGGCCAAGCAAGTAAGTGGCTAGGCATACGACAGTGATCAAAAATTTGGATTCATGGACGTTGTGGTCCTGTACGAGCTTTACCCTAGCCTTCGGCTCCTCGGATAACTTTGGCTAAGCATAGGCTATTCATAGAAAGAAGGGAAGAGAGAGTTAATAGAGTATACAATAACTAATGCGTTGAATCAAAGAAAATAGAAAAATTCAAAATGCAGCATACTTTTTTTCGTTGAGTAGCCTCCAGCGTCTTGGGACCTTGATAGCTGATAGGTTGGCAGTTTCCCATGGCTGGAACTCCGATCCATTCTCATAAATAAAGAAAAATTTGTTCTTCTAACCCTTGTTGGAAGTCGGTAGATGGGTCACCAAGTTGAAATCTTTTTCCTTGCCTGAGAAGAACCACCAGCCCTTGCCTGCCTCGGTTACCTTATAGCAATATAAGAACTTATTGGCCGATAATTCGTGGCTGGTAGATGCCCTCCACAGGATTGAGCACCTTATCATAATTCTCCAACTGTTGGGAAGAGTATGACTAGATGCTAGGCTCAGTCGATCTGGAATCTCTCGAATGGGTCTAATTAAAGGAAAATAAAGGCCCTCGATTAGGGCACCTTTGTATACAGTAACCTCACAGTGTCTTGAAAAATAGACCCTGTCGCCTATCTTGGGCACTCAGAAGGAAAAGCGTCTGAGGAAACTGGGAGACAAACTAGAGCGGCTGAATCTTCACTGCTTTCACAGATAATGTAATATCCTTAGCATAAAATTAAGGCCACTCCCTAACCATATGGCTAGAATTAGCGGCCTTAGGGCCAAAAGTATCAATTATTGACCTTACGCTGTTGGCTTGGGCCTTAACCCTGGCTGCGGAATGGGATGTGAACACGGTCTTTCTAACCCTAACCAAGTCCGCTGAATGGCTGGAAAGGGTTTTCTCTGAATCCGCCATGGAAGTTAATTTAGGGTTACTAACAGTTCTCCTATTGTCTAGCTCTTGGAGTCTCTCGATGAAGAAATAAAAAATCAAGACGCCAAAAATTGCCTTAATGAATCTAGGGTCACTTACAAATCCTTCTAAGTGAGAATGCAACGATGTCTACGGTAATACCAAAAGTCGTTATGGACGAACCAATGCACGTAAAAATAAAAAAAAAAGATAAACGAGAAGAATTACAATCAAAATAGTACTTACCAAGACAAGGGAGGAATTTGCTTGATGGTTGGAAGAATCGGATGCAAAAGATATTGAACAATACCAAACGCTGATGAAACAACAGTGAAGGTGAAGATCAAAAGTTTAAAATAGGGGTATAAAAATACGAAATCTCACTTCAAATTCAAAGGCTGAGATTGGTCCGTATCAATAGCTAGGATTAATTCGTATATTTTTGAAAGTGTTGATATATCCAAAGTTAACGTGTGGCAAATATATATATATATATATGTATATACGTCTCATCAATGCCGCAGTAACATCATCATCCTGCGGTGCATTAAATGTGTGTGTGGTGCAAAAAATAAATAACCGTTAGATTCGCCTAATCTCGCTTAAGAGACCAAGGGAATCAGGGGCATTTGATATAAGGAGATCCCGTACCCAGCCAAGGGCATCCGAGTAAAGACACCCTCGATCGAGCCTAATCACTTTGATTGAATTCCGATTAGGCACTTTGAAAGATTATTCTCGCCAAAGTAGCTTATGCCATGAGTCATGCGTGCAACCCTCCCTTGATAATTCTGATATATACACCTATAAAAGTATTGCTACAAACCGCATTGGACACAACATATTGGCTAACAAACTAAGGAACCAACCTTAGGATTTACAATATAGGTGGCATCACCCATTGGACAAGGAGAAAGCATGATTACATGCAGTTACATGAAGCTGCACGCATGCCATTCCACGTGAAGTTTCCTATACACATATCACCACTTCACAAGGATACAGGTATAACCCATTTTTTTACCTTATTGAAACTCTACCAAACTATTTTCTCAACTCTCTTACTAACTTAAGCATCGGAGATTTTCTTTGATAAGTACCACATCAATATTCTAGACAACTTTCCAAGCTTAGATTGGTCTTTCGGGAGAATACGAAGTTACTGATTTATCATTTGGCAAGTACCACATCGATGTTCTAGATAACTTTTCGGGCTTAGATTGGTCTTTCGAGAGGATATGAAGTTACTGATTTATTACTATTCTTTATTCTTTTGTTCCTAGCACTCTTCTTCTTCTTTTTACTTTTTTTTTCTTTTTATGTGAGAGTAATTTTGTGCTTGCTTACAAGTGATGTAAGAGATTGTAATATCCTTGAAGATAGCTAAGAATTGTATTGTATTTGAAATCCGGTATTTGAAATCTGAACTCTAGTTTTATAAATAGAATTCACTCTATAAGAAAGGGGCATTGAATTTGAGCCTTCTTTCCTCTTTTTGTAATATCAGTTGTATAAAAAAATTTAAGTGTTTGAGAAAATATATGAGTAATGTTTTGAATATTCTAATAACATTTAGTGTAATTTTTGAATTTTCTGAGTACTTCATCCATTGGTATCAGAGATCAGACGAATTAAAGAGCACATTATAAGTTTATTATCTCATTAAGATATGTTTTCTAAATAAAAACTTATAAGATTATTGTGTAAATATAATTGTGATCCATAGTGGTCCAAGGTGATATTGTGTTATTTTACAAACTTGTGAGGTTACAAGTAGTGTGCGTGTAATTAGTTAAAATGTTTAAGGGGAATTAGGCTGTGTTTGTTTAAAAAAAAGCATTTAGCCATTTTTGTAACTTTTCTTCCGTCTTATATGATATTTTTTCTGACATTTTGAAGGTAGCAATTCCTACTTAAAAATGGCGAGCAGATCTCCCTTCCCTCTGGTGTTGAAAAAAAAGAAAGTGAGGCGTAACAAGCCAAGACTAGTTGCGCCAGCAAAGTTGACACCCCGTGAACTAAAGGAACTCTCGGACATTGACGACCAAGAAGGTCTTCGGTTTCAGGCTCCGATTATAATCTTCTACAAAAACAATCCTTTCATGGAGGGAAAAGACCCCGCTCAGGTCATTGGAGAAGCGCTATCGAAAGCGCTTGTGTTTTACTACCCATTGGCAGGCAGGCTTGAGGAAGGGCCTAATCGAAAGCTGAAAGTGGACCGAACAGGCAAAGGGGTATGTTCACAGAGGCAGAGACCGATGTGAGGTTCCACCAGATTGGGTATGAAAATCTCCCAGCTGCCTGTCCTTATTTGGAGGAGCTCCTTCATGACGTTCCTGGCTCTGACGGTATCCTTGGCTGTCCTCTCTCACTAATTCAGGTAAATGATCCATGCCCCGTTTAAGGGTTTACATATTAAGTAATTTAGGTAATCGGCTAATACTCTCATTCAATAAAAAAGTTTTAAATCTAAAAATATATAGATATATATTTAATTATTTTAAATTTATTATTTCCTTTTCATCTTAATCTTTTGAAATTTATTTTAATTTATTGATACAATATCTCGTAATCTACTCAATAAAAAGATTCCAAATTTAAACAAATATATATGTATAAATATATATATTTTATTATTTTATTTTTTCTTTAATGTAAATGTTCATCTTAATTTTAAATATTTTTAGAACTTTATCTTAATTTATAAAAACAATATTTAGATTTAATTTCGTATGAAAATTTTGTAGACTTAAATTATTTTCACTTTAGACCCTAAATAATTTGAAACGTTAATTTCAAATATTTTTAGAACTTATTTTAATTTGTAAAACAATATTTAGGTTTAAGTTTGTATGAAAATTTTTTAGACTTAAATTTTTTTTGCCTTAAACCCTTAAATAGTTTGATACAACCTTGAGTAAATCAAATTATATGAGCACAAGTGTAGAGCTAGAAATTTTTTTAATCCATGAGTTAGATATTAAAGTAGTATTGGATTATAGTTGAATATTAAATTGAATTAGAATTTTTTTTTCTCTTGTATGTGAGTAGATATTAAATTGAGTTACAACTGAATATTAAATTAAAGTGTTAACAGTTAAATTAGGATGTAATATATTTTTAATATTAAAAAAAATTACACTAAAATTTTATCCGAATTACAACGCACCACAGCCACCTACTAGCTTCGCCCTGGCTACAAGGAAACTATGTTTGGAAGTTATAAGGAAAATAAAACAAAGATAAACTGTGAAGGGTAATATTATTTTGCCTACTTGGTTTGGGAGAGAGAGAATGATGATGTCACTAGTATAAAGGAATATTTCTACCTTAGTTGAAAACGATTCTATATTATTTTAAATTTTAACATACTGTTTTTATTAGTGTGGCTACATAGGGAAGTGGAGGATAGAAAAGGTTCGAATAGGTTTCTCCCAAAAAAAAATAATAATAATAAATAAAAGATAAGAAAATAAAAAAAGAAATATGTGAGAATTTATTAATTTATTATATTTTCAATTAAAACGATGTTGTTAAGGCCTGTTTAATAAAGTTATCAATTTTCAGTTTTACTTTTAATTTTTAATTTTTATTTATATAGTAGAAAAAAATAAAAACTAAAAAATACGTCTAGTAACAATAATTGTTAGTTAGTAGTTATAGTTATTAATTAATTAAATTCAATAAATTTAATTATATTAATTACATTAATTATTAAAAATAATTTAATTCAATAAAAATAAAATATATTAAACGTAATTTATTATAATTATTTTTAAATGCAATTTAATAAAATATATTTCCCGTTAATTAAAGTAATTAATTTAATTAACTTAAATTATTTTGATTTAATTAATTAATTAATTATATTAATTAAATTTGATTATTTTAATTATATTATTTTTTCAAAATAATTTGATTCAATAAAAATAAAATATATTCAATATAATTTAATTATATTATTTATTAAAACTAATTTATATTAAATTATTTTTTAATAATTTAATTAATTAAGTTTAATTATATAATTAATTTAATTTAAATTAATTAAATGTATTTATTTTAATTATATTTTTATTAAAAATAATATAATAAAATAATTTTATATTAATTTAATAAATTAAATTAAATTATAATTAATATAATTTAGTTAATTAATATATTTAATATAATTTACGTAATTAACAATTTAATATATTAAATTAATTATTGATAAAATTAATTATTAATTAAATTATATTTAATATATTTTTACATAAATAATAATAATATATGATTAATTTAATATGTTAATATATTTTATATATTAATTAAATATTTTTACATTAAATAATAATATATTTGGCAGTGACTGGAGATGAGTGGAAGGTAGTTGCAGTGGTGGCCGGATGTTGATGACAATTAGTAGATAATGGTAATTGATGGTTGTAACTGGTAGTTGTTGTATAAAAAATTAAAAATTAAAAATAAAAACTTGAGAAAACACATTTTCTATGTTTTTATAATTTTGTGACTGATAGGCAAAGGGAAGGGCCTTCGAATTCTGCCAGCGTGGTGTCCGATACATCTGCAGAGGAAGATTTATTGGCTGTTAACACAGCAGGTAACATTTGTTTTACTGATTCTTGGACATTGGATTCAGCTTGTTCTTCGCATTACACAGCACATAGGGATTGGTTTTATACTTATAAGTCCTGTGATGCGGGAAGTGTTGTATTGGGTGATAACCGTGCTTGCAAGGCTGTGGGGATTGGAACAATTAGGATAAAGATGTTTGATGGAACTATTAGAACACTGGAAAAGGTAAAACATGTCCCAGAATTGAAGAAGAATCTTATATCACTAGGGCAGTTAGAGAAGTCTTTGCATGGCTTTTCAGCAACTCCAGGCAGTGGTGTTTTGAAGATTTCAATAGGTGCAATAGTTGTAATGAAGGGAAAATGGATGAAGAATAATCTGTATAAACTCGTAGGCAGCACAGTTATTGGTTCTGCATCTGCATTGTCATCTTCAGATAAAGATTCAGATGCTTCTAGGCTTTGGCATATGCGATTGGGACATATCAGTGAGCAGGGACTGAATGAACTTCACAAAAGACAGCTGCTAAAAGGGTATAAACAGTGTCAGATTGGTTTTTGTGAATTCTGTGTTTATGGGAAACAAAACAGAGTTCGGTTTAACATCTCCTCACATAGAAATAAGGATGTGTTAGAGTATGTTCATACAGATGTTTGGGGCCCAGCTAAGATTACAGCAAAAGGTGGAGCAATGTATTTTGTTAGTTTCATTGATGATTTCTCTCGCAAGGTCTGGATCTATTTCATGAGAGAAAAATCAGAGGTTTTCTCAAAGTTTAAGGAGTGGAAAGCAGTCATTGAGAAGCAGACAGAAAAGAATGTAAAGTGCTTGAGGTCTGACAATGGGGGTGAATACACTTCAGTTGAGTTCATTGAGTTCTGCAAGAAAGAAGGAATTGTAAGAAATTACACAGTTCCAAAGACACCACAGCAAAATGGAGTTGCAGAGAGGATGAACAGGACTTTGCTGGAAATGGCTAGATCAATGAGACTACATGCAGGATTACCTAAACAGTTTTGGGCAGAAGCAGTTAATACAGCTTGTTTTATTGTTAACAGGTCGCCTTCGAGTCGACTAGAGGGGAAATCTGCAGAAGAAGTTTGGACAGGTAGAACAGTTGATTATTCATTTCTTAAAGTTTTTGGATGTCCAGCTTATGCACATGTACCCAGTGATGAAAGGTCGAAACTGGATTCAAAGTCTAGGAAGTGCATTTTTATTGGTTATGCAAAGGGAGTGAAAGGATATAGACTGTGGGATCCAGAGGCACAGAAAGTAATTGTTAGCAGGGATGTAGTCTTTGATGAAGAGGCTATGTTAAATGGTCCGGATGCACATCAGGAAACAGAGTCTGATTCAAGTTCTGTGAGTCAGGTGGAGGTTGACATTGACAGTTTCTCAAAGTCAGTTAAGCCAGAAAGTGAATCAGTAAATGTTGATGATGATCTAGTCACTCCAAGCCAGAGGCAGCAGCATGAGCATAACATTGCTACAGGAAGAACCAAACGTATCATTAAACCACCAGTCAGGTATGGTTTTGAAGATGATAATGATGATTATGCTTCTTTTGCTTTATTAACAAGTTGTGGAGAACCATGCTCTTTCCAAGAGGCAGTTTCAACTGCAGAAAAAGAAAAATGGATGGAAGCTATGGCTGAAGAGATGGAGTCTCTACACAAGAATCAGACTTGGGAGTTAGTTAAACTTCCAAGTGGAAAGAAGCCAATTGGATGTAAGTGGGTCTACAAGAAGAAAGAAAGAGCTACAGAAAAGGAAGGTGTACGTTTTAAAGCACGGTTGGTAGCAAAAGGTTATTCACAGAAAAAGGGGATTGACTACAATGAGGTATTTTCTCCAGTGGTGAGGCATACAACAATCAGGGTGCTATTAGCTTTGACAGCTCAGTTGGACATGGAGTTAGAGCAGTTGGATGTCAAAACCGCCTTTCTACATGGGGAGTTAGAAGAGCAGATTTATATGCATCAGCCTGAAGGTTTTGAAGAACTTGGGAAAGAACATCTTGTCTGCAAGCTGAAGAAGTCTCTATATGGATTGAAACAGTCTCCAAGGCAATGGTACAAGCGTTTTGATTCATATATGTTGAGCATTGGCTTTACCTGTTGTGAGTATGATTGCTGTTTGTACTTTAAAATGCTGAATGATGGCTCTTATATCTTCTTGTTGATTTACGTTGATGATATGTTGATTGCTGCAAGAAGTATGTATGATGTTTGTCAGCTTAAGTCTCTACTAGGTAAAGAATTTGATATGAAGGATTTAGGGGCTGCAAAGAAAATCCTTGGCATGGAAATTAGTAGAAACAGAAAGAATAGAAAACTGTGGCTTTCTCAAAAGAAGTACATTGAGAGAGTGTTGGAGAAATTTGGAATGAATAAGGCTAAGCCAGTCTCTACACCTTTGGCTAGTCATTTTAAAATGTCCTAAGACTGATGAGGAGATGGAATCTATGTCAAAGGTTCCGTATGCAAATGCAGTTGGGAGCCTAATGTATGCCATGGTCTGCACTAGACCAGATCTTGCATATGCAGTCAGTGTGATTAGTAGGTTCATGGCTAATCCAGGAAAGGAGCATTGGCAAGCAGCAAAATGGGTTCTCCGATATCTAAGAGGTACGTCTAATTATGGGATTTGTTTTGGCACAGTTGACAGTTTAGTGTCTGTTGTTGGTTATGTAGACTCAGATTATGCTGGAGATATGGATGATAGAAAGTCCACCACAGGGTATGTATTTACTTTAGCAAAGGGTCCAATTAGTTGGAGGTCTACTTTGCAGAGTGTAATTGCATTATCAACAACTGAGGCAGAGTACATGGCAATAACAGAGGCAACTAAGGAAGCATTGTGGTTGAAGGGGTTGATGACAGAAATTGGTTTTGAACTGCAGACTCTTAGTCTACATTGTGACAGTCAGAGTGCGATTGACTTATCCAAGAATCAAGTGTATCATGCTCGAACCAAGCATATTGCTATGAGGTATCACAAGGTTAGGGAGCTAATTTCTTCTGGTGAGTTTCTGTTGGTGAAGATACATACAAATGAGAATGCAGCAGATATGTTCACAAAGGCACTTCAGCTTGAGAAGTTCAAACATTGTTTGGACTTGCTCCAAGTTACAGACTGAGATTTGTGAAGGAGTTGGGGCTTGAGGTGGAGGTATGAGTCTTCAAGGTTGAGCAGGTCTTCTAAGGGTGTGAATATTCGCCAAGGTGGAGAATGTTAATTATGGCTCATATTCGAAGGATGTTTAATACTGTTCACTTAAGGCTCCAGCAAAGGGGAGAGTTGTGGGGTGCGTGAGTATCACACAACTCTCCCGGTCAAGTTCGTACTAGTCCGTTGCAGGGATTAGTAGGTAGCCGGGGGCGCGGGGGCGGAGCCCCCGCGGTACGATACAGGTGTAATTCCGTACAGTTCATTGTATGTTTTTTAATGAGGGGTATGTGAGTAATTTTGGGTTACCTAGATGCTAGCTTTAAAAGGGTAAACCCTAGTTATTATGATGTACTCTCAGCCGTTTTTCTCTTCATAGTAAAGAACAGACAGAAAACCTCCCGTGGACGTAGGCACATTGCCGAACCACGTAAAATTTCGTGTTCTTGTGTGATCGTCTTTTATTTTCTGCCTTAGATTGTATTCTTGTGTGTTGCTCGATTCCAGTTTTTCATCAGTGGGGGATTCAGCTTTGCAGTACGCTTAAACCACACAATGTGTGATGCTTCTAGTTTGGTACAATTCTTCAATGCAATTGCTGAGTTTGCCCAAGGGAAAGAAAATGCACCTTCTGTGCGTCCTGTGTGGCAAAGAGAGCTTCTAACTGCAAGACAACCTCCACGCATTACCCGCCAACACCATGAATACGAAGAAATGATAGACACCAAGTGCACATCACCAGTGGTAGAATTAGACCTCGAGACTAACTTGACCTACAAGAGTTTCTTCTTTGGTCTCAAAGAGATTAGATCCCTTCGAAACCGTCTTCCCCCACACCAACGTACCAAATACACCTCATTCGAGTTAATGACCGCGTGCTTTTGGAGATGTCGGACTCTGGCACTTGGACTAGAACCCAATGAAATTGTTCGTATTTCATGCGTAGTCAATGGACGTGGGGAGCATGGCTTGCTTGTACCTCAAGGCTACTATGGCAACGTGATTGCATATCCAGCCGCAGTTTCAAAGGCCGCAATGCTTTGTACCTATCAGTTCGAATATGTCGTGGAATTGATAAAGAATGCGAAGGCCCAAGTGACCGAAGAGTATTTAAGGTCAATAGCAGATTTTATGGTGACCAAGGGACGACCACTATATATAAGAACATGGAACTGTATTATTAGTGACACAAGACGTGTTGGATTTGACAAGGTCGATTTTGGCTGGGGGAAACCAGTTTTTGGCGGCCCTGCTAGGGGAGTATCTTTGATTTCCTTCTACGCGCCTTTCAAAGATAGCAGTGGCCAAGACGTAGCTGTCTTAAAAATGGGCTTGCCACAGCCAATCATGAAAAGGTTCGAACAAGAACTGAACAAAATGATTCGGGAGGAAGATCCATGGGACACAACTCGTCGATCCATGCTTTGAATGTTGGATTAGTGTAAACTTAATTGTATGCTTGTAGGAGTGGCATTAGTTTGCTTTATGCTCTCTAGAATTAAGATTTGCTCTGCGGTCAAGTGTGGTTAAGATTAAAGTTTGCTTTATGGTCTAAAAATCAGTGTTTGATGTGTGGTTTAGGATCATGTTTAACAGCTATAAACAGCCTTGTTTGTAATGAAGTTCGGTGTGCATAAGTGAGTGATTGAATAAAATTAAAGAGTAATTCAGTACTACTCTTTCTTTGTTGTGTAAATATAATTGTGATCCTTAGTAGTCCAAGGTGATTATTGTATTATTTTACAAACTTGTGAAGTTACAAGTAGTGTGAGTAGTGTGAGTGTAATTAGTTAAAATGTTTTTAGGGGAATTAGGCTGTGTTTGTCTAAAAAATTTTTTTTTAGCTTTTTTGTACATTTCTTCCGTCTTATATGATATATTTTTTTTGACAAAAAAATTATTTTCATTTTAGAAATTATAACCTTTAGGCATGGTAATCATATTTAAAAAACAAATAAAAAATTTATGTTTGTTTTGATAAAAGCTATCATTTCGTAAAAAAGTAAGAAAAAGTTATTGTTTTTTTTAAGCTTTTACCCAAACAAATGTAAATTTTTTTTTTTTTATGAAAGTAATTAACACGTCTAAAAGTTACAATTTTTAAAAAAATTAAATTTTAGTAGAAAATCATATAAAACAAAAAAAAAGCTAATAAAAAAGGTTAAAAACTTTTTTTTTTTGGTTTTTCTGTGACCAGACACAACTTTAGTGTGACTAACCCTAATAAGATGCTAATTTTATTCCCAAAACCAATAACACATTCGTACAAAGGTAAGAAAATGGTTGAAATTAAAGTTTTTTTTTTTTTTTTGGGTAAGTGGTTGAAATTAAAGTTGCACTGTAAAGCACCAGCCGCTTTGTTTGGTTTAAAAAAAAAAGTTTTTTTTTATTTTTTCATATAACTTTTTTTTAATCAAAATTTGATTTTTTTTTTTTTTTATTATGATTTTTAAGTGTGTTAATTGTATGGATGGAAATGGGTCGGATCGGCTCGAGACCCGGCCCGACCCAAATTTGACCCGCCCCACCCCTGGCCCTAATAGTCCGTACGACTCGGCCCTGACCCCGGCCCTCTACCAACGAGTCCGGGCTTGGGTTGGCATGCCCCGGCCCGCCCAACCCGCCCACCCCTCCTTTCTCCCGTCTGCCCCTTATAGTCAAACGGCTAGCCCCCCTGGGTCAGTGACCGTTTGGGGGTCCTCCCGAGGCTGTCCATTTTTTTTTAACCGGTTACAAGGCAGCCGTATATATATTTTTTTTGGCTGCATACGGCAGGCTGCCAGTGCCAACTTTTAATTTTATTATTTTTATTGGTTAACGGCTGCATTGCAGCCTTTTATTTTTTTCTTTTTTTTTCCTTTTTTACCATTGCAACCAAACAGCTAGGAGCCATTTCAATCAAAGTTAATTACAAAATATCTCCAACCTTCCACTATAAATATCCCACACTCATATTCATTTAAATTTACAAAAAATTAACAAATTCTCTCTCAAATTTTATCTCAAATTTCTACACTATCAAACTACCAACTCTCAAGTGTGCTCTTCAATTGTGCTTAAATGCATTCAATTTTGTTAAATTTGAAGTCAAGATTTAAAGATCAAGTGATTCAAAATTTTAAATTATTCCAAGTTAGTATTTAATTTTTTTAATTTGCATTCATACATTTTTTTAATTTATATACTTTAATTTTTTTCCATCAAATTATTTTTTTTCTAAATGGATCCTAGAGACACCCATTTTTTTGACTTGGAGGATGGGGACTCAATATCATTTCTCCCTAAAAAATAAATGGAATAATTTGCATCACCACCAATACCAACACCTTTTAGCACAAGTGGTGGTGTTGGTGCATCATCTCCCTGCCATGGCCAACAACAATATGGCTCTTCAAAAACATGGGATTTTTTTACTAGAATTTCACGCGATGATAGAATGCACAAGGTTAAATGTAATATTTGTGGAGATTTATTAGATGGTAAGACTACTTCTGGGACTAGTCATCTAAAGAGACATTTAAATAAAAAGCACTGACACGATCCCCACATCAATTCTCTAATTGATCAATATTTTCCACACACTACATAAACTCAATTAGGTAATGAATGGAATAATTTAAATATTTTTTCTTATGACCCTACAGAACATAAAATAATTTAGTTAGATATATTGTTAAAGACGAACAACCTTTCACAATGAGTGAAAATTGACATTTTGAAGAATTTATTCGTGATAGTTTTACACCATAATATTACGATTTTTCAAGAAATACTTCAAAAAATAAAATTTTACAAGATTTTCAACAAAAAAAGGATAAATTAAAAACTTATTTCAACAAATTTGAAGGAAATATTTGCTTAACCTCTGATATGTGGAAATCTTGCCAAAATGTTGAATATATTTGTATAACTGCACATTATATTGATGAAAATTGAAAATTAAATAAATGCATTCTTTCATTTAAATTAGTTGAATAATCCTCCACTGGATTGAGTGTTGGGGAACTTATTTGTAGGGAACTTGCATCATGAAATTTATGTAGAAAAGTATTTTCTATTACTTTAAATAATGCTTTATATAATGATGTTTGTTTTAATTACTTATCTATTGCTTTGCTTGCGAGAGGTCTATTATTTCATGGGCATTGTTGTGTTCATATTCTTAATTTAATTGTAAAGGATGGATTAGATATTTATGAATTTTCCATTATTAAAATAAAAAGGCTGTAGTTAGTGCTATGAGTTATCCAAAAAGAATTAATTTATTTGCTGGTATATGTACTCAAATTGGTTTAAAACCTAGAAAATTACTAATGAAAATTAATATAAGATGGAATTCAACATATATTATATTAAAAGTTGCTATTAAATATCAAAAAGTAATTGATTTATTTATTTTAAGTAATTAAGCTATTGGTTTAGATAGTATTGAGCCCATTGATTAGGCAAATGCAATTTTTTATAGGGATTTTTTTACATGTTTTTAATGTTGCTACTAAAATATTTTGTGGAATTTATTATCCTACTTCTTCTACTGTCGTTTATCAGTTAGGGGTTATTGATGAAATTTTTAAAAAATATTTTGCCCAATCATATTATACTGCTATGGTTTTTACAATAAAAGAAAATTTTGATAAATATTTTAACCCATTTCGCATACATTTTGGTATTGCCACTGTTTTAGACTTTAGATAAAAAGAAGATCTTTTTTGTTCAATTATTAGAGATGATATATGGACCTGAAAGTGCTCAGGAACAATTAAATAATATTAAAGAGCAAATTCAAGTTTTAATGGATCGGTATGATAGTAGTTGTGCAACTGCCTAAACAACTACCCCCACAATGTCCTTTCACCGTGACTTTGGCGGCAATACATCTATATGGAGGAGAATAACATCTCGGTAGACAGATTCATCAATAAGTGCAAGTTCATCAACTTTATCTGACTTCCAACGTTATCTCGGTACACCTTCAATAGAAAATGAAAATGATTTTAATTTTTTAGACTGGTGGAAGGGACAACAATCAAATTTTCTAGTTCTTTCTGTTTTAGCTCGTGATATCCTCGCATTTTTAGCTTCTACCGTAGTATCTGAGCAAACTTTTAGTGCAAGTGGACATGTTATCAGTCAATTCAAGAGTCGACCGGCCTCTCCAACAGTAGAATCCTTAATGTGTTTGCGAGATTGGTGTCTCGCTGAAAATAGACAACAAGAAGATGCTGAAAAAGAGCAACTTACCCTTAACTTTGATGCAATGTATTTAGGTGAAAGAGAAGAACACACTAATGGATCCAGTGATGAATAATAGTAATATATTGATAGAGTAATATTTGTAAATGATAGTCACTCTTATAGGTGTCAACCTAGTTGGGATATATAAGACGTGAAGTGATGCACATATTTATTACTCTATCATTTATATTTTTTCTTATAATTCTACATTTGTAAATTGTTATTTTAAATTTAATGTTAATTATGCAATTACTTGTTGTTTAATAAATTTAATTTTTGTCAATAATTATTTTAGTATGTTTGGTTTAGTTTTATTTTGTATTATATTTACTTTAAAAAATTAAAAAATATTAAAAAAATTAAAAACAAAGCTGGGTCAGCTGGGACGGGAATTAGTGACCCTGGTCCGACCTGACCCGACCCGACCCGACCCGAAAATTAGGAGCGGCGGCTGGAGAGGGTCGGCCAAGGGTCGGGTCGGTCCTGGGTCAAAAGGCGGGTCGGACCCCGATTCGACACTTTTACATCCCTAATTAATCGCATTCGGGAAAAAAATAAAAAAATTCATATCTATTGAAATAAAAGTTATGAATTTGAACAAAAAGGTAATGAAAATTTAATTTTTTTAAACTTTTCTCTCTTTTATCCATATGAATATGAATTTTTTTATTTTTTATTTTTGACGAATGCTGACATGCTTAGAAGTTATATTTTCTAAAAATATATATATATTTTTTAGTTAAAATTTATATAAAAAAAGGTTAAGAAACCAAAAACCAAAAGCTCTTTTTCACTATAACTTTTCCTATTACACGAGACTTCCTGGGTCCTTTTGACAAGGTAGTGTCAAAATTGATGTTATCTATATAACAAGGAAGTTAAGAGAAAATTTTCAACAGTTAATTTGTTTAGTGGTTTGGATTATTTTTTTTCTCTCTTCATTTCGGTTGTTTTTCTTTTTTTTTTCTTTGGTCACTTTAAATAAAAACATACTCTCTTACTCTTTCTATATTTTCTTGAATATTTTTTTTATAAAAATTTTAAATTAATATTTAAAAAAATAATATTTGTAATAAATAAATTATTATTTCTAAAAACTATATGAATACTTATTAGACAAAATCAAATAAGATTATTTATCTATAAAAAGTGATATTTATGCTTTAATTTAAAAAAAAAACTTAAAAAATAAATATTTAAATTAAAAATTAAATTTTAATGTACATAAAATCTAAAATACATACTCTTTTATATTCTTTGTGATATATCAAGAAACCTCAAGGGAATATTTTTTACCATTAGGGCCCGATTGGATGATACTAAAATTTCAAGGGATAAGTTTTAAAGGGGGTATAAGATAAGAGGGAATATTATTTTTAGAGGGTTGGCCCACATTGATGTGATGTTTATGGGGGGGATAATTTTTGACTTGATTTGGATGTTTTATAAATAAGAGGGGGTGAATGATGAAAAAAATAGTCAAATGACTCTTTTGCCCTTATGGTGTCCCAAACTTGATTACTCATTAAATTAAATATTAAATTGCAAAACCTACTCCATTTAATTATTTTTGGACACTTTGAAGTTATATTATTTATTTCATTGAAAATTTAATTTTTTTATAAATTTATTTAAACATTTTTTTTAAATATGTAATTTTGAATGGTTGGTTATTATCTAATTTTATTTTTAATTATGTTTATTTTGACTTGTTAACCTATCTATTATTTTTTTCTAGCATTATGTTTATTTTGATCAAATTAATGAGGGTTAAAAATGCCAAAACAATCATCATTTACCCCCGGATAAATTTTGGCCAGGGTCGAGGCAGCCCAAAATTTTTCCGGGAGAAGCCGCCCGCGAGACAAAGCGAAGACCCGGGAGGGAGGAGGGAGTTCGTTTGCCAAATCATGGCAAAGGTGGGGCCCACTACTGATGGCTGGGTATTATTTTTGGCTTGGAGCTTTGCCGGGAGAAGCCGCGCGCGAGACAAAGCGAAGACCCGGGAGGGAAGAGGGAGTGTGTTTGCCAAATCATACAAAGGTGGGGCCCACTAATGATGGCTGGGTATTATTTTTGGCATAGGGCTTTGCCCGCATCCAAGCACAGCCTTAAATTTGTTCAATAGTCTAGATTACTTTTTTTTTTTTTATTTTTTTCTCTTTATTTTGGTTGTCTTTTTGTCACTCATTTCTCTCTTCTTGTCTTATCCACCCATCAGTTTCACGACATTCAAACTCGATTGATCTTTACTTTGTTAAATGCATCTTACAAAATAATAAATTATTTAATTATTTTTACAAATTTATATTTAAATTATTTTTTTAACCAAATTACCTTTTTGTACCTTTAAATACATGCAATTTCTAGTTTGGCACAATAGTAGGTGTCATCGTACGATATCTCTCGTGTCCAATTTGCACCACAATATCATCCTTTCGTTCCCACCAGCCACCACATGCATTCTAAGTGTCAACCTTCTATCATCATCATCATCATCTCCAATTGAAGGGTCCCCTTAATTAGTATTGTGCCAAATTCTAAATTGCTTGAAAATTAAAATTTAAAGCTCTCACGAAATGTTAGTTTAGTTATATATTATAATGATAGTCATATTTAACGAGAAATTTGGTACAATATGATTAAAAATTAACTAGATTAAGGTAGCATTTAAAAAAAAAGTAAGTGTTTTTTCTTTTAGCCTTGCTATTTGCTAACTACTAAAATTAGTTTATTTACTTATTTATTTATTTTTTTGTATTTGGGAATCAAAAAATACTAATTTTTTAATAGTTAGTTTTTAATTTTCATTAATTTGACATTTTTATCTTTTATGGTTTAAAAAAATTTAAAATGTAAGAGAATAATTTAGTTATTTAAAAAAAATTAAAAAATTGGGTAATTAAAAGTTCGGCTAACTCTTTTCCAAATGCAACCTAATGACGTGGTGAGGTAACGTTTCCGTATACTCTCTAGTTCCTTCGCAGAGGTCTATTAATTATTATTATTATTGTCATTATTGTAAAACACAACTCTATAAATTCCCTTCAAAACCAGAGGGCAAATAATATAGTGCATTTTCTTCCTGTTTCTCTTGACATTTTGCAGAAGGTAGGAGCTCCTAACTAAAAATGTCGAGCAGATCCCCCTCTCCTCTGGTGTTGACAGTGAGGCGTAATAAGCCAAGGCTCGTTGTGCCAGCAAAGTCGACACCCCCGTGAGCTAAATGAACTCTCGGACATTGACGACCAAGAAGGTCTTCGGTTTCAGGTTCCGATTATAATGTTCTACAAAAACGATGCTTCCACGGAAGGAAAAGATCCTCCTCAGCTCATTAGAGGAGCACTATCGAAAGCGCGTGTGTTTTACCACCCATTTGCAGGCTGGGTGTTGTGGAAGGGCCTAACCGAAAGCTAAGTGGACTTCACAGGCGAAGGGGTTATGTTCATAGAGGCAGAGACTGATGTGAGGCTCGACCAGATTGGCGGCGAAAATCCCCCAGCTGCCTGTCCTTACTTGGAAGAGCTCCTTCACGACGTTCCTGGCTCTGATGGAGTCATTGCCTGCCCTCTCTTATTATTTCAGGAAATTCAAACGGTACGAGGAAACTATGGCTCCGTATAGTCGGAGTACCAAATTTTATTAAAAAATTTTAAAAATCTTGAAAACTTTTTTGATTTTTTTTTTATTGCACAAATTATAAGAGTTCAGCTTTTATCATTTTTTATCACTCTAAACACATTCTATATTTAAAAGTTGTGAAAAAAAAAACCAAATAAAAAGAAATTGTGAAAAAATCTATTTGGTTCGGGGGAGAGAGGGAGAAAAGAGTGTGGTGATGTAAACAATGTAAAGGAATATTTCTATATATCTTTTTTTTTTCTTTTTTGAAGGGCCGATAATCCATGGAGTATATCAAGAGTACTTTGAAACATCCTTTGTAAAGCGACTCATAAAAAATGTGAACCAAAAACAAGACATAGATACTTAGAAGGAAATTTTATTTTAGGTTTTTGATCTCATTTGGCAACGTTTATATTTACTTTTTTTTACTATTTATTTTTATAGATTTTTGAGAAGTGAGCATAAAAATGTGTTTGTTAATTATAGTTTTTTTTTTTATTTTTTGTTTTCAAAAAATAAAAATTTAAACAAAAAATGTAAACAAATAAAGTGTTTTCACTCTAATTTTTTTCTGTTGCAAATATTTTACCAATTTTAACGCCTTACTCATTTTTGCTGCATCATATTAAAATGAATTATTTTATTTAAATATTTTATTAAATTAAAATTACTTTTAGTGAACATAACTAAATTAAATTAATTTAAATATCTAAATTAATATTTCATATATTTTATTAAATTTTAATTTCTAAATGTAGTAAGATTTGAATTATGTTAGTTTCTTATATTCAGTTGCAGCCTTAATAGAACTTAATTAACTTATTTATTAGAAAATTCTCTTTAGAAAATTTTACTCCTTATTTATTTTACTTAGGGGCCGCTTAGAGCTTAACTAACTTAAAAAAATTCCAAAAGTTTTCAAAAGTTTTAACTTTTTCAAACTTTAAAAATTTCTAACGTTTTCAAAAAATTTGTTAAAATCCGTTGGAATAAACCATTATAGTACATTCCAATAAATTTTACCAAATTTTTGAAAAAGTTATACTGACATTTGTACCAAAAGTTTTACAAAACTTTAAAAATTTTTTAGGTTATCTACTAAAATTTTGCTACATGTCACTTTATTTAATTTTTAATGACTTTATATCAAATCAAATATAAATATCTAACTATCATTCAAAATAACTTTTTACATTCTAAATTCTAAAAAATTTCACGTTTGGCTTTTTTTTTTTTAATTTTTTGACACTCCAAGTGACCCCTTATTTAAAAGGTTTAGGAAGTTTATTATACGTTAAAAATTTTTTAATTTGATTTTAAATCTTATTCACTGTCACATAAGTTAAGGCATTTAGGTCTAGACTTGAAAGATGGATCAAAAATAAATTAGTTCAGTTTAAAATTAATAATTTCCATTTCCCATGGACCTACGACACTAGCAAGCTTGTTGGGACCTCGTTAGGAAAAATCGAGACAAATTAATGCAAATTTTGAGTACCTATAGACCTCGTTGGGAGCCACACTAACTGTCTACTGGACAAAAAAAATCCAAATAAAGTAACACATGACTTTGGATACCCATAAAAATAAGAAAGAGAAATAGTTTTCAAACTGTGAAGAATTCTTATCTTGCTTAATTGCATGGAAAGCATAGCTCTAAAATTATTCTGTAGTCCTCACCAGAGACGAGGCCCTAGGATAATAATATAAAGGGGGCTAAAATTTTGTTCAATGAAAAATAGAGAAAGATATTAGTGACTATATAGTCATTAATTTTGACAGTTAGTTTTTTTTTTTTCTTACTATATGTGTGTTTGTATCCTAAAAAAAAAAAGAAAAAAATTTAAAAAATTGTATTCTTTATAAATTATTTTTTTAATTTTTTCAATCAAATTTTACTCATGTGTTATATTTACATTAACTTTTAATTTTTTTGACAAATCAAACATCACTTATAAAAAACACATAAAGACGAATATGAAAAGATAAAAAAAATTTTGAAAGTTAAAATCTATTATATAAATTAGACATCTTTCAAACTCATGGCCCCTGAGGTTACTTGGGCTTCGTCACGAAGCTGCATTTTAATTTATTTTATTTTATTATTACTTTTTTTTTTAAGGATTGCTTGGTGTTGTATCTTCTTAGTTGTTTAATGCCACTATATATATGTACACACAACTTTTGTCATTGTATGCGTTGCATCCTTGTCTTTTGCCTACGTTTGTGTTCATCCATTTGAGGCACTACTACAAAAAATATATAAATATTACAATTTTTAGGTATTATGTTTCACTTTCTATCTCAGTTACAAAAGTATGATTGATCTAAGTAAGTTGTGAGTTGTCTCTTTTCGATTACGGTTTACAACGGTGATAAAAAACTTACAACAATAACATACTAAAAGTGTGATCTTCAATGGTAAAAATCGAGATAAAAAAAAATTTTATGTGATCTTTTATAAGTTTTGATCTCTCTTTGTTTTTGAAAAATCGTGTCAAATGTAGAGAAATGAACACACTAAAAATGGGTTAATTTTAAAAATAATAAAAATTCAGGTGGCAACCTGCTATCAACTTCTTTTCTTGAGATCAACTTCTTTTCTCTTGAAAATAGAAGAAAAATACATCCTTATTTAGTTATGTTAAAAAATAAAATGAAATGATAAATTTTTCTTTTTAAAGTTTCATACTTTGTTCCCTTTTATTTTCCTCTGCAACTAAAAAAATTAAATCATATTTAGTTCAATAAATCTAGAATTTTTTTTTTTATTGGTGATTATTGGTAACTCAACCATAACATATGTAGCTAACATTTACATATATAACATAATTTTGAAAATACTAAAACTATAAAGAAGTCAGCCCTCAATCTTTTGTTTTATCTAATACTACTTTGAAGATTTAATAAAATAACATAGAAATTTTAACAAAGCAAAAAGTAATTGTAAATAATATTTCTCATTTATTGAATGTGGAAGAAGAAAATAAAAGGAATAATGGGGTTATGATGGGTGAGAGAAAGCTCGAACTCTCGAGTTCATAACTTAGAAGCTTTGAGAACAACGCACTAGCCAACTACTTCACCACCCCATATTTATTGAATGAAACTTGAATTATTTTAATTAATTAAAATCTAGCATAGGCTCTCCCCCAGCCTTAACTCAATATGGGTTTGCCTCTAACCAAAACACTTATTTACCTTGCTTAAATTTTGAACATGTAGGTGATACTTTTGTTGCCATTACCCTGATCTTTGATGTCATTGGAATTTATTTTGTTGATACTGCCTTTTTGATCAAGTGGAGACAACGAAGAAAAAGAAAAAGAGATATTGAGTGATTTTTCAAAAATAGAGTTTGATGAGATTGGTACTAATGAGGATCGAAATACAACAACAGAAAATTCTGAACATGGAGTAGAAGAACCCAAGGAGGGAATGATGTTCGACACACCAAATGAAGCTTATCTCTATTACTTAAGACATAGTAAAGAAAAGGGTTTTGCTATGGCAAAAAGAAACTCAGGAAAGGAAAAAGACATAAATTTGAGGCATGTAACTTTTCAATGCAATCGCGGCGGAAAAGCAAAGGTAACAACAACTAATTCGGTCAAACCACAACCACAAACAAAAATTGAGTGTCTAGCTTGCCTTTATTTGTCTAGATACCTAGATGGAAATTGGAGGTTAAATCGGGTTACCTTGGAGCACAATCATGAAAATAGCCCGACAAAGTCTAGGTTTCATAAGAGTTATAGAGTCCTTAATGAACAAGTAAAAAGAAAACTCATATTGAATGATAAAGTCGGGATTCAGTTGCATAGAACTTATGACTCCCTTCAGATTCAAGCCGGGAGGCATGAGAACCTTCCATTTCTTGAGAAAGATTGTCCAAATTATTTGGATAAAATTTGACATTTATGACTGATGGAAAGAGATGCAAAGGCGACGCACAGTTATTTCATGAAAATGAAAGCAGGCAATTCTAACCGTTTTTTTTCACATAAATTTGGATGATGAGGGCCGATTAAGAAATGTATTTTGAGCTGATGCAAGGAGTAGAGCAGCTTGTAAGGAGTTTGGTGATATTGTAGCGTTTGACACAACGTATTTGATAAACAAGTATGACATGCCTTTGCTCCATTTGTAGGCGTTAATCATTATGGTCAATCGATATTATTGGGATTTGGACTTGTCTCTCATGAAGACACAAAGTTATTCTCGTGATTATTTAAGACTTGGATGACATTTATTATTTAGTATGTAGCACTCATTTCCCTTGCAGATTGTTAGGTCAAATTTCATCTAATGCACTTGTACACTTGAATAGCCTGTGATATATGGAAGGGGACCAATGCCGAAGGGCTGTATATGGTGCCCATGGTTCTACTAGATGGTCAAATGGTTATGTTTTGTAAGTTGTTATTATTGTACGGTAGTGTCGCTTGTAAGTGACTAGCATTGAAGAAATTTTAATGATTTTACTTTGAAATTATGCAGACAATCACCTGGAATGAAGAGATGTTTGATAATTTACTTGTATCTGTTTCTCTGCAATTAAGAAATTTACGTTGAAATTCATCCAATATAAGTTGTTTTCTTAATCCAGGAATGGTCGACTCATCCTACCATACTGATTTTGGATACAAGTAATTATCTAGCTGTAGTTTCTCTTTTGTGGATTCCAGGATTGGTTTTGAATGCCAAGTAAACTGGGTCTCATGCCATTTGCTATAGCTGTTGGTGTTAACGGAACTTTCAGGCTTTTGTGCCATCGACACCAAGGGAATTGGATTGTATTGTCTGTCAATTCAATGGATATGGAACACTAGTAGTTTCGTAACTGTGATTCTTCTCTCTTTTGATATTTTTTTACTCTCTCTCAAATCCCTAGCTTCTCTGATTTAAATTGGAGATGGTCTCAAAAGCCTGCAACTTGGGTTTTAGATTAGATTCATGTAAGTAAATATGCCCGTGGCCATCTGATGTTTGGATTATGGTAATATATAGCGGTATCCAACATTTTGCAAGCCTTTTTCATTTTTTGTTTCCTATTTATGCTAAACTAAGCCATAATTTTGACTAAATTTTTGAATATATGATCCATGTGTAAAATGAAAATTACTGTTAGTAATTGGTAACTACCATTCAATTACCTCCCCCTCCCAAAAAAAAAAAATTAAAATAAAATCAAATCAAAATAAAAAAACAAAAATAAAATAAGTTACAGTTAAACGAGCTTAGCTCGTTGTTAAAGTTCAATCTTTGACAAATTTTTCTGATGTGAAATGTAATTTTACAGAGAATTTTAGAGAGAGCGTAGGAAAATAAAGTCTAGTATTCTCGTGAAAAAACACTTTTTGTAAAGTAATCTTTTCAATGTATTTCCTTTTGGTTGATTAGGCTTACACCAGACCACATCAAACCTTCACGGGTTTGATCTATATGATATTTTATTTTGTTATCAATCTTCTATCTTCATCTTAATTCAATTCTAGCCTCAAGTAACAACGAAAGCAACTCTGCCTAATAGTTTAGTACAACATGAAACCGTTAATACCCTTAACTTAAAACTATTTTCATATTGATCAATCCCCATTAGCATTGAGAAAGCTGCTCCTGAATCAAAGTTTGGAACTAGGTTATGTGCAAGTATTAAATTAATACCCCAAAAAAATTTATAAAATAAAAAAAATAAAGGCATGGCTGAAATTTACAATTTCAAACAAAGCATAGTGAACAGAGATTATGTAACCGATACAGAAATATAAGTTAGTAGAAAAAGGAAAAAGAAAGGCAAGCTTTTTGTAGACGTTGTGCGGAAGTAAGTAGCAGTATCAGCGAGCTCTTAAGACATTTTTCTAATTCATCCAAACGACTAGTCCCATCGGTTTTTATTCATATGGGTCGAGCAGTGCTGTAATCCCAATTGTCTTCTTCATCTTCTTGTTCTGTACCGCTACGACCTCAGACCACCCTATTAGAAGAAGAAGGGTAGTCCTTGCGCTTTTTCTTGATTTTGCGAGCTGTGGCTCTTCATAATGCCCGCCACACATCCGAGCCACTTAATAATACATCTCTCTTCCGATTCCGGTTCTTGTTTTTGCTGTTTTGAATTTGAGCATTGGAATGATGAGTTACTGCTACCATTATATTAGCCCCTGTGCGAATTGAATTTGCTACTTCGTAGATTGAATTCGAGAGCGGTGAGGACGGTGCGACCTAAAGTTGCGACTCCTTTGTCGGAATTGTTGTGGTGGTTGGCGTCGGTCGGCGTTGAAATTGGCTTAAGACGGCGAGGGCAAAGCATGTGTGGGCCGGTTTGGTGGTTGCCACGCGAGCACATGGTGATGGAGTCTCCATTGGCATTGCCGTGGAAGACGATGATGAGGCCCACCGACAACGAAAAGTCTACAAGTACTGTTCTCAAGTCCCGCGTTGAATATATATTTTCTTGGAGAGAGTTCTTCCGAGTGAATGGTAGTTGCCGGAGTTAGAGGCCGAGGTAGAGGTGGTCGCTGGCAGCAATGGAGGGCACGGTACTGGTTATTATATTTGAAATAGGCGCGAAATTCTTTGTGAATTTGGAGTAATAAAAAGTGAGGTAAAATGAAATAAAATATAATTTGGAGAATTTTTTTGCTTTGGGTGCACACATCTCAAACTGTATTTTTTAGAGATGAATAGTAAAATTCTAGTTCTGACGGATCAGATTCCCGTTTGGACAGATTCAAAATTTTGGACAGTCATACTTTCTTTGCACTACAATACGTCCAAATGATCCATTTGGACAGAAATTGGCCGCGCAAATCTGTCGGAACGGTATCTACAATCCGTTGGAACGGTTTCTTCGACCCCACAAAAAATAGTCAAAGTGAGTGTCATTTGATAATTTAAGAATCTATAGTAAAAATAGTGAAAAAAATTTTACTCTTTGATTAATCGAACTCTAGTTATCGATTTTTTTTTAAATATTAAATTTTTTTTAAATTTTGAGAAAGCATGTATATATAAAAATGTATAAAAAGTTTTAGTAATATTTATTCAAATTTAGTGCGTGAAACACATTCTTAATTTAAATTCCATCTCCCTTTTTTTTTTTCAAATTAAGTGGAGCCCACTGATAAGCGAGCCACGCGAGACTTTGAAGCGGTCGGCGTAGACTTTTCGTAATAACATTTATATTTCCTCGACATATTACATCATTTAGACAATGAAAAAAACGTGTGAGAAATATCATTCCTTCCGCAAATATTATTAACTTATGGTTCAAGAATTACCCACAAAAAAAAAAAAAAAACTTGTGCTTCAAAAATCATGCAGGTGTAAATACCACGCGTCTTAATGATATTTCATCAATTAGACAATGAAAAAAAACGTGTGAGAAATGTCATTCCTTTCGCAATTATTGGCTCCGTTTAGAGTTCTCTAAAATAAAATAAAATTTTATAAATATCTACAAATATGAATTACGAAATAATAAAATTTAAAATTTTCACTAACTACACGAATTATGAGATATTTATTTTTATAATTTTATACTATTTTATATAATTATTAACTTATGGCTCAAGAATTACCCAAAAAAAAAAAAAACTTGTGGTTCAAAAATCATGCAGGTGTATATACCACACGTCTTAGTTCCCGCGGGACTTGGTGTCGGTTTGACAGCATAATTTTTGATAAATTTAAGCATGGTTTGAGAACTCATACTAAAAGTATGCTTTTTTTAGTTTATTATAACTTGAGCTAATGGTTAAATTTGAAATTACGGAATAACCTTTTTATTGGATATTTGTATCTTCAAGATAATTTTAAAAAATAGTATAAAATAACGAGGGTAAAAACGTCAATATATAAAAATAGCATACTTTTAGCATACTTCCCAAACGCAAAAAAAAACAAGTGATAAGGTTCCCAAACCATGCCTTTAAGTAAAAAAAATTGCTAAAAGTTAGCACATGTCAAAGGACCTCTTGGTCATCTTATTTTTGTTAATAATAATAATAATAATAAATTTTAAATAAACAATAAAATTAAAACAATAAACATTAAATATATGTAGACATCATAGAAATATAGGAGAAACGATAAATAATATTTATTTTCAAGAAAATAATTAATGGACAAGCCCATCACAAATTACTCCAATAGATCTTAACTGGCAAGTTACAGTTAAAATGTCAATAAAGAAGGGTATCAAATTGAACGTGATATGCCAGATATTAATGCATTTGCCCAGCAAGTTCTTGATGAAAATGTAATAGTTCAATGTGATGGTGATATCAATTGGATTAGAGAGACCGTTGAAAAAGATACTATTGACTTACATGACTAATAAAGGGTTGTTCACTTTTTTCCTTCCAAATTTCAAGAATATGTTTAACTTTTTTGTTTAAGAATGGTTTTAGTCATTGCGTGAAATTTATTTATCTTATGAACATATAAACAAATATGTCAGGATGTAAGAGAAGAGATCATCCAAGCACGATGGACGAGTTACTGCGTCAGGGCCAATCTCATACGCTGACAGGGGACCCTAGTCGACCAATGCCTATAGTAAGTCCCTCTGCCACGTCTACAGAGGACCATAGCCCACTGACACCACCAGTGGGTCCTCGCGTCATGCATCACACATTTACACCCAGTTCATCATCATCTCAGATCTAACCATCCACTCGGGGGCCGACCGCATCGACACCTGCACCAGCATGATCAAGATCTTCCTTGTCTATGCCAGTAGGGCCTTCTCTATCTACCGCTATTGCATCGACCTCTAGATAGAGTGGTATAATTTGAATTTTATGTTTAACACTTATATGAAATAATTTCAATTTTTGTAACTAATACGAGTTTATTGTTAATAGGTTCTACTACAACAACTACATCTTCCAGCTGGGGCAGGGGCCCTGCTAGAGGGATTACTTCATGAAATTTTGGTACCCTTTGTGATGTGCAGTTTGACGACACATTTCACCTAGTTGAGGCAAGGGCTCGCCAGTTCATTAGCCAATTAGGCCATATGGTACGAGACCCACATAGATTTTCCTTGACTATGCTCGATTGAACTGCCTTTCCTGAAGATACATAAGATTGACTTTGGGAGGAGGTTAAGATAGGACGTTTATTTCTATCTTAACTTCACGGTTATTATACGATGTGTCAATTTACAACACATTTTGGTTAATAAAATTTCTCCGCCCTACTCAGGATAATTTGAGGTCGTGTCCTGATGACTTCAGGCCAGCTTGCATGGCAAAGTGCCAAAAGTTGTGGAAAGATCACATGAACAAGGTGAAGAAAGACTATTGGGAGAAGAACATGGATGCCCTGAACCTTTTTCAGCGAGTCCTGTGGGTGTTATCCCCTCACAGTGGCTTGAGCTGGTCCAGTACTGGTCGAGCGAGGGAGTGAGAGTGAGTAGTTCACACTATTTTGTTAATTTCATTTGATATTTAAAAAAAAGAAACGTAAACATAACTATCCAAAATAAATGTAGGAAGAGGCAGAGTGGAATCCCCAAAACCGCTCGATGTAGGGCCCTTCTCATAGTCTTGGGACTCGACACATTATACAGGTCCAACACCAGGTAAACTTCCACATTAGACCGTACGAGTTATTCAATTTCTTAGCAATTCATATCTACATATATCATTGACATAATTTGTCCTCCAACAGTTACGTGAAGAGAGTGCGCTTACCAACCAGATGTTTATGTGGACGGTGAGTCGCAGACTCGAACACCTCGAGGTTGCAGCTCTTGTAGTTAGTATTTATCTCTACGCAATAATTTTATTTACCTATTACGATATTTATTTATTTATCTTTCTAATTTGGTTCCAAATAATATACTGGCCCGGTTTGAGGCTCGGTTGGCCCAGTTGCCAGATGAGGAGTAGCAGGTGGCTATTAGGCGGGATGAGATATTCCACGCCATCATTGGCCAGGATGGGCATAGATACACACTGACATGTGGTACGGGCATACCGCGTTCTACCATCATACGAGCGGAGTCATCCAGAGTTAGTTTGTGTTAGGGCTTATGCTTACGTACTAACAAGGAAAAGAATAAGCTGATCTAGTCTTTTCGCTAGGAGATGGACGCGCAGGTAGAGGATATCTGGGCAAAAATGGAAGTGCAGATGCAGGCCCAGGTATAGGCCCAAGTGCAGGTCCAGGTACAAGCTCAGGTGCAGGCATAGTTCACAGAGTTAGAGCAGCGACTAGCTCAGGGCCGTGTCCCCACAGCTCATGCTTCTGATCCACCGATTCGTACTCATAATTTGTATTTAAATTTAATTTAATTGTTTTAGGAATATATATTTATGTCTGCTATTAATTATATACTGTTTTATTGTAGGCCCCAAACACTAGCAATGGTCACCAAGCGAGACACGAGTCCGTTGGTGAGGCCATGCATGATCCAGCAGGCTCAGATGATCAGCATCGGGTATAAGTTTATGAATATGTTTTAGTTTTCTAACTCTAAAATAATTTAACTATATGTACTTCAATTTATTTTGTAAATTTAAGATTTTAGTTCTATCTATAGATTCTTTATTATTGTTTTATGCACATTGAGAAAAAAGTTCTAAAGTTATTAATTTTGAAATACAAACACTAAAAAAAGTTATAAATTTTGAAACATAAAAACTTAGAACTTAGAAATCAAAAATTAGAACTTGGCCTCTAACGGCCTAAACTGAGGAAATGAGCTCCGATGCTCGTCAAGCTCGAGGGGCATCATCTTTGGACCATTAGTGACCTGTCGAAATGAACGGTGAATGAATCTGACCCCCGGGGTGCCCGGAATCCTTGAAAGTACGTTTAGTTGAAACTTGAAACTTAGAAATCAAAAGTTGGCCTCTAACGGCCCAAACTGAGCAAGCAGGCTTCGGTGCCTATCAACCTCAAGGGGTACGATCTTCAGACCATTAGTGACTTATAGGAATGAACGGTGTGTGAATCCGACACTTGGGGTGCCCGGAATCCTTGAAAGTACGTTTAAGTTGAAACTTGAAACTTAGAAATCAAAAGTTGGCCTCTAATGGCCCAAACTGAGCATACGAGCTCTGATACCCGTCAAACTCGAGGGGCACAATTTTCAAACCATTAGTGACCTATATGAACAAACGGTGCGTGAATATGACACCTAGGGTGTCTAGAATCCTTGAAAGTACGTTTAAGATGAAACTTAAAACTTAGAAATCAGAACTTGGCCTCTAACAACCCAAACTATGCAGGCAGGCTCCGATGCCTATCAAACTCGAGGGGCTTGATCTCCATACCATTAATGACATGCAAGAATGAATGGTGCATGAATCCGACACCCAGGGTGCCCGAAATCCGGGAAAGTACGTTTAAGTTGAAACTTGAAACTTAGGAATCAGAAGCTGGTCTCTAACAGCCCAAACTGAGTAAGCGGGCTCTGTTGACCATCAAACTCGAGGGGCATGATCTTTGGACCATTAGTGACTTGGAGGAATGAACGGCGCATGAATCCAACATCCGACTAGCCCGAAATCCTTGAAAGTACGTTTAAGTTAAAACTTGAAACTTAGAAATCAGAACTTGCCCTCTAACGGCCCAAATTGAGCAGACGGGCTTTGATGCTCGTCAAACTCGAGAGCACAATCTTTGGACCGTTAGTGACTTGTAGGAATGAACAGCGCGTGAATCTGACACCCAGGGTGCCCGGAATCCTTGAACGTATGTTTAAGTTAAAACTTAAAATTTAGAAATCAAAACTTGTTCTCTAACAGCCCAAACTAAGTAGATGGGCTCCGATACCCGTCAAACTCGAGGGACACGATCTTCGTGCCATTAGTGACCTGTAAGAACGAACGATGTGTGAATCCAACACCCGGGGCGCCCGAAATCATACAAAATGTTTTTTAACTTCAAATTTTTGAACTATATCACTCTTAATATTAATTTTACGAAATTTTATTTATTTATATTTACAATTTTGTTGACCAATAAAATTTATTTTTGTTTCAGGTTGATTGACTGGTACTACAGTGGACATCTTGCTTTGTTTTCTTGTTTTTTTCGTCTGAAATTGTTTAAGACTTTTTCTTTTCTTTTTGTAATTCAAAGACATTGCACATTTATTAATATAAATAAAAAGTCTTTTATCAGCTTATTTTCTTATTGTGTGTATGTACATGATTTACTTTAATTTTAGTATTTAGTTTTATAAAATTTTACAAAACAAGTATATGTACAGGAACCAAATAGCAAAAATTAAAAAGAAAAGTGAAAAAAAAAACTAAATATTAGCGATCGCCTAAAGATCTTTCCAAAGCCAGTAGGAAGCCGTCACTAAAGGTACTTTTAGCGACTGCCATGGTGGTCGCTAATAATTGACAATCACCCATCCTCCAATGGTCGCTAAAGGCGGTCGCTAATAGTTTTTAGTGTTGAATTTGTAACAGCCAATCATTGGCAGTTGCTAAGCAGTCGCTAGAAATTATTAGCAACTATTTTTTTATTTTTAGTGACTACCAGTGGCAGTTGCTAATAATCTTTTTTCTACTAGTGTTAAGAAAATATATGAGTAATGTTTTGAATATTCTAATAACATTTAGTGTAATTTCTAAATTTTTTGAGTATTTAATCAACTGGTATAAGAGTTCAGACGAATTAAAGAGCACATTATAAGTTTATTATCTCATTAAGATATGTTTTCTAAATAAAAACTTATAAGATTATTGTGTAAATATAATTGTGATTCATAGTGGTCCAAGGTGATTATTGTGTTATTTTACAAACTTGTGCGGTTACAAGTAATGTGCGTGTAATTAGTTAAAATGTTTAAGGTGAATTAGGATATGTTTGTTAAAAAAAAAAAAAAAAGCTTTTAGCTTTTTTTGTAACTTTTTTTTACGTCTTATGTGATATATATATATATATATATATATATATATATATATATATATATATATATTTTTGACAAAAAATTTATTTTCGTTTTAGAAGGTATAGCTTTTAGGCATGTTAATTGTATTTTAAAAAAAATTCAAAAAAATCATATGTGTTTAGGTAAAAGTTATCTGTTCGGTAAAAAAGTAAGAAAAAGTTGATTTTTTTTTTTTTTTAAAGAATGCGATTGATAAGTCTAAAAGTTACAAAACCAAACCAAACCAAACCAAACCAAACCAAGCCTTTTCCCACTAGGTGGGGTCGGCTATATGGATTTGTCGACGTCAATTTGATCTGTTTAGGGGCATGTCCTCCGATAAATCTAGGTAGGTTAGGTCATGTTTAATGGTTTCTTTCCGTTAAACATTACAACTTCTAAAAAAATTAAATTTTAGTAAAAAAATCATATAACACAAAAAAAAAGCTAAAAACCTTATATATATATATATATATATATTTGTAACCAAACACAACTTTAGTGGGACTAACCCTAGTAAGATATTAATTTTACCCCCAAAACCAATCACACATTCGTACAAAGGTAGGAACGTGCTTGAAATTCGTACAAAGGTAAGAACATGCTTGAAAGTTGCACCGTAAAGCACTAGACGCTTTGTTTGGTTAAAAAAGAAAAAGAGCTTTTTTTTTAAGATTTTTTTATATAACTTTTTTTTATCAAATTTTGATTTTTTAAAAAAATTATGATTCTTAAGTGTGTTAATTGAATTTGAAAAAAATTGAAAAAATCATGCCTATTTGAATAAAAGTTATGAATTTAGACAAAAATGTAATGAAAAATTAATTTTTTTAAACTTTTTTTTCTTTTACTCAAATAGATATGAATTTTTTTTATTTTTAATGAATGCTAACATGCCTAAAAGTTATATTTTTTTTTAAAAAAATTCATATTTTAGTAAAAAAGTTATAAAAAAAAGGTTGAGAAACTAAAAAACGAAAGCTCTTTTTCACTATAACTTTCCCTATTATACAGGACTTCCCAGGTCTTTTTGACGAGGCAGTGTCAGAATTGATTTCCTCAGTATAACAAGTTAAAGGGATATTTTCAACTGATAGTTTTGTTCAATAATTCAGATTACTTTTTTTCCCTCTCTTTATTTTGGTTTTTTTTTTTTTTTTGTCACTTTATATAAAAATATGTTCTCCTACCATTCTTATATTTTTTTGAACTTTTTTACAAAAATTTTAAATTAATATTTTAAAAATATGATAATATTTGTAATAAATAAATTATTATTTTTAAAAACTATATGAATACCTATTAGACAAAGTCAAATAAAATTATTTATATATAAAAAGTGACATTTATACTTTAATTTTTAAAAAAAATTTAAAAATAAATATTTAAATTAAAATTAAATTTTGATGTATATAAAATGTAAAATACATGCACTTTTATATTCTTTTTGACATCTATATAACAAGAAAGTTCAAGAGAATATTTTCAATCGCTGGATTTGTTCAATGGTCTAAATTACTTTTTTTCCCTTTTTATTTTGGCTATCTTATTGTCACTCATTTCTCTCCTCTTACCTTATCCACCCATTAGTTTCATGACATCTGAACTCAATTGATCTTTACTCTCTTAAATGTATCTTGCAATATAACATATTATTTAATTATTTTACAAATTTATTTTTAAACTATTTTTTGACCAAATCATCTTTTTGTAACTTTAACATGCGATTTCTAGTTTGGTACAAACTGTAGGTGTCATCGCACGATATCTCACATGTCCAATTTGCCCCACAATATCATCCTTTCTTTCCCACCAGCCACCACATGCATCCTAAGTGTCAACCTTCTATCATCATCATCATCATCTCACGGTCAGCTTCTAGAGTTTTCTGTTTTTCCTCTTTTCCCCTTTCTAATTCTATTTCGAGAAACCAACTGCTCTAGGACAGTTGGCTAGAGCTTTTGGCTTCCCTAAAGGAGGTCAGGAGTTCAACTCCAATGCTCAACAAGTCTTGGAGGTACCCACACAAGGTGTGAGCCTTGAACTTAACTGGTTCACATGGTTTGTGAGGTATTGCGCGAGCTCCCGGTTTACTCATCAATTACGCAGTTCGTTGAGGGCTGCAATAAATCGGTGGGGTACCGGATCACAAAAAAAAAATTCTATTTCGAGAAATAAAGATGGGTAAATTCGTTGAGGAACTCAATTCTATAAAAAAAAAATCGCTATTTTCAAGCAAAAATACAACATCCCAGATACTGTAGATATTAGGTTAGCCAACAAGGGTGACCAAGAGTTGGGGATGTTTCCTATAGTAGCCATAACAAAAGGGGGTTTGAGGTTTCCTATTTCCCTTTTTTCTTCGAAAAATATTTCACATAATTAATCTCTCATAGGTTTTTATCCCACAACTTCTATAGGATAGTTAATAGGGTAACTTTGTGGTTGTAACTTTGTAACCCGTTTTATGTAGTGAAACAAGTTTGTGATTTTTTTCAGTTTGGGTTTCCACGTTAAAATCGATCCTTGTGTCACTATATTTTTCGACATTTGTTGTTTGACTGATTGTTTGATACTAGTGCTTCACGTAATTTTTCATTAGTAAAAAATTATATAAAAAAGATTGAGAAACTAAAAAATGAAAACTCTTTTTCACTATAACTTTTCCCATTATACAGGACTTCCTGGGTCTTTTTGACAAGGCAGTGTCAGAATTGATTTCATCTGTATAACAAGGAAGTTAAAGGGAATATTTTCAACCGTTAGATTTGTTTTATTGGTTCAAATTACGTTTTTTCTTCTCCTCATTTTGGTTTTTTTTTTCTCACTTTATATAAAAACATGCTCTCTTACTCTTCCTATATTTTTTTAAATATTTTCTATAAGAATTTTAAATTAATATCTTAAAAATATGATAATATTTGTAATAAATAAATTATTATTTTTAAAACTATATGAGTACCTATTAGACAAGTCAAATAAGATTATTTATCTATAAAAAAAGTGATATTTATACTTTAATTTTTTAAAAAAAATCTTACAAAATAAATATTCAAATTAAAATTAAATTTAAATGTACATAAAATCTAAAATACATACACTTTTATATTCTTTGTGACTTCTATATAACAAGAAAGTTCAAGAGAATATTTTCAGTCGTTGGATTTGTTAAACGGTCTAAATTACTTTTTTTCCTCTTTATTTTGGTTATCCTGGTGTCACTCATTTCTCTCCCCTTGCCTTATCCACCCATTAATTCCACAACATCTGAACTCGATTGATTTTTACTCTCTTAAATACATCTTACAAAATAAAACAAATTATTTAATTATTTTACAAATATATTTTTAAACTATTTTTTGACCAAATCATTTTTTGTAACTTTAAGTACACGCAATTTCTAGTTTCGTACAACAGCAGGTGCATCAGAGGACATCTCACATGTACAATTTCCTCCACAACTATCATCCATTCTTTCTCACCAGCCACCACATGCATTCTAACTGTCAACCTTCTATTATTATTATCATCATTATCATCATCATCACCATTATCATCATCGTCGTCGTTGTCGTCGGATCTTCTTAATTAATATTGTGCCAAATCCTAAATTGCTTCGAAATTAAAATTAAAAACTCTCGCAAAAAATTAGTTTAGTTATACTATTATAATGATCGTCATATTTTACGAGAAATTTGGTACAATATGATTGAAAATTAGGTAGGTTAAGGTAACATTTAAGAAACAAAAAAGTTTTTATTTTAAACTTTTTTTTAACTTGCCATTAGCCATTAAAAACTAGTTTTTTTTTTTTACTTGGGAATAAAAAATACTAATTTTGTAATGGTTAATTTCTTAATTTTCTATTTATTTAACATATTTATCTTTTATGTTTAAAAAAAATAAAACGTTGGAGAATAATTTTGATTATTTAAAAAAAAAATTAAAATGCAGAGAGATTAAAGGTTAGGCTAGTTGTTTCCCTAATGCAACCTATTAACGTGGTGAGGTAACGTTTCCGTGTACTCTCTAGTTCCTTCGCAGAGATCTATTATTATTATTATTACAAAGCACAACCCTATAAATTCCCTTCAAAACCAGACGGCAAATAATATAGTGCATTTTCCTCCTGTTTCTCTCTTGACATTTTGCAGAAGGTAGGAGCTCCTAACTAAAAATGTCGAGCAGATCCCCCTCTCCTCTGGTGTTGACAGTGAGGCGTAATAAGCCAAGGCTCGTTGTGCCAGCAAAGTCGACACCCCCGTGAGCTAAATGAACTCTCGGACATTGACGACCAAGAAGGTCTTCGGTTTCAGGTTCCGATTATAATGTTCTACAAAAACAATGCTTCCACGGAAGGAAAAGATCCTCCTCAGCTCATTAGAGGAGCACTATCGAAAGCGCGTGTGTTTTACCACCCATTTGCAGGCAGGGTGTTGTGGAAGGGCCTAACCGAAAGCTAAGTGGACTGCACAAGCGAAGGGGTTATGTTCATAGAGGCAGAGACTGATGTGAGGCCCGACCAGATTGGGGATGAAAATCTCCCAGCTGCCTGTCCTTAATTGGAAGAGCTCCTTCACGACGTTCCTGGCTCTGATGGAGCCATTGCCTGGCCTCTCTTATTAATTCAGGTAATTCAAACGGTACGAGGAAACTATGGCTCCGTATAGTTGGAGTACCAATTTAATTAAAAAATTTTAAAAATCTTGAAAACTTTTTTGATTTTTTCTTTTATTATACAAATTATAAGAGTTCAACTTTTATCCCTTTTTACCCCACCAAATACATTTTATATTTGGACGTTGTGGAAAGAAAAATAAAACAAAAAGAAATTGTGAAAAGGTCTACTTGGCTCGGGGGAGAGAGGGGAAAGAGAGAGTGATGATGTAAACAATATAAAGGAATATTTTTATATATCTTTTTTTTTTTTTTTTTTGAAGGTCATATAATCCATGGAGTATATCAAGAGTACTTTGAAACATCCTTTGTAAGGCGGCTCATCAAAAATGTGAAACAAAAACGAGACATAGATACTTACAAGGAAAATTGAAAATTTTATTTTAGGTTTTTGATCCCATTTTATAATGTTTATATTTACTTTTTTTTTATTTATTTTTATAAATTTTGGAAAACTGACAATAAAAACATGTTTATTATATTTTTTTATTTTTTGTTTTCAAAAAAATAAAAATTTAAACAAAAAATGTAAAAAAAAAAATACTTTCACTCTAATTTTTTTCTATTGCAACATTTTGCCAATTTTAACGTCTTGCTTATTTTGTTGCATCACATTAAAATAAATTATTTTATTTAAATATTTTATTAAACTAAAATTACTTTTAGTAAATACAACTAATTAAATTAATTTAAATATCTAAATTAATATTTAATATATTCTATTAATTTTTAATTTCTAATTAAATACAATAAGAATTGAATTATGTTGGTTTCTTATATTCAGTTGCAGCCTTAATAGAACTTAATTAACTTATTTATTAGAAAATTCTATGTAGAAAATTTTACTCCTTATTTATTTAGTACTTAGGGGCCGTTTAGAGCTTAACCAACTTAAAAAAAATTCTAAAAGTTTTCAAAAGTTTTAACTTTTTCAAACTTTAAAAATTTCTAACGTTTTTAAAAAATTTGTCAAAATCCGTCAGAATAAACTATTATAGTGCATTCTAATGAATTTTATCATATTTTTTAAAAAGTTATACTAACATTTGTACCAAAAATTTTACAAAATTTTCAAAACTTTTAAGGTTATCTGCTAAAATTTTCTACGTGTCACTTTATATAATTTTTAACGACTTTATACCAAATCAAATATAAATATCTAACTATCATTCAAAATAACTTTTTACATTCTAAATTCTAAAAAATTTCACTTTTGGTTTTTTTTTTTTGACATTCCAAACGGCCCCTTATTTAAAAGGTTTAGGAAGTTTATTATATGTTAAAAATTTTTTTAATTTGATTTTAAATCTTATTCACTGTCACATAAGTTAAGGCATTTAGGTCTAGACTTGAAAGATGGATCAAAAATAAACTAGTTCAGTTTGAAATTAATAATTTCCATTTCCCATGGACCTACGACACTAGCAAGCTTGTTGGGACCTCGATAGGAAAAATCGAGACAAATTAATACAAATTTTGAGTACCTATAGACCTCGTTGGGAGCCACGCACTAACAGTCTACTGGACAAAAAAAATCCAAATAAAGCAACACATGACTTTGGATACCCATAAAAATAAGAAAGAGAAATGGTTTTCATTTCTCCTCAACTCGAGGAATTCTTATCTTGCTTAATTGCATGCAAAGCATAGCTCTAAAATTATTCTGTAGTCCTCACCAGAGACGAGGCTCTAGGATAATAATATAAAGGGGGCTAAAATTTTGTTCAATGAAAAATAGAGAAAGATATTAGTGACTATATAGTCATTAACTTTGACAATAATTACTTAGTTTTTTTTTTTTTTTCTTACTATAAGAGTGTTCGTATCCTAAAATAAAAAGAAAAAAATTAAAAAATTCTATTCTTTATAAATTATTTTTTTAATTTTTTCAATCAAATTTTACTCATGTGTTATATTTACATTAACTTTTAATTCTTTTAACAAATCAAACGTCACTTATAAAAAAACACATAAAGACGAATATGAAAAGATAAAAAAAAAATTGAAAGTTAAAATCTATTATATAAATTAGACATCTTTCAAACTCATGGCCCTTGAGGTTACTCGGGCTTCGTCAAGCTGCATTTTATTTTATTTTATTTTATTTTATTTTATTACTACTTTTTTTTTTTTTTTAAGGGATTGCTTGGTGTTGTATCTTCTTAGTTGTTTAACGCCACTATATATATATACACACAACTTTTGTCTTTGTATGTGTTGCATCCTTGTCCTTTGCCTAGGTATGTGTTCATCCATTTGAAGCACTACTACAAAAATATATAAATATTACAATTTTTAGGTATCATGTTTCACTTTCTATCTCAGTTACAAAAGTGTGATTGATTTAAGTAAGTTGTTAGTTGTCTATTTTCGATTACGGTTTACAGCGGTAATCAAAAACTTACAACAATAACACACTAAAAATGTGATCTTCAATGGTAAAAACCGAGATGAAAAGAAATTTTATGTGATCTTTTATGAGTTTTGATCTCTCTTTGTTTTTGAAAAACCGTGTCAAATGTAGACAAATGAACACACTAAAAATAGGTTACTTTTAAAAATAATAAAAATTCAGGTGGCAACCTGCTATCAACTTCTTTTCTCTTGAAAATAGAAGAAAAATACATCCTTATTTAGTTATGTTAAAAAATAAAATGAAATGATAAATTTTTCTTTTTAAAGTTTCATACTTTATTCTCTTTTATTTTCCTCTGCAACTAAAAAAATTAAATCATATTTAGTTCAATAAATCTATAATTTTTTTTTATTGGTGATTATTGGTAACTCAACCATAACGAATGTAGCTAACATTTACCCTTATAACATAATTTTGGAAATACTAAAACTATAAAGAAGTCAGCCCTCAATCTTTTGTTTTGTCTAATACTACTTTGAAGATTTAATAAAATAACATAGAAATTTTAACAAAGCAAAAAGCAATTGTAAATAATATTTCTCATTTATCGAATGTGAAAGAAGAAAATAAAAGAAATAATGGGTTTTGATGGGTGAGAGAAGGCTCGAACTCTCAAGTTCATAACTCAAAAGCTTTGAGAACAACGCACTAGCTAACTACTCCACCACCTCATATTTATTGAATGAAACTTGAATTATTTTAATTAATTAAAATCTAGCATAGGCTCTCCCCCACCCTTGACTCAATATGGGTTTGCCTCTAACCAAAACACTTATTTATCTTGCTTAAATTTTGAACATATAGGTGATGCTTTTGTTGCCATTACCCTAATCTTTGATGTCATTGGAATTTATTCTGTTGATACTGCCTTTTCGATCGAGTGGATACAATGAAGAAAAGGAAAAAGAGATATCGAGTGATTCTTCAAAGATAAAGTTTGATGAGATTGGTACTAATGAGGATTGAAATACGACAACGGAAAATTCTGAACATGAAGTAGAGGAACCCAAGGAGGGAATGATGTTCGACACACCAAATGAAGCGTATCTCTATTATTCAAGACATAGTAAAGAAAAGGGTTTTGCTGTGACAAAAAAGAAACTCGGGAAAGGAAAATGACATAAATTTGAGGCATGTAACTTTTCAATGCAATCAGGGTGGAAAAGCAAAGGTGACAACAACCAATTCGGTCAAACCACAACCACAAACAAAAATTGAGTGTTTAGCTTACCTTAATTTGTCTAGATACCTAGATGGAAACTAGAGGTTAAATCAGGCTACCTTGGAGCACAATCATGAAAATAGCACGACAAAGTCTAGGTTTCATAAGAGCTATAGGGTCCTTAATGAACAAGTAAAAAGAAAACTCATATTGAATGATAAAGTCGGGATTCAGTTGCACAGAACTTATGACTCCCTTCAGATTCAAGCCGGGGGGCATGAGAACCTTCCATTTCTTGAGAAAGATTGTCCAAATTATTTAGATAAAATTTGACATTTACGACTGATGGAAGGAGATGCAAAGGCGACGCACAACTATTTCATGAAAATGAAAGCAAGCAATTCTAACTTTTTTTTTTCACATAGATTTGGATGATGAGGGCCAATTAAGAAATGTATTTTGGGCTGATGCAAGGAGTAGAGCAGCTTGTAAGGAATTTGGTGATATTGTAACATTTGACACAACGTATTTGATAAACAAGTATGACATGCCTTTGCTCCATTTGTAAGCGTTAATCATTATGGTCAATCGATATTATTGGGATTTGGACTTGTCTCTCATGAAGACACAAAGTTATTCTCGTGATTATTTAAGACTTGGATGAAATTTATTATTTAGTATGTAGCTCTCATTTCCCTTGCAGATTGTTAGGTCAAATTTCATCTAATGCACTTGTACACTTGAATAGCCTGTGATATGTGGAAGGGGACCAATGCCGGAAGGGATGTATATGGTGCCCATGGTTCTACCAGATGGTCAAATGGTTATGTTTTGTAAGTTGTTATTATTGTATGGTCGCTTGTAAGTGACTAGCATTGAAGAAATTTTAATGATTTTACTTTGAAATTATGCAGACAATCACCTGGAATGAAGAGATGTTTGATAATTTACTTGTATCTGTCTCTCTGCAATTAAGAAATTTACGTTGAAATTTATCCAATATAAGTTGTTTCCTTGATCCAGGAATGGTCGACTCACCCTACGATACAGATTTTGGATACAAGTAATTATCTAGCTGTAGTTTCTCTTTTGTGGATTCCAGGATTGGTTTTGAATGCCAAGTAAAGTGAGTCTCATGCCATTTGCTATAGCTGTTGGTGTTAACGGAACTTTCAGGCTTTTGTGCCATTGACACCAAGGGAATTGGATTGTATTGTCTGTCAATTCAATGGATATGGAACACTGGTAGTTTCGTAACTGTGATTCTTCTCTCTTTTGATATTTTTTAACTCTCTCTCAAATCCCTAGCTTCTCTGATTTAAATTGGAGATGGTCTCAAAACCCTGCAACTTGGGTTTTAGATTGGATTCATGTAAGTAAATATGCCCATGGCCATCTGATGTTTGGATTATGGTAATAAATAGCGGTATCCAACATTTTGCAAGCCTTTTTCATTTTTTGTTTCCTATTTATGCTAAACTAAGCCATAACTTTGACTAAATTTTCAAATATAGAAAGCAGAGGGGGTTCATGATCCATGTGTAGAATGAAAATTACTGTTAGTAATTGGTAACTACCATTCAACCACCTCCCCCTCCCAAAAAAAAAAAAATCAAATCAAATCAAAATAAAAAAACAAAAATAAAATAAGTTACAGTTAAACAGCTCGTTGTTAAAGTTTAATCTTTGACAGATTTTTCTAATGTGAAATATAATTCTGCAGAGAATTTTAGAGAGAGCGTAGGGGAATAAAGTATAGTATTCTCGTGAAAGAACACTTTTTGTAAAGTAATCTGTTCGGCAGTAAATTTTACAGTCGAAACTGCTGACCACGCCAACCGGAAACTCACCTGTGAACCTGTCGAACAAAGACAAGAGAAAGGTTATGGCCGGAGTGAGGGTCTCTGGCCAGAAAACACTCTAATGCTTAAGTCAACAAATTGCCTTCAAGAAAGAGTTTTTTCAGAGAAGACGAGTAATGTAATCAGTTGACAATAGTCAGTTTTTTTTTTTATTGTTCCGTGGAATGTTGTATTTGTAGTAATGTAAATAATAAATAAAATAATACCTGTGATTTGACTGCATCTATGCTTCCGTGTATCACTTTTCTTTCCTTACTTTAAATATCTTTCACTTCTCATTTAGTGCCACATACATTTCATTAAATGCTTTTAGCAGTTAAATATGGCTATATAACCGGAATTCAGTTGCCAAACTGTGTACCTGTCATATCTATCAACTACTCGTAACGAAACGAACTAATTTAGTTCTCTTTGCCATGATAAATACATAGCTTAGTCATAACTAAGGTGCATTCATGGTTACGTGCTCTTATTAATGCTGTAGGACCCAAGCCTAACATTTATTAGCCGCCAAACAAAGGGCCGAACAAACTTACCTTTAGGATCATCGGCTAACGCCACGCGGTAATGTGTATAAAGCTCGTGAGTGGGTCCACGTGTCAACCAGGCGTTGTTCGGTACAAGGTCCACGTGTCACAGGTCAAAGTATTCGGTGGATGACTGTATCTAAATGTTTGAAAATGTTCGGCATTGGGTCACGTGTCATCCATCCCCCTATTTATTCGGCGCTAAACGCGCCTAGGTCTTATTTTACCCAACATAATCTTTTCAATGCATTTCCTTTTGGTTGATTAGGCTTACACCAAACCACGTCAAACCCTCGCGGGTTTGATCTATATGATATTTTATTATGTTATCAATCTTCTATCTTCATCTTGATTCAATTCTAGCCTCAAGTAACAACGAAAGCAACTCTGCCTAATAGTTTAGTACAACATGAAACCGTTAATACCCTTAACTTAAAACTATTTCCATATTGATCAATCCCCATTAGCATTGAGAAAGCTGCTCCTGAATGAAAGTTTGGAACTAGGTTATGTGCAAGTATTAAATTAATACCCCAAAAAAATTTATAAAATAAAAAAAATAAAGGCATGGCTGAAATTTACAATTTCAAACAAAGCATAGTGAACAGAGATTCTGTAACCGATACAGAAATATAAGTTAGTAGAAAAAGGAAAAAGAAAGGCAAGCTTTTTGTAGACGCTGTGTGGAAGTAAGTAGCAGTATCAGCGAGCTCTTAAAGACATTTTTCTAATTCATCCAAACGACTAGTCCAATCGGTTTTTATTCATATGGGTCGAGCAGTGCTGTAATCCCAATTGTCTTCTTCATCTTCTTGTTCTGTACCGCTACGACCTCAGACCACCCTATTAGAAGAAGAAGGGAAGTCCTTGCGCTTTTTCTTGATTTTGCGAGCTGTGGCTCTTTATAATGCCCGCCACACATCCGAGCCACTTAATAATACATCTCTCTTCCGATTCCGGTTCTTGTTTTTGCTGTTTTGAATTTGAGCATTGGAATGATGAGTTACTGCTACCATTGTATTAGCCTCCGTGCAAATTGAATTTGCCACTTCGTGGATTGGATTTGGTGCGACCTAAAGCCCCGACTCCTTTGCCGGAATTGTTGTGGTGGTCAGCATTGAAATTGGCTTGAGACGGCGAGGGCAAAGCATGTGTGGGCCGGTTTGGTGGTTGCCACCTGAACACATGGTGATGGAGTCTCCATTAACATTGCCGTGGAAGACGATGATGAGGCCTACAGACAACGAAAAGTCTACAAGTACTGTTCTCAAGTCCCGCGTTGAATATATATTTTCTTGGAGAGAGTTCTTCCGAGTGAATGGTAGTTGCCGGAGTTAGAGGCTGAGGTAGAGGTGGTCGCCGGCAGTAATGGAGCATGGTTTTAAAAAACGGTAACGGATGTTGTAACGCTAACGGTCGCGGTAACGCAGAAACGGGATGTAACGAGTATTGCGTAACGGAAACAAAAATCGAATGCGTGATTTTTTTTTTTTTTTATATTCACAATTCACCTCAATTAAGTAATTTTTGATATTTTAATAATTTAAATGTAAAAAAAATTAAATATTACTTCACACATGCAATGCTTCCTTTAATAATTTTTTCACAAAATTTACATTCCATGTTATGTCTTATGCCATTGAGTGTTATAAAATTTAAAACTAATATTATTACTAAGATTAATTCTAAAAGTGTGATTATCACCATCACTAGGAATAGAATCACTACTATCACTCCCCCATATTTGATTAAAATGGCATTGTTACTCTACAAAATAAAACATTATATTATTTCATTATTTTGTATCATCAAAATGTAAAATATAAATGTTTGGTGTTATATATATTTTAAAGCTAAGATCTTAAATTAAATTTAATTAATTACAATAATTTTAATTTAATTTAATATAATTTCTAGTGTAACTAATATTTTTGTTAATATGCTATAATCAACAGTCATTCTTAATTAATAAATTTAATATAATTTATATAAAATATATAATAATTATTATAATTATGTTTAATTAATACTTTTGTTAATATATTATGTATAATAGTTATGCTTAATTAATAGTGTTTAATATAAATTAAATAAATTATATAATAAATTAATATAATAATACTATCAAGTATATTAAATTAAATTTATTATAATTATAATAAATTTAATTTAATATAACTTTTATTGTGACTAATGTTTTTGTTAATATGTTGTGGTATAATAGCTATGTTTAATTAATATTTTTTAACATAAAATACTTAATTGATATTATTTAATATAATAAATATAAATTATATATTATATTAATATAGTATATTATTAATTATATTAAATTAAATTTATTACAATCGTTATTTAATATAATTTTTAGTATAATTAATATTTTTGTTAATGTAGTATAGTATAATAGTGATACTTAATTAATAACTTTTAACATAACTGTATAAATTACATAATATGAGTGTGTTTAATTTACCAAAAAAAATATCAAAAATTTTAATTTTTACTTGTTTTTAATTTTTCTTCAATTAAATTTTGTCATGTATTACTTTTACACAAAATTTTTATTTTTTTTACTGAACGAACACTACTTATATCTTAATATAAAAATTTAATTATAATATTTAATTATAATTAAAAATAATGTAATATATTTAACTTAAATATAATATATTATATTTATATATTAATATTATACATATCAAAAACAATTTATTTATTACTCATCTCGGTTAACTAAGTAAACATTTAATGCTACGCCAATACCAAGGAACCCACCTACCCACCCACCGCCCAATGACAATCGTGCAGCTGCTTCAGTCCTTTAGTCATCTACACACTTCTTCTTCTTCGTCAGGTCCTTTGTTCCGAGCACTTCTTCAATTTTTTTTTTGTTTTTTTGAATTTTGCAGATCAAAATTTGTTTCAAAATTTTTGTAGCAATCATCTACGGATTCGAAGAGGAGAGTAGAAAAGCAGAGTACTTGAAAGCTGAAGTTGGGAAAAAAATGAATCGGAAAGTTGTTTGCTTAGTCTCAACTGGAGTTAAAAGGCTTCAGTGGTTTAAAATTTTTCACAATTTTTGATTTTTCGCAAAACACAGATGAGGTGTTTCTTCTCTATTTTAAAACTTTGATTCAGAGTTTTGTTGAAAAAGTTAGAACTTTATTTTCAGATTTTGGTTTAGAGCTCTTGTTAAAAATTTAGGATTTTTTGTTCGTATATCCGTTGAAAGATCATAGGGTTTTAAATCAATCATTTTCTTTCAGTTTTTGAGGGGTTTTTTTTTTTATTTCTTTGCCACGATCCACCTTCAACAAAGACGTAACGGTCTATTTTTATCACGATTTCATCTTTAACAAGACCGTAACGCCTCTGTAACAGCTATTTCGGTACCATAACAGACTATTACGGTGTTAGTGTCGCTCCACTATCTATAACGCGATCTTAACGGTCTCAGCATCTGTCAATTATGTTACGTAACGGATGCTATCATTACGGAACACTGATTTTTAATACTATGCAATGGAGGGCACGGTACTGGTTATTATATTTGAAAGAGGCGCGAACTTCTTCCTTACGGTGAGACAATGAAAAAAAACGTGCGAGAAATGTCATTCTTTCCATGAATATTAATAACTTATGGTTCAAAAATTACCAAAAAAAAAACTTGTGGTTCAATTAAGTGGAGCTTACGGATAAGTAGCCGTGAGCCACGCGAGACTGTAAAGTTTTATGACAAATCTAAACAAAATTTTAGTTAAAGTAGGAAAGAAGTAAAAGTTTCTTAAAGTGATACAAATTAAAGATTTGAAAAATTTTAAAATATTAAAGAGATAAAACAAATCAAATTGATCAAGATTTTAAAGAATTCTAATTGGTGTGAAGGATTATAAAATCTAATTGGATTCGAACGCAATTTTTTGGAACGTGGACAAAATTTTCAATATACCTCGCAGGCACGGCGCAGGGAGCACGCGGGTGCGCTCCAAGCCCGCAGGCAGCCCGCAGGGAGTGCGCGGGTGCGCCAAGCTGCTATGACATGTCTCAGAAATTCCAGTAAAGTCCGCAGGCAAGAGAATGGGAGAGCGAGGCTGCGCTAGTATTATTTCCTAAAGTATAAAAATTCTAGTGCAAGTCGCAGGCTGGAGGATGGGAGCGCGAGGAATCGAGCTGCGAATATTTTGTCCAGATTTAATTTCCTATTTTGCCAAACTAGGGCAACCTTGTGTAACCCTATATATGTGAAACCAACTCTGTTAATAAAGGGGTAGGAGAACATATTATAGGGATCTAGAGAGAGAATCTTTGATGATTGAGAGCTTTCATATTCTTTCAAAAATTCTTTCTGTATTCTCTTTTCACTTTCTGTGTGAGACAGAAAGCCTGCTTGTAGGGTTTATCGAGTGATTTGAGCAAGAGTGACGAAAGGATTCGTGCTAGTGATTCGTAGAGAGTCTGAGTAGAGTCTTGTAACCCGTTGATAGTGGGATCGTAAATAGAGATTTTTCTCCCTGTGATAGGGTTTCCTTGTTATTCTTTTGTGTGATTACTTCTCTAAGTGTGTGATTGTTTGGATTAGGAATTTTTAGAGACTTTGAAACTTTTCATAATAACGTGTGTGTTTGGAGTGATAAAAAGTGAGATAAAATGAAAAAAATTGTGAGTTCATAATACGTGCAGTAAAAAAAAATTGATGTGTAAAAAATTTTATAAAATTTTTTAAAATTTTTTTTGACTCCAAATGTTGACTTCCTCGACATATCACATCAATACGGCAATGAAAAAAACGTGTGAGAAATATCATTCCTTCCGCAAATATTAACTTATGGTTCAGGAATTACAACCCCCCCCCCCCCCCAAAAAAAAAAGAAAAAAAACTTAACTTGTGGTTCAAAAGTCATGCAGGTGTAAATACTACGCGTCTTAGTTCTCGCGGGACTTGGTGTCGGTGTGGAAGCGTAATTTTTGATAAATTTACGTAAAAAAAATTGTTAAAAGTTAGCACATGTCAAAGGACCTCTTGGTCATCTTATTTTTGTTATTGATAATAATAATAACAAAGAAAATAAAAAATAAAATTTAAATATAAAAATAAACATTAAAAAAATAAACATTAAATATATATAGACATCATAAAAATATAGGAGAAACGATAAATAATATTCATTTTCAAAAAAATAATTAATCGACAAACCCATCACAAATTAGGCTATGAGCCTATATTTTGAACAAATTTAAATTATATTGAGTTAAATTTTAAATTACTTTAAATTTAAATTTTTAATTTTTAATTACTTTAAAATTAAAACTCAAGACTGTGGCCATAAATTAGTTTAGTTATATTATTAATGATAGTCATATTTAGTAAAGAATTTGGTACAATAAGATTGAAAATCACTTTTTATATAGTATTAGGGAGGTAGGTTGTTAAGATGATTTTTGAATTAATAAAATATATTAAAAATTATTAAAGATTATAAAAAATTATTAATTTCTTTTTATTAAATTTTGTCACATTATATTTACATTAACTTTTTTTTTATGCTTTTTTTCAATTCTAAATACCCCAAAATATTTTCTGAACGCTTCCCGTATACTCTCTCTGGCTCCTTAGAAAAGTTTTTATTTATTTATTTATTTGTTTTAAACACAACGCTATAAATCCCCTTCAAAAGCAGAGGGCAAATCATAACTCATAAGAGTATAGTGCATTTTCGTTCTGTTTCTCTCTGACATTTTGGATAAGGTAGCAATTCCTACTCAATTAAAAATGGCGAGCAGATCTCCTTCCCCTCTGGTGTTGAAAGTGAGGCGTAACAAGCCAAGACTAGTTGCGCCAGCAAAGTCGACACCCCGGGAACTAAAGGAACTCTCGGACATTGACGACCAAGAAGGTCTTCGGTTTCAGGTTCCGGTTATATTCTTCTACAAAAACAATCCTTCCATGGAGGGAAAAGACCCCGCTCAGGTCATTGGAGAAGCACTATCGAAAGCGCTTGTGTTTTACTACCCATTCGCAGGCAGGCTTGTAGAAGGGCCTAATCGAAAGCTTAAAGTGGACTGCACAGGCGAAGGGGTTATGTTTACAGAAGCAGAGACCGTTGTGAGGCTCCACCAGATTGGGTATGAAAATCTCCCAGCTGCCTGCCCTTACTTGGAGGAGCTTCTTCACAACGTTCCTGGCTCTGACGGAATCCTTGGCTGCCCTCTCTTACTAATTCAGGTAAGTCAGATCCTTAAAAGGACAGAAGCATGAATTTTTCTAGTTCAGTATGAGTTAGATATTAAACTGGGTTATAATTTTTTTTTTAATTTTTTTTCTTGGTGATTAGGGTGTGTGGGCCAATTTGAATATAACTAGACTAATCCTCAACTCCTGAAAATATAGACCAAGTAAATCATTCAGTGGTTTTAAGTGGATTGGGTTATAGTTGAGTATTAAACTGGAATAAGAAATTTTCTAATCCTAGATTATGGGGTTAATATTAAATTGAGAAATGACTGGACTGACATATGAATAATTAAATTAGAATGTTATATATCTATTAATATTAAAAAAGAAATTAGGCTAAAGTATTACTTTACAACCCGCAACAGCAACTTACTAATTCTGCCTATGGGTGCTAGGAAACTTTGTATGGAAGTTGTGGAAAGAAAAATAAATAAATAAATAAATTGTGAAAAGTAATATTATTTTGCCCACTTAGTTTGGCGGAGAGAGAGAGTGATGATGTGACCAATATAAAGGATTATTTCTATCTTATTTGAAAACTATTCCACAAGCGTGCCTGCAAATGTGGAGGAAAAGGGGTTGATGGCAATCTTGTTTTGGCTGTTTTTATCAGCACTTCCACATTTTAACTTCCATTGTGGAAGTAAAGGAGGAAAGAGAAATTATTAGAAATTACCCTAAAGCTTTTCGCTTCTCTAAAATATTTCTCTTCTTCCCTTATTTTGTATATTAGATTTGTCAATTTCTTGACAAGAAGAGAGAAGTGCGTGAGAATTTATTAATTTATTATGATTTTGATCAAGATGTCGTCGTTTTAGTTTTATCAAGCAATTCACAAGCTGGGCTTGAGTTTTAAATTTTTTTTTGTCAGGTCAAATTCGAATAAATCAAATTTCAGCTCAACTCGACTCAAATTAATACTTAAGTGGTGTACAGTGTATTGATTTAACCAAAACGCACATTGAGTAAAAAATGAAATACTACATCATGAAGAAGACTTTTACATATTTGATTTTGTCAATAAATTGCCAAAGAGCAAAATTGTTAAGTTTGAATTTAAGTGGTAGTAAATTTCTTGACCAAATAAATTTTTATAAAATTGAAAAGTTTGAATTGCATTTGATTTTCTATATTCAGTTACAGTCTTTAATAGAAGATGGATTAACTTATTTTTTGAAAATTTATTTTTAGGAGAACTTACTCTTTATTTGTTTAGTACTTAATTAAAAAATTTAGGGAGTTTTTTTTGTGTAGTTGAAAGTTTTTTTATTTTGATTTTAGGTCTCGTCCACTGTGACATAAAGCATTTATGTCTAGACTCGAAAGAATGGATAAAAATATATTAGTTCATTTTGAAATTAACAAGTTGTTGCGACCTTGCTAGGAGTCATTACGAAAAAAAACCGAGACAAATTAATACAGATTTTGGGTACCTATAGACCCCGTTTGGAGCCATAACAGTCTGCTGGAGAAATTCCAAATAAAGTAACACAAGACTTCGGGTTCCCATAAAAATGAAATAGTTTTCATTTTTCTTCCTACGCGAAGAATTCTTATCTTGCTTAATTGCATGGAAAGCATTGCTCTAAAATTAACCATATTCGGTAGTCCTCACCAAGCTTCTCTCTCTCTCTCTCTTTCTTTCTTTCATTTCTTTTTTATTTGCGTACTAGTATTATTATTATTATTATTATTATTTTTAAGGGATTGCTTGGTGCTCTATCTTCTTAGTTATTTAACGCCACTTTCCCCTGTATATATATAACTTTGTCGTTGTATGTGTTGCATGCTTGTCCTGTGTTGCCCCTATTAGATATTGTGTTCATCCATTTAAGAGTCCTCGTCAAGCCCCAGTTTTTTAAGGGTTGCTTGTTTTATGGCTTGTGCCTTCTTGGGTTTAACCCAAAAAAAATTAACATGATCAGTCTACCAACAAATGGAATGGCAACAAAATTGGAGAATTACAATGGGGCCCAGGAATTTGAATTAACTATTTGTCGATTTCAAAGTTTACATAGATAATGTAGGATCTTGTGAGTTGCACTGCTTAACTTAGAACAAGTATATGCTTGAATTGCAAATGTTCTTGTAGATTCTAGTTACTTTTAATTTTACAATGTCACCATTTTTACGTTATTTTATGTAAGTCTGCAGGTGACCCGTTTTGGTTGTGGTGGATTCAGCTTGGCAGTACGCTTAAACCACACATTTTGTGATGCTTTTGGTTTGGTCCTATTCCTCAATGCAATTGCTGAGTTTGCCCAAGGGAAAGAAAATGCACCTTCTGTGGATCCCGTGTGGCAAAGAGAGCTTCTATCTGCAAGACAACCTCCGCGCATTACCCGCCAGCACCATGAATACGAAGAAATGATAGACACCAAGTGCACATCACCAGTGGTAGAATTAGACCTCGAGACTAACTTGACCTACAGGAGTTTCTTCTTTGGTCTCAAAGAGATTAGATCCCTTCAAAACAGTCTTCCCCCACATCAACGTACCAAATACACCTCATTTGAGCTAATGACCGCGTGCTTTTGGAGATGTCGGACTCTGGCACTTGGACTAGAACCCAATGAAATTGTTCGTATTTCATGCATAGTCAATGGACGTGGGAAGCATGGCTTGCTTGTACCTCAGGGCTACTATGGCAACGTGTTTGCATTTCCAGCTGCAATTTCAAAGGCTGCGATGCTTTGTACCTATCCGTTCGAATATGTCGTGGACTTGATAAAGAATGCGAAGGCCCAATTGACTGAAGAGTATTTAAGGTCAGTAGCAGATTTTATGGTTACCAACGGACGACCACTATATATAAGAACATGGAACTGTTTTATTAGTGACACAAGACGTGCTGGATTTGATGAGGTCGATTTTGGCTGGGGGAAACCTGTTTTTGGTGGCCCTGCTAGGGGAGTATCTTTGATTTCCTTCTACACGCCTTTCAAGGATAGCAGAGGCCAAGACGTAGCTGTCTTAAAAATGGGCTTGCCACAGCCAGTCATGAAAAGGTTCGAACAAGAGCTGAACAAAATGATTAGGGAGGAAGATCCATGGGACACAACTCTTAGATCCATGCTTTGAATGTTGGATTAGTGTAAGCTTAATTGTATGCTTGTAGGAGTGGCACTAGTTTACTTTATGCTCTCTATAATTAAAGTTTGCTCTACGGTAAGTGTGGTTAAGAATTAAAGTTTGCTTGATGGCCTAAAAATCAATGTTTGATGTGTGGTTTAGGATCATGATTGACGGCTATAAACAGTCTTGGTTGTTATAAAGCTTGGTGTGTTTAAGTTAGTGATTGAATAAAATTAAAGAGTAATTCAGTGCTATTCTTTCTTCTTTTGTTACTAGCACTTTCTTCTTCTTTTTACTTTTTCTTCTTTTTATGTGAGAGTAATTTTGTGCTTGCTCACAAGTGGTATAAGAGACTATAATATCTTTGAAAATAGCTAAGAATTCTATTGTATTTGAAATCCAAACTCTAGTTTTATAAATAGAATTCACTCTATATAAAGAAAGGGCATTGAATTTGAGGCTTTTTTCCCTCTTTATGTAATATCAATCGTATAATAAAATTTATGTGTTCAAAAAAATATATGAGTGATGTTTTGAATATTCTAATAACATTTAGTGTAATTTCTGAATTTTTTGAGTATTTCATTAATTGGTACAGAATCCAGAGGAATTGAAGAGCATATTATAAGTTTATTATCTCATCAAAATATGTTTTTTAAATATTAAAAACTTATAAGATTATTGTGTGAATATAATTGTGATCCACAGTGGTCCAAGGTGATTATTGTATTATTTTACGAATGTGTGAGGTTACAAGTAGTGTGAGTATAATTTGTTAAAAAGTTTAAGGGGAATTAGGTTGTGTTTTTTTTTTGGTAACTTTACTTCCGTTTTATATGATATTTTTTTTTTTTACAAAAAATTTATTTTCGTTTTAGAAGGTATAGCCTTCAGGCATGTTAATCGTATTTAAAAAAATTTTCAAAAAATTCATGTTTAGGTAAAAACTTTTGTTCAGTTAAAAAAAATAAGAAAAAATTGATTTTTTTTTTTTATAAATGTGATTAATACATCTAAAAATTACAATTTCTAAAAAATTAAATTTTTATAAAAAATCATATTAAACTAAAAAAAAGTTAAAGACTTTATTTATTTATTTATATTTATTTTTTTGTAACCAAACCCAACTTTAGTGGGACTAAACCCAGTACGATACGAATTTTACTCCCAAAACAAATAACACATTCGTAGAAAGGTAAGATGCTTGAAATTCGTACAATGGTAAGAACGTGCTTGAAAGTTGCACGGTAAAACACGAGACGCTTCGTTTGGTTAAAAAAAAAAAAACCTTTTTTTTATATTTTTTTATAGGTTTTTTTTATCAAATTTTGATTTTTTTAAAAATTCTTATTCCTAAGTGTGTTGTTAAACACATTCGAACAAAATTGAAAAATTCACGTCTATTTTAATAAAAGTTATGAATTTAAACAAAAATGTAATGAAAATTAATTTTTTTTGGAACTTTTCTCCCTTTTACTCAATTGGATTTGAATTTTTTTATTTTTGACAAATGCTAACATGCCGAAAAGTTATATTTTAAAAAATATATATTTTAGTTGTTAGTTTTATTTTTGTAATTAGCAAATTAGTGAACAAAATAATAATTTCAAACTTATATTTTTAGGCATTTGGCTAAAGTGTCTAAAATATAAGTTTGAAAGTTTTGAAAAGTTTCCTAATGCGAGGTTGAAAATACTTTAAGCAAGGTTTCCTAATATAAGAATGAAGATACTGTAAGGAAGGTTTCCTAATATTCAAGGAGATTAGAAAGTTTTCTAAAAGATTTTGGAAACAGCAAGATTTTAGAAGTTGCAAACCATACAATCCTACGTAAGATTGGATTGCTGGAGTGTTTTATAAATAGAACCCTTCTCCTAGGGTTTCAAAACAGAGAACATAAGACAAAAGGCTATAACATTACTTCAAGAGTTCTCTTTATCTCTTAGCCAAACAACCTCACACTTTAGTATTTGTGATCTTCAAGGGTTTGAAGATTAGTTTTTCGCTAGAGAAGGTTCACCGTTGTGACACCAGCAAAGCTTCAACACAAAGGATTGAGGGAGTGTCGTTTGGGTAACTTTGTAACCCATTTTATATAGTAAAAGAAGTTTGTGGTTTTTTTCAATTTTGGTTTCCACATTAAAATCCTTGTGTCACTATATTTTTCCGGATTTGTTTGTTTGATTGATTGTTTGATACTATTGCTTCACGTAATTTTTCAATTGATGTTAAAGCAGGTTCACCTGTTTTAGTTTTTACTGATGAAGACAAGATCTTGAGAAGCTAACATCAATGGATTTACTGCGTGAAAGAGGATCAGGTGCTTGTCCCCCACGGTTTGATGGTTTGAACTATCCCTATTGGAAGGCCCGAATGGCAGCATATTGGATAAACGTTAAAGTCTAGAATGTTATTCAAAAAGGTTAGGGTACTCCTTAGATAAAAATTGAAGGCATTGAACAAGATAAATCTATCAATCTTTGGACAAAGGAGAAATCAGAAAACGCAGAATACAACTTCAAGGCCATCAACGCAATCTTTACAGCTGTCAGCCCTGATAAATTCTGAAGGATCTATAGTTGTCAAAGTGCAAAAGAAGTTTGGTTGATTCTGGAACTAACTCATGCAAGAAACTCTACAATGAAAAGATCAAAGTTACAACGACTTACTACTCACTTTGAAGGATTAAATATGGGAGAGTCAGAAACTTTTGATCATTTTTATGGATGTCTTATTGACATCGTGAATTCCTGTTTCAAACTTAGTAAGCCTATCTCTAAACCTAAAATTAGTAGAAAAATTATTCGCTCATCTACTTTATCCTTTGAGTCAAAGGTTACAATAGTTGAAGAGATAAGAAATATAGATGAGATGAGACTGAAATATTTAGTTGGCTCTCTTCAAACTTTCGAAGCCAACATGATAAACCTAAAAAGTCAAAAGAAATGGCTTTCAAGGTAATCAAGAAAAAGTTGAAAGCCTTGTGGATAGTGACAACTCTGACATGGAGGAAGAGGAAATTGCATTCCCTGTCAAGAAACTGAAATCACTTATTCAAAAGTGACAGGCAAAAAAGTTAAACCCTCTGCCAAAAAATTCTTTTAACAAGCCTGAAAAGAGAAGTAAAGCTTCCAACTCTCGTAAAGATGGTGAAGGTAAGCAAAGAGGTTCAAAGAACAAAGGAATTCAGTACTTTAAGATCCATAGCTATGAGTACATCTCCCAAGAAAGCCTAGTCGAAAGAAAAATTAGAAATCAAATAAGAGCTTCAATGTTATTTGGCATGATTCTGACGAGAAGACTGCAAAAACTGAATCTGAAAACGAAGGCTCCTCCAGCAACTTCACAGCCTTTATAACATACTTAGATGAGAAGAACTTACTAGGTATCAACAAATTCTACAGAGACATGGGTAAGTCCAAATCTTCTCAAAATTGCTTCACTGAGGCTGGTGAGTATTCTAATGTTAATTTAATTCATTCTTCTTCTACCTCGTGTAATAATGAAGAATACATTAGTGAATATAAAATATCTGAATTAATTAAAATAAATTAAAATTTGTTGAAAGAAAATAATAAGTTGAAAGTTAATATTCAAGTCTTGAAGAAAGAAAAAAAGACCCTTATCAATAAGTGTGAAAGTTTTGTAGCTCAACATAGTGAAGTAGAGGACACCTTACACAAGTTAGAAGACGAGTACGAGACTTCGAAAGACATTGATGTAGTACTCAGAAACAACTTAGAAGAAAAAGAAAAATAGTATAATAAAATTAAAAGTGAACTATTTGAAATCTACGTGAAATCTTGGATTCTCAATAAAGGGCTACAAACAAGTGAGGCTTAGGATTTGTTGAAACAAATGGTACAAAGAACAACAAAACAAACATCACTCCAAAGGTAATTTTGAAGACTTTAAATCCTACAAATCAAGCCTCTAAATCTACTCCACCTCTAAAGAAAGATTCAAATAGGAATCAAGTCACATACCAATCAGCAGAGGTAAGTCTCAAGGCACGCTCAATAAATCACCTTTTGCTCTAGTTTGCCACCACTGTGGAATGCGTGGTCAAATTCGACCAAACTGTTTTAAGTTGCATGGTGTGTTTAGAAACTATTTTGACAATAACAAAAGTTTTTATCCAAAATTGTCAAATAGATTTCAAATTCTTCAAGACTACTCTAACTCTTTTGACTCTATGTTTTTTGCTTGTAGGACAGTGAAAAAAGTTTCATAACAAAATAAAAATTTTAATTATTTCAAGAAAATCACTGCTTCTATTAAAAAACTCTAATCCAAGAAACCTCAGATAAAAACTCGTGTAATTTGAGTTAGAAAAGATGATTTGAATGCATGTAAAACCCCAAGGCATGAAATAGGGGTAAATTTTTATGATAAATAATTGGTAGTATGGTATCGAGTAGGGTGTGCTTCATGTTTATTACTTCTTGGTCGGTGATTACATGTTACATGGTTTTAGGAGTAATGACTTTTTTTTGCTACTTTGTTTTTTTGTTTATTCTCTCTTACCCTCATTTTTTTGTTTTGTTGGTAATTTTTAGTGAAAGGTATATTCTTTTTTAGGGATTTTTTCTTAGCCTCTCTAACAATTTAGGTTTGAATTCTGTCAAACTTCCCTAAGTGTGCGCGCCTTTGCTTTAATTTTTTTTCTATATATATAAAAAAAGAAATAGCTTGGACTGAGAGGAAGCATGAAAAATTATGAATTTACATTTTATCTATCATATACTATTTTTAATTGTATTTTTAGAATTTTAGAATAAATGAATTAAACATCATTAACGGGTGTTACTTGCTTTACTTAATTTCTTTTCTCATAACATACATTGTGTGTTCTTTGTTATGCTTGTGATTCTCTAAAGTTATTAAAACACAAGATTGGTTCTTACTCAGTACAATGTCACATTACTTTTATACTTGCCAATTGAATTCTCCTCCTTGTTTTTATGTGAATATTGGGCTTAAGGAAAAAAAAAAAAAAAGCATAGAAAAGGCTACCAATGGGACTAGTGAGAAACCCCTTAATGACATGTCGTTATCAAAATAACCACCCTTTAGGAAAAGACGATTTAAGGAAAAAGCTACTTGCCCAGAAACGTGTGAAAGCTGTCATGCACAATTGGAACCCGAAAAAAAAAAAAGAAAGGGAAAGGGAGACATAAGTTGAATATGGTTAAATTTCCTTTTTTTTTTTTTATGCCCAATTGCAGCATATGGTTTTTGGATAGTGTTCTATCTCGGCATTTGTAAATTTAGTATTCTACTATATTTGATTTGATGATTCTTAACTCACACGTGCACTTAGAGTATCACTTGTATAGCCTTGAGCATTATACATGGAATTATGTTAACGGAGTTAAGAATTTCTAGCTCATTCCTTAGTGCATATTCAATTTATTTATTTTTAATCTCCAAGAATAATATTAAATAGCGTGTGAGAAGATCAAAGTGTGAAATAATTTAATTGCTCTAACAAGGTTCAATTACTTCTCATTTATATAATTCTTTAATTTTTTATTTTAATTTTTTCTACACTCAATTTAGTGAATTTTGTAGGATTTTAAATCTATTGGTCATAAGTATTTGGCTATATGGTTGGTAAGTTATTAGGTGACAAAAAAGATAAAGATTTTGGGGTTTTTGGATTTGTTGACTTTATTGGTTAGTTAGATAATCCATTGTTGAGATAATGTAGTTGGTTAGTTAGATAGTTTGTATATTTTTTGTTATTGAATATTCTCCCCATTCCCCTTATCTTAATAGATTCATGTTCCATCCTTCTCACTTCTTATTTTCTTGATTTCATATTTATAAATTTTATGACAAAAAAAGGAGAAGAGTTTGATTATATTATTTTAACTTAATACTTTTCACAAGGTGTTTTGTTTAAGTGGTGTGCAGGTTTATACAAGATTATTAATCAAAGAAAATTTTTAAAGTTCACAAATTGAGGGGGAGTTTAGCTTCATTAAGTCTAAATATTGGGAAAAGTTGTAATTTCTTTTCGATTATATATAAGAGCATTGTTTTGTCACAAAATTGCCAAAGGAGAAGATTGTTAATTTTATTTTTATAATTGGCAAATTAGTGAACAAAATAATGATTTTAAACTTGTAGTTTTTAGCATTTGGCTAAGGTGTCAAAAATATAGACTTGAAAGTTTTGGAAAGTTTTGGAAAGTTTCTTAATGAGAGGTTGAAGATACTTTAAGGAACATTTCCTAATACAAGGATAAAGATACTGTAAGGAAGGTTTCCTAATGTTCAAGGAGATTAAAAAGTTTCCTAAAAGACTTTGGAAGCAGCAAGATTTTGGAAGTAGCAAACTATACAATCCTATGTAGGATAAGATTGCTGGAGTGCTTTATAAGTAAAAGCCTTCTCCTAGGGTTTCAAGACAGAGAACGTAAGACAAAAAGCTATTACATTAATTCAAGAGTTCTCTTCATCTCTTAACCAAACAACTTCACACTTTGGTATTCGTGATCTTCAAAAGTTTGAAGATTGATCTTTCGCTAGTGAAGGTTCATCGTTGTGACACGAGCAAAGGTTCAACACAAGAGATCGAGAGAGTGTCAATTAGACAACTTTGTGGTTGTAATTTTATAACCCGTTTTATATAGTGAAAGAGGTTTGCCGTTTTTTCCAGTTTGAGTTTTCACATTAAAATCCTTGTGTTACTATATTTTCCCGCATTTTTTTGTTTGACTGATTGTTTAATACCAGTACTTCATGTGTCAATTAGACAACTTTGTGGTTGTAATTTTATAACCCGTTTTATATAGTGAAAGAGGTTTGCCATTTTTTCTAGTTTGAGTTTTCACATTAAAATCCTTGGGTTACTATATTTTCCCGCATTTTTTTGTTTGACTGATTGTTTAATACCAGTACTTCATGTAATTTTTCATTAGTAAAAAATTATGTAAAAAAGGTTAAGAAACTAAAAAATGAAAGCCCTTTTTCATTATAATTTTTCCTATTATATAGGACTTCTCGGGTCTTTTTAACGAGGCAGTGTCAGAATTAATTTCATCCGTATAACAAGGAAGTTAAAGGGGATAATTTTAACCGTTAGATTTGTTTCACTGGTTCAAATTACTTTTTTTTCCTCTCTTCATTTTGGTTTTTTTTTTTTTGTGTCACTTTATATAAAAACATGCTCTCTTACTGTTCCTATATTTTCCTAAATATTTTCTATAAAAATTTTAAATTATTATTTTTAAAAATTACATGAATACCTGTTAGACGAAGTCAAATAAGATTATTTATCTATAAAAAAGTGATATTTATACTTTAATTTTTTTTAAATCTTAAAAAATAAGTATTCAAATAAAAATTAAATTTTAATGTACATAAAATCTAAAATACATACACTTTTATATTTTTTGTAATATCTATATAATAAGAAAGTTCAAGCGAATATTTTCAATCGTTGGATTTGTTAAATGGTCTAAATTACTTTTTTTTTTCCTATTTATTTTGGTTATCTTTTTGTCATTCATTTCTCTCCCCTTACCTTATCCACCCATTAGTTCTACGGTAGCCGAACTCGATTGATCTTTACTCTTTTAAATACATCTTACAAAATATAACAGATTATTTAATTATTTTACAAATATATTTTTAAACTATTTTTTGACCAAATCATTTTACAAATATATTTTTAAACTATTTTTTTTTTTACCAAAACATCTTTTCGTAACTTTAAGTACACGCAATTTCAAGTTTCGTGCAATAGTAGGTGTCATCAGAGAATATCTCACATGTCCAATTTGCACCACAAATATCATCCGTTCTTTCTCACCTGCTTCCACATGCATTCTAAGTCGTCGTCGTCGGATCCCCTTAACTAATATTATGCCAAATTCTAAATTGCTTCGAAATTAAAATTAAAAACTCTCGCAAAAAGTTAATTTAGTTATACTATTATAATGATAGCCATATTTAACGAGAAATTGGTACAATATGATTGAAAATTAGATAGATTAAGGTAGCATTTAAGAAACAAAAAAGTTGGTTTTTATTTTAATTTTTTTTTTTAACTTGCCATTAGTTAACTATTAAAAACTAGTTTTTTATTTGGGAGTAAAAAACTACTAATTTTTAATAGTTAATTTCTTAATTTTCTGTTAATTTAACATTTTTATCTTTTATGTTTTAAAAAAAATAACATGTTAGAGAATAACTTTGGTTATTTTAAAAAAAATTAAAATGCAGGGTAATTAAAAGTTAGGCTAGTTTTTTCCCAAATGCAACCTAATAACGTGGTGAGGTAACGTTTCCGTGTCCTCTCTAGTTCCTTCGCAGAGATCTATTATTATTGTTATTATAAAGCACAACTCTATAAATTCCCTTCAAAACCAAAGCGCAAATAATTTAGTGCATTTTCCTCCTGTTTCTCTCTTGATATTTTGAAGAAGGCAGGAGTTCCTAACTAAAAATGGCGAGCAGTGCTGAGCAGTCCACCCAAGTGGATAGGTAAATGGAAGAATCGAGAAGGCTGAAGGATGAACTAAAGTCTGTACCAGCACCGGATTACAGCACCGACTTTGACGTTGCTCCCTTTCAGCCGAATTGGACATTAAATGCACCGAACGATGCATTGTCTGTTTCTTCATTAATTTTGTGTATAAATAGAGCTCGGGAGAGGAAGCTCAAGGTGGGTGTGACGGAGAAACAGAGAGGGCAGAGAGGGAGAGAAAATTTGAGAGTTTATTTTGTCTTGTAATTTTAGTTCTCAAATTTGTAATAAAATTAGTTCGATTTTTTGCCCAACAAGCAGGTCCACCTCCCCCCTGGTGTTGAAAGTGAGGCGTAATAAGGCAAGACTAGTTGCGCCAGCAAAGTCGACACCCCGTGAGCTAAAGGAACTCTCGGACATTGACGACCAAGAAGGTCTCCGGTTTCAGGTTCCGATTATAATGTTCTACAAAAACAATACTTCCATGGAAGGAAAAGATCCTGCTCAGGTCATTAGAGGAGCACTATCGAAAGCCCTTGTGTTTTACTACCCATTTGCTGGCAGGCTTGTGGAAGGGCCTAACCGAAAGCTTAAAGTGGACTGCACAAGCGAAGGGGTTATGTTCATAGAGGCAGAGACTGACGTGAAGCTCAACCAGATTGGCGATGAAAATCTCCCAGTTGCCTGTCCTTACTTGGAAGAGCTCCTTCATGACGTTCCTGGCACTGATGGAATCTTTGCCTGCCCTCTCTTATTAATTCAGGTAATTCAAACGGCACGAGGAAACTATGGCTCCGTATAGTTGGATGACCAATTTTTATTAAAAAATTTTAAAATTCTTAAAAAAAAATTTTAATTTTTCTTTCTTATGCGCAAATTATAAAACCACAACATTTATTATTTTTTATCATTCTAAATGCAATCTATGTTTAGAAGTTGTGGAAAGGAAAATAAAACAAAAAGAAATTGTAAAAAAGTCTACTTGGTTTCCGCCCGGGGGGGTGATGATGTGACCAATATAAAGGAATATTTCTATCTTATTTAAAAACGATACTATAATATTTTAAACTTTAACCCCCGCTTGGTAACACCTATATCTATTATTTTTTTTGTTTATATTTATAAATTTTTTAAAATTAGTAAAAAAAAACGTGTTTATTAAATTTTTTTTTCAAAAAAATAAAAACTTAAACAAAAACACATAAAAAAATAATTTCACTCTATTTTTTGTGCTACAAAAATTTTGTCAATTTTAATGCTCTATTCATTTTTGTTGCATCATATTAAAATGAATTATTTTATTAAATTAAAAATTTTAGTAAATATTATAATTAATTTAATTTAAATATCTAAATTAATATTTAATATATTTTCTTAATTTTTAATAAATAATTAAATTAAATTAATTAGATAATTTAGTTAATTAATTAATATGAAATATATTTTATTAAATTATTTTTAATAAATAATAAAATTAATTTAATTAATTTTAAATATATTTTAAAAATTATTTTTAATAAATATCATAATTAAATTATTATGAAAGATATTTTATTAAAACAAAAATTAATAATTATAAACAAAATTATATTTTTAAACATAATTTCAAGTTAAAAAAAGACAATAAAAAATGTAAACACTTGAATTTAAAAAGAAAAACGACAATGCTATCAAACAGACTCTTAGTATATCATTTCTATTGGGGTTGAGTAGGGAAGTGGACGATACACGTGGAGGAAAAGGGTTCACCATGCCAGAAAAATATTTTCCGACAAATGGAAGAATATTATTTGTTTCTTCTATTTTATTAATGTTTAAATAATCAAATGATTAAAAAAATTCAATTATTCAATTATTTAAACAAAATTAATCGAATAAAAGTTGATATTTCGTTAGAAATAGTAATTTATCTCAACAAAAATTATGAAAATTTTAAAAAAGAGCTAGAATTAGAAGTTATTGTTTTTGCTGAAAATTTCAAAACTGAATCAGATTATTATGAGAATATAGATGAAAAAACTTGGCACAATGTAGAGAACATTATAGAAACTTAATAAAAGTTAAACCATCACAAAAACGTAGTGGACCAACCAAAATATTGTCAAAAGAAAAATGAATGAATTTTTCAAATAGGATCATGTATGATTGCAACTTTACCGGGAACACAACATAGCCCAAGTGAAGAAACAACGTCAACAAAAAAGTTTTCATAATTATTGTACCATTGTTATCAATTTTTCTTTTTTTTGTCTTATTTTTTTCCTCTTCTTTTATCCTATTCTATTTGGAGTTTGGCCTTTTGAAATCCGAACTCTTTCCTATTCCTGTAGTATTAGATTCTAGTTACCTTTTACATTATTTTATTTAAGTGTGAGATGAACCGTTTTGGTTATGGTGCATTCAGCTTTGCTATACACCTAAACCACACAATAAGTGATGCCTTTGGCTTGGTCCAGTTCCTCAATGCAATTAGTGAGTTTGCCCAAGGGAAAGAAAATGCACCTTCTGTGCATCCTGTGTGGCAAAGAGAGCTTTTCACTGCAAGACAGCCTCCACGCAATACCTGCCAACACCGTGAATATGAACAAATGAAAGACACCAAGTGCACATCGTCAGTAGAAGAATTAGACCTCAACACTAAGTCACTAACTCGACTTACAGGAGTTTCTTCTTTGGTCCCAAAGAGGTAAGATCCTTTCAAAACCATCTTCCCCCAATACTAACGTACGAAATACACCTCATTTGAGCTAATGACCGCAAGCTTTTGGAGATGTCGGACTCGAGCACTTGGACTAGAACCTAATGAAATTGTTCGTATTTCATGCATAGTCAATGGACGTGGGGAGCATGGCTTGCTCGTACCTCAGGGCTACTATGGCAACGTGTTTGCATTTCCAGCCGCAGTTTCAAAGGCTGCAATGCTTTGTACCTATCCGTTCGAATGTGTGGTGGAATTGATAAAGAATGCGAAGGCCCAAATGACTGAAGAGCATTTAGGGTCAGTAGCTGTTGCATGACTAAGTTGGAAAAGAAGGATTCAAAAGAAACAAACATAGAAAAAGGGTATTTGATTACAATAAAGGAGACTGAAGAGTTACAGAAGCTTAAGGATTGCAAAAGCAAACAATCTGAAAAGAAAAGTAAAGCTGGAAGGGTTGAGGTAAATCATAACCATTCGATATACTTTTTAATAGATGGTGGTGATACATGGATTAATAGCACTCATATTGACATCTTTGAAAACAAATGGACAGTGGATCATCAACCCAAAACCTTCTCATCTTGGCCATTACTAGTGGTACATCCAAGGGATAGATTCAAACCAACCATCAATCAACAGAGACAACATAAATTAGTAGCATTCAATACAGGGCAACCCAGGAGACAAAAGTTGGAAGGATCAGTCCAAGTGGAGATACAGCTAGAATGCACAATGAAGCTTCTAGAATAAGTGAATTCAATTGAAGGTAAACGGGACAGCTAAGAGTGGTTCACACGGACCAGCTGATGGGGCGGATTAGATACTCCAATTACGTGGGTCAAGAGAGTTGCTTGAGTCTACCTAATTCTATTGTAGGCCAGCTCATCTGGAGCCATTTAGTTAGTTAGTTACATCTATTAGTAATTGGATAGCTATAAATATAATACATGTACATGTAAGAGAACTATTAAAGAATTAAAATTTAGTCTAGGAGGTTGAATTGCTCTCGAAGCAGTTCTTGGCTCTTTCATAAAATTCTTTTCTCTATTTTCCTTCTAGTTCTTGCTATTTTCTTGCTCGTCAATCAATCAAGATTGGGAAATCTAAGGCTAAGAGTGCAAAGTTACTCCAAGTGGTATCAAAGCATCAATTTCCTAATCCAGATATGGCAGAAACAAGATCAATGACTCAGTTTCAAGCATCACAATAACAGATGCAGAACTGAATTAATCAACAACTTAAAGTGATAGAAGAACAGAGTAAAAATATGAATCAAATCAATCAAGAGGTAAAGAACTTATCTCTGCAATTTAAGTCACAATTACCATGCCATCAAGAATAAGAACATGGGGTTGATTCATCCCAGAATGTAAGGCCTGTGATTAGAAATGCTAAGCAAGAAAGAGAAATCAGAAATTAAAAATAGCACAACAGTTCTTTCCAGGGGATATAAGTGAAATCGGTAAAGTTAGACTTCCCAATATTTTGTGGTGATAATTCAATAGAATAGAGTTATAAGTCTAATCAATTTTCAAGCATTAAGAAGTTCCAACAAATCAAAAACTAGAGATAACTTCCATGCACATGGAAGGCAAAGCATTCATTTGGTTTCAAGATTTGATGGGTGAAAATAAAAAAAAAAAAAAAATGGATTGGAATGAATTTACTCATGCTTTGCAAGTTAGATTTGGTGAAAGTGCATTTGAGGATCCAATAGATCAATTGATAAGGTTGAAACAAACCAACACTGTGGAGATTACAAAACTAAGTTTGAAGCCATCACTAATCGAGCTCAAGGGTTAACTGAAAAAAAACATAAACTTAACATCTTTCTGACAGGGTTAAAAGAAGATATTAGATTCTCCGTAAGGATGTTCAATCCTACTACAATTACTAATGCTTTTAACTTAGCAATGCTATAAGAAGAAAATTTAATGACAATTAAAGGGCAGCAGTACAAGGGCAATTCTGGTTCTACTAATCAAGTTAACTCTAATGCAAGGATGAATTTTAAAAGCTAAGTTACCAGAAATCAGCCATGGAAGATTAATTATGTAAATGCAGGCAGTAAGGAGAATGTTGCAGCTACTCAAAAGCAAAGCTCTACCCCAAAATTACCAATTAAAAAGTTGAATGCAACAGATATGGATGAAAGAAAGAAAAAAGGCCTACGTTTTGACTGTAATGAAAAGTGGAATAGGAGTCATGTATGCAAAAATTGAAAGCTATTTGTTTTGGAAACATTAATGTACGATGAAGAAGAAATAAAAGCAGCAATGATCATGAAAGAAGCAAAAGCACATGTACAGTTTGATCATGAAGACGTTGCAAAACCAAAGATCACAATGTTAGAGTTATATTTCTTTGGTGCCCTTGAAAGCATGTTTTATGTAATGACATTTTATTTTAGTTTATTTTTTTTTGGATATAATAAAATATTTATTTATTTAAGCATACATTAATGTCCCTTGTTTATAAAGTATGTGATTTAAGTATTGAGCATAAGATGTCAATACAGAAAGATTTAAATCACAAGTTTTATAAATTAAAGTAAATTCATAACTATTAATGAAACGGGCATTTTATTATGTTAAAGCTGTAACTTTTCTACTTCTTAATTGGGTTATTTATCTTAATCACTAAAGTGGTGACTTTGAGTAGGAAAGTTAGTATGTGTATGAGATATACATATTGAATGGACTATTGTAAATTATGATTTGGTTAATAAATATTTTTTTAATCATAATTTACATAAGCTTTAATGAACTTAATAAATCTTAATCCTGAGTTTGTAATAGACTCACATTCATAGATTAAGTCTATTTAAGTTATCACGGAGTGAGATCTTATCAATGGTCAAAACCTCGATAACTTGGAGATTTAATATTATGAATCGTGGGAACATATACTTACAAGATGGAATCCATTCTGATACGCTCACCTAAGCTATTTATCTTTTTGATCATTAAATCTGTGACTGCAGTTTATTCAATAAATTGTTTATTGAATAATAATATTTATTTGTAAATTATTTACAAATATGAAAATATTGAGAATGATCAAAATATAGATAGATAGTGACTTAGGGTTAAATATGTAATTAAGGGGCTCGACATTTAGCCTAACTTAATTACGAGCTTATAATGGAGGGTTAATTAAGTGGATATTATTGGTCTAAGATCAAAATTCATTTTATTAAAAGTTGTTTTAATTAAATGAATTTCAACATGGACTACTAGAGTGCAGCTCAAGGCTTTTAGTGGAATAGTCCTGAGTTAATTCAAAGGATAATGGGTTGGGGTTTTTGGAGGCCGGTCACTATTTATGAACTTATAAACATTTAAGTCATACCCAAAAATCTTATTTGTGAATAAGTCACACTTGCAACAAAAAGACCAAAAAGGATATCACGCGTTTTTCACTACATTTCAAAACTGTCAGTTTTATCCGAAAATAGTGCACACTTTACTCATAACTTCCGTGACTTTCCATCTTCTTTATAAAGCAAGTAAAACTGATTTTTGAAAACAAAATCAAAACTGTTTGAGAAAAACCTAATTCCGCGACTTTCCATCTTCTTTACAAAATAAGCAAAACTGATTTTTGGAAACAAAATCAAAACTATTAAGGAAAACAGTACCACATAATAAAACAATACCGCATAAAAAATAATACCACATAATAAAACATTATCGCATAAAAACAGTACCGTATAAAAACAGTACCACATAATAAAACAGTACCGTATAAAAAAACAGTACCTCATTAAAACAGCACCATTCTTTGCATGATATAGTCATGCGGTACTGTTTTTGAACGAGCATGCATCCTAAAAAAAACAGTACCGCAGACATGTGGTACTGTCACACATGCGGTACTGTCGGTCATTCGTTTGATATGTGAACTATTTTTGTGTTTACATGTGATGTTTGCATGATAGAGTCGTGCGGTACTGTTTTTGAACGAGCATGCATCCTAAAAAAAACAGTACCGCAGACATGTGGTACTGTCACACATGCGGTACTGTCGGTTATTCGTTTGATATGTGAACTATTTTTGTGTTTACATGTGATGTTTGCATGATAGAGTCATGCGGTACTGTTTTTGAACGAGCATGCATCCTAAAAAAAACAGTACCGCAGACATGTGGTACTGTCACACATGCGGTACTGTCGGTCATTCGTTTGATATATGAACTATTTTTGTGTTTACATGTGATATTTGCATGATAGAGTCGTGCGGTACTGTTTTTGAACAAGCATGCATCCTAAAAAAAACAGTACCGCAGACATGTGGTACTGTCACACATGCGGTACTGTCGGTTATTCGTTTGATATGTGAACTATTTTTGTGTTTACATGTGATGTTTGCATGATAGAGTCGTGCGGTACTGTTTTTGAACGAGCATGCATCCTAAAAAAAACAGTACCGCAGACATGTGGTACTGTCACACATGCGGTACTGTCGGTCATTCGTTTGATATGTGAACTATTTTTGTGTTTACATGTGATGTTTGCATAATAGAGTCGTGCGGTACTGTTTTTGAACGAGCATGCATCCTAAAAAAACAGTACCGCAGACATGTGGTACTGTCACACATGCGGTACTGTCGGTTATTCGTTTGATATGTGAACTATTTTTGTGTTTACATGTGATGTTTGCATGATAGAGTCATGCGGTACTGTTTTTGAACGAGCATGCATCCTAAAAAAAACAGTACCGCAGACATGTGGTACTGTCACACATGCAGTACTGTCGGTTATTCGTTTGATATGTGAACTATTTTTGTGTTTACATGTGATGTTTGCATGATAGAGTCATGCGGTACTGTTTTTGAACGAGCTTGCATCCTGAAAAAAACAGTACCGCAGACATGTGGTACTGTCACACATGCGGTACTGTCGGTCATTCGTTTGATATGTGAACTATTTTTGTGTTTACATGTGATGTTTGCATGATAGAGTCGTGCGGTACTATTTTTGAACGAGCATGCATCCTAAAAAAAACAGTACCGCAGACATGTGATACTGTCATACATGCGGTACTGTCGATTATTCGTTTGATATGTGAACTATTTTTTGTATTTACATATGATGTTTGTATGATAGAGTCATGCGGTACTGTTTTTGAACGCGGTACTGTTTTTGAACGAGCATGCATCCTAAAAAAAATAGTACCGCAGTCATGTGTTTAAATACGTAATCCAAATCTGTATATATTTATTCGATCGACGTTAATCTCACAGCACAAACTCGCGTAATCCGTGTGTATTCTTTCGTATATAATCCTTTAACAGATTTTTATCTCACTATATGTTCACGCAATTGATAAGGAATGAAACAAAAACGGAAAACGTGATTTTCGGTTCCATAATTTTCGGCAACTCCATCTCAGTTAATTATAGAAAAGGGCATTTAAGTCATATTATAAATTATATTCAAAACAAACTCGTGGGACCCACTCAAAAGTATGACTTAAATACAAAACTTTTCACATTAATGTGACTTAAAAGCAATACTTTTTTTTGAGTGTGACTAATAACTTTAAAAGATTACCAAGTATGACTTGGATACAATTTTCCGTAATGGGTTGTCATAAGATGACAAGGCCCAAATATCTTTTAAGTTGGAGCTAGAAATCCATGGGCCTTCAGTCCCCAAGCTAGCTCAATTTTATCTTGATTGGCCAAGTCCAATTGGCTAATTATTTATAATTTATTTATGAAATAAATTATACATAATTAATATATATTTAGATAAGATGATATAGTTGGAAGATTTTCTCAAGATACTATATCTTCCTAATATATATTAGGATAATATATATAGATAAGATATATGAGAGAGTTGATAAGAGATAATCTCTAGAGTTAGAGATCTTCTCTGATACAAACTCTATATCTCTCTCTATAAATATCTTTTATATATTATTAATGAGGCAATTGATCGGAAAGAGTGCTCACACACATCCATCTAGGGAGATAATTTGAGAATAGTTTAGAAGGCTGAATCGCTGTAACAAGGTACTTCCGCTGTGCATCAAGGAAATTTTAAAGAGTTCATCCTTCTATTCGAGGTATTTTTCTCAATTCTATGATATAAAAACCAACAATTGATTTCAGAGCTTTTGTTGAATTTATAGCATAGTTTTAATTATGCATAAGATGTGGCATCAATTTTATTTTTCTCTCTTATATGAATGAATGAAACCCTTAATTCACAGTAGATTTTTATTTATTTTCAAGGGTGTAACAGGAGGGGTGGTTAATTTTTGGAACCATGTTTTCCTCCTGATTTTATTTTTTCAGATCTGTAACTCTCTGTAATTGTTTATTTTTCGAGTCTGTAAATTTTTTGTTTGAATCTGTATTTTTGGTCTGTATTGTTTTGCAACAATGGTTCGAAACCCGTGGATACACGGAAGGAGAGCTTACAGCAGAGATAAGAATATCAATGGATCTGGCAGTCTACCCGCGGTTGCACTGATGCCTTGGCAGTATAGCCGTGACCCACGCGGCTAATAATAATAAAAAAAAAAAAAAAACAAACAAAATAAAAGCTGGACTGCAACCCGCGGCACCTAGAACGACCTCTGCCGTGAGGGACTGCAACCTCCGCCGGACTGCAGGTTGCGTGAGGCAGCTTCGGCTGCAGCAACTCATGGTGAAACCCGCGGTGGAAGATGGCAGCAGAACCGAAAGTTGGCAATAAGCGGTGACACAAGAGGAACCGGGTATTTTTTTGCGGCGGCAGAGGAGTTGCCTGCTGTAGAAACGGGAGATTCCGAAGTCGCGATCGCGGGCGTAGGTCGCGGTGGTTGGTGCAGGGAGAACTGCAGTCGGCTGTGCTTGGCGACCCGTGGAGGGACCGGCGATAGCCCGCTGCGGGGATTCGCAGTGCCGAACGGCAGGCTGCAGGATCCTCAGTGGCAGGCCGCGGGCTGCCACTCGTAGCGGCTGAATCGGCTACCTGCGGCGGAAGCAGTGACCTTGCGTTGGTTGTTCTTGGTTGCCAGATTTGGCAGCTACCGGCAGCTAGTGCTTCTTCACAGAATCTCTACAGCAGAAACGTGAAATTGAATTTGGAGAAGAGGGCTTCTTTGAAAAGGTTTTGGGATCCCTGGGGTTATTTTGAAACTTCTTTAAAAGGTTTTAGTAAGGGCTTAACTGAAAGGTTTTAAAGTAACTGGGGTAAAGACGAGATTTCTCAAACTTTTAAACTTTAAAATTTTAAAAGCCAGCTGGGCAAAGTTTTAAAAATTAATTTAAAGCCCACAAGTTTTATTATTTATAAAATTAGTTTATAAATTTTGAGAAATATCAAAAATGCCCTCAACCCAAATCAACTCAAATTCCAAAGGCCAATGAACCAAAAGGAAGCAAGAGGAAGTAGCTGGAAGATGGACATTGACTACAAGAAACTAGATTAGGTTTTTTGGTCAATGTAATTTTTTAGGAAAACTGTGAATTAAGGGTTATTTATTTATTTTTGGTTATTTGATCTATTATGAATGTTTGTTTGATAACATGTCATATAGATTTTAGGGATGCCACATCATATCTTCATGCATAATTAATGTTTTATGATATTTATATTCTAATGTGATTAGGATATAGTTAATATCATTTATTTAAATTAGAAGATGTTTATATTCTAATGTGATTAGGATATAGATAATATCTTTTATTTAATTTTTTATGATATTTATATTCTAATGAGATTAGAATAAGATTAATATCATTTATTTAATTTTGTTAATTTTATATTGACATAACCAATTAATTATTTTATTTTATAAAATTAGATATTAATGGTTAGAATGTCAATGAATTTTTTTTCTTAAAATATTAAAAAAAATTAAAAACTCTAAGTTATAAAAATTGAGTGGGAGAGGGTTTTAGACATAAAACCCACAGCCTCCACTGTTAATCCTATAGTAAGATAGATTAATATCTTGTCTCAAATCTTGTGAGCTCCCTACGGAGGATATTAATCGGTATTGGTTACTGGATAGGATTTCCTTAAAGGATAAAATTTTGAATATTACTAAATAGAACTGACTGCCCTACGGTAACTTTTTTATTTAGGTAATATGAGAAATTGAAACAGTGGTTATACACTCAACTTAGAATATTTAATATCCTCCTTACGGATTTCTTATTAAATTAATTCTAAGAGGCTAAAAATATCGGTAATTTATTATTATTTAGATATGAGATATCTAATTAAAATAATAATAAATAAGTAAGTGGACTTGTCTAATTAGTGGCAAATATGACCACCCTACGGAGGCATATTTAAAACGGAATTAGATTACCGATGCATGATAAAGTAGTTATAGAGTTCTACTTATGCATATATATTTTGTTATGCATTTTATTATGTAAAAGTTTTTATGTTTTGAGAATGTATGCTTATTTAAATTTATTTGTTTTATTCAAAAAAATGTATTTCAACCCATTACCTGCTATTTTAAGTCAGAATAAATTAACTGGACCTAATTATATGGACTGGAAAAGGAATTCGAACATTCTCGTCATTGAAACTTGTTTAGTGGTTGATTCTACGGATTCCTGGATAGTAGATTCTGGAGCCACTAATCATATTTGCAATTCATTGCAAGGGTTCCAGGAAACCAAGGTTTTAAATGATGGAGAAGTTAGTCTTAGGTTGGGAACTGGTGCATTGGTTGTAGCCAGAGCTGTGGGAGTCGTTACTTTATCTTTTGATGCATTCAGATCTTTAGTTTTAGAAAATTGTTTATTCATACCTGAACTTAGACGTAATTTGATTTCGGTTAGTAGCTTAAATAATTGTGGTTACTCAGTTATTTTTGATACTACCGTGGTAATCAAAAAGAATAAAACGTTTATTTGTTCTGGTACAATGGTTGACAATTTATATTGTTTGCATCATAAAATAAACTCACTGCATGACACAGAATTGAATAACGAAACTAATCACCATAAAAGAATCAAGGTATCCCAAACTAATAAAACGTATCTGTGGCACTTACGTTTAGGTCATATAAATTTAGATAGGATCCAAAGACTGGTTAAAAATGGACCTTTGGATTCACTGATTCTTGAACCACTACCAGTTTGTGAATCCTGTCTAGAAGGCAAAATGACCAAAAGACCTTTTAATGCTAAAAGTAATAGAGCCACAGAACCGTTGGAATTAGTGCATTCTGATGTATGTGGACCTATGAACACTTAAGCAAGAGGGGGTTTTGAATATTTCATCACATTTGTTGATGATTATTCAAGGTATGATTATGTGTACCTAATGCTCCGTAAGTCTGAAGCTTTTGAAAAATTCAGAATCTTTCAGGCGGAAGCGAAAAAGCAATTAGGAAAACACATAAAGACACTTCGATCTGATCGAGGTGGCGAGTACCTCCTTAATGAGTTTAAGGACTACTTATCAAATAACGGGATACTTTCTCAATTAGTTGCACCAGGGACTCCCCAGCAAAATGGTGTAGCAGAAAGGAGAAACAGAACTCTGCTTGATATGGTGAGGTCTATGATGAGTTATTCAACTCTGCCCATCTCGTTTTGGAGTTATGCCTTAGAAACAGCATGTATCTTCTAAATTTGGTTCCATCTAAGTCTATTCCCAGTACACCCTTACAATTGTGGAATGGTAATAAACCTAGTTTACACCATAAACACATTTGGGGTTCTCCAACACATGTGCTGAAGGGAAAGGCGGATAAATTGGAACCTAGGTTTGAAGTTTGCCTGTTTGTAGCATATCCAAAAGGAACGAGAGGAGGTCTCTTTTATAGTCCTGAAGAAAAGAAAGTATTTGTTAGCACAAATGTTACTTTTCTTGAGGAAGATTATATGAGAGATTTCAAACCTAGGAGCAAGATAGTTCTTGAAGAATTATCTAACAATACCAATGCTAATCCCAGTCAGATTAATGAATCAATTCCTAATCCAGAGTCTATTAATCAACTTGAGCCAATTACAGAACATCAATCACCGGTGCTCCGTCATAGTGGAAGGACAATTAGACGTCCATCTAGATACATGTTAATTGGAGAGTCTTATCAGGCAGTCTCTGATGAACATGAATCAGACCCCAATAGTTATGATGAAGCGGCGAATGATGTGGATGCAGATAGTTGGCATAAAGCTATAAAATCAGAGATGAGTTCCATGTACTCTAATAAAGTATGGGAACTTGTAAACAAACCTGAAGGAATCAAACCCATTGGGTGTAAATGGGTCTACAAGAGAAAGAGAGGGGTAGATGGGAAGGTGGAAACCTTCAAAGCTAGGCTTGTTGCGAAGGGTTATATTCAGAAAGAAGGTATCGATTATGAGGAAACCTTCTCGCCAGTAACCATGCTTAAGTCTATCAGAATTCTCTTATCCATTGCAGCAAATCTAGATTATGAGATTTGGCAAATGGATGTCAAGACCGCCTTTCTAAATGGCGATCTTGATGAAAGCATGTATATGATGCAACCAGATGGTTTTATAGCTGAAGGCCAAGAACATAAGGTCTACAAACTGCAAAAGTCTATCTATGGGCTTAAACAAGCTTCTAGATCATGGAACATCAGATTTGATCAAGCAGTCAAGTCATTTGGTTTTGAACAAAATCCTGATGAACCATGTATTTATAAAAATATAGACGGCAGGTTGATAGTTTTTCTGGTCTTGTATGTTGATGACATCTTACTCATTGGTAATGATGTGGGAGTATTATCAACAGTAAAAGTCTGGTTATCATGCAAATTTGATATGAAAAACCTGGGGGAAGCCAGTTATATCCTTGGAATCAAGTTATTACGAGATCGCAAGAATAGGATATTAGGCTTATCCCAAGCTACTTACATAGACAAAATACTAGTCAAGTACTCTATGCAATACTCCAAGAAAGGATTGCTTCCTTTCAGACATGGAGCTGGTCTATCTCAAGATCAGTCTCCTAAGACTCCTCAAGAGATAGAAAGCATGAAACGAGTTCCTTATGCTTCAGCAGTAGGGAGTTTAATGTATGCTATGCTATGTACTAGACCAGATATTTGCTATGCAGTAGGTATGGTCAGTAGATACCAGTCTAATCCAGGACCAGAGCATTGCGTTGCAGTAAAGCATATACTTAAGTATCTTCGGAGAACAAGAGATTATATGCTTGTGTATTCTAGTGAAGATCTTGTACCCACTGGATATACAGATTCTGACTTTCAGGCAGATAGAGATAACAGAAGATCGACTTTAGGATATGTGTTTACTTTGGGTGGTGGAGTTGTAAGTTGGAGGAGTGTGAAGCAAACATGCATCGCAAATTCCACTATGGAAGCCGAATATGTAGCTGCTTCAGAAGCTGCAAAATAGGCTATGTGGCTTCGTAAGTTTCTTATGGAACTTAGTATGGTTCCCAGTGTTAGTATGCCTATTATTCTTTACTGTGACAATAGTGGGGCAGTAGCACAATCAAAAGAACCTAGATATCACAAGAAATGGAAACACATAGAGAGGAAGTATCATTTGGTAAGAGACTTAGTTCAGAAGGGTAAAGTGATTGTATCCAAGATTACTTCTGTAGAGAATCTAGCGGATCCATTCACAAAGACCCTAGCAGCTAAGGTTTTTGATCATCATGTTTATGATATGGGTGTTCGTCATATGCCTAACATGCTTTAGGGCAAGTGGGAGATTGTTAGAGTTATATTTCTTTGGTGCCCTTAAAAGCATGTTTTATGTAATGACATTTTATTTTAGTTTATTTTTTTGGATATAATAAAATATTTATTTATTTAAGCATACATTAATGTCCCTTGTTTATAAAGTATGTGATTTAAGTATTGAGCATAAGATGTCAATACAGAAAGATTTAAATCACAAGTTTTATAAATTAAAGTAAATTCACAGCCATTAATGAAACGGGCATTTTATTATGTTAAAGCTGTAACTTTTCTACTTCTTAATTGGGTTATTTATCTTGATCACTAAAGTGGTGACTTTGAGTAGGAAAGTTAGTATGTATATGAGATATACATATTGAATGGACTATTGTAAATTATGATTTGGTTAATAAATATTTTTTTAATCATAATTTACATAAGCTTTAATGAACTTAATAAACCTTAATCCTGAGTTTGTAATGGACTCACATTCATAGATTAAGTCTATTTGAGTTATCACGGAGTGAGATCTTATCAATGGTCAAAACCTCGATAACTTGGAGATTTAATATTATGAATCGTGGGAACATATACTTACAAGATGGAATTCATTCTGATACGCTCATATAAGCTATTTATCTTTTTGATCATTAAATCTGTGACTGCAGTTTATTCAATAAATTGTTTATTGAATAACAATATTTATTTGTAAATTATTTACAAATATGAAAATATTGAGAATGATCAAAATATAGATAAATAGTGACTTAGGGTTAAATATGTAATTAAGGGGCTCGACATTTAGCCTAGCTTAATTACGAGCTTATAATTGAGGGTTAATTAAGTGGATATTATTGGTCTAAGACCAAAATTTATTTTATTAAAAGTTGTTTTAATTAAATGAATTTTAACATTGACTATTAGAGTACAGCTCAGGGCTTTTAGTGGAATAGCCCTGAGTTAATTCAAAGGATAATGGGTTGTCATGAGATGACAAGGCCCAAATATCTTTTAAGTTGGAGCTAGGAATCCATGGGCCTTCAGTCCCCAAGCTAGCTCAATTTTATCTTAATGGGCCAGGTCCAATTGGCTAATTATTTATAATTTATTTATGAAATAAATTATACATAATTAATATATATTTAGATAAGATGATATAATTGAGAGGTTTTATCAAGATACTATATCTTCCTAATATATATTAGGATAATATATATAGATAAGATATATGAGAGAGTTGATAAGAGATAATTTCTAGAGTTAGAGATCTTCTCTGATACAAACTCTATATCTCTCTCTCTATAAATATCTTTTATATATTATTAATGAGGCAATTGATCGGAAAGAGTGCCCACACACATCCATCTAAAGAGATAATTTGAGAATAGTTTGGAAGGCTGAATCGCTGGAACAAGGTGCTTCCGCTGTGCATCAAGGAAATTTTAAAGAGTTCATCCTTTTATTCGAGGTATTTTTCTCAACCTTATGATATAAAAACCAACACACAATACATGCAATTATAGGTATGCTTAATCACAATACTTTAAGGCTCTATGGTTTCATTAAAGGGAGAAGATGGGTTATTCTGGTTGATAGTGGTAGCACTCATAATTTCATGGATCCACATGTGGCAAAAATGAGTTAACTAATTCCTAAGTAAGGCAAACAGTGGCATGTTAAAGTCGCAAATGTGATTCTATTGTTAGTGTAAGTTATTGTGAGCAAGTTCCCATGTTGATTCAGGGTAATCAGTTTGGTATTGATTTTGTATTACTACCCTTAGCCAGTTGTGATATGGTTTTGGGAATTCAATGGTTGAGAAGTCTGGTGCTATTAACTTTGATTTTGCTAACTTGACTATAAGATTTTAGATGGGAGAACAGTATGTCAGTATTTCAGGAATGCATAGTAAGGGAGAATTCATTGAATTGGTGGAATTTACTCAACTCAAAGCCACAACTCACAAGGGATTGTTGTTATAGTTGATTGGGTAGGAATCTACTATGGGGGACAATCAGTGTCAAAAAGTTTGTGATGACAGATTGACTGTTGTGTTACACAAGTATAAAGAAGTTTTTTCAGAACCTAAAGTTCTTTCCCTTGTCCGAGGATATAAGCATCAAATTTTTTACAACAAGGTACTAATCTTATTTTAGTTCGACCCAATAGATACCCCAATTATCAAAGAGAATAAGTTGAAAAGATTGTGAAAGAATTATTGGCTTCAGGCTTACTAAGGGCTAGTCAATCCCATTTTTCTTCCCCAGTGTTGTTAGTAAGGAAAGCTGATGGTTCATGGAAAATGTGTGTTGATTATCATGCCTTCAATTTCGCTACAATTAAAGATAAATACCCCATTCCAGTAATGGATGAGTTACTAGATGAACTGTTTGGAACCACTATTTTTTCAAAACTAGACTTAAAGTCTGGTTACCATCAAATCTGAATGGTGGAAGAAAACATTCCTAAAATAGCTTTTAGAACTCATTCAGGTCATTATGAATTTCTAGTTATGCCATTTAACTTAACTAATGCTCTTGCTATTTTTCAGAGCCTCATGAATGACATTTTCATAGAGTACCTTTGCAAGTTCATTTTGCTTTTTTTTTTTTTTTTTTCTTTTCATGACATTCTAGTTTATAGTGAGACAGTGGAAGATCATGTGCATTATTTAGAAATAGCCTTTCAAGTGTTGCAACATAATGAGTTATATGCTAAAGAATCTAAATGCCATTTTTGGTTATTATGGAGTTGAAAATTCAGGTCATCTAATTTCTGGTACATGTGTGAAGGCAAACCTAAAGCAAATCCAATCAATGCTTGATTGATCGGTTCCTACATCCTTAAAATCCCTAAGTGATTTTTTAGGGCTGATTGGTTATTATAGGAGGTTCATTAAGGGGTACAGGGGCCTTTCCAAACCATTAACTCATTTACTGAAAAAGCATTCTTTTGTATGGACTGTTGCTACTGCTCAAGCCTTTAAAGCTTCACAAATAACTATCACCTAACCCCTTGTTTTGGCTTTGCCAGATCTTTCTAAGTCTTTTGTTATTGAGTGTGATGCCTCAGGCAATGGAATGGGGGTTATTTTAACGAATGAAAGGAGACCTATAGCATTTTTCAACCAAGGGTTAAAAGATAAGTGCATAAGCATGTCCACCTATAAAAATGAGTTATATGCTCTTTTCAGGCTATTAAAAAATGGAGACCCTATCTATTGGGCCAAATTTTCATCATTAAAACCGATCATCACAGTCTCAAGTTTCTATTGGCACAAAAAATTGGGCATTCCTCTACCACAGAAATGGATTACAAAGCTCTTGGGGTATAATTTCACCATTGAATACGAAAAGGAGTTTGAAAATAAAGTGGCCAGGACTTTGATTCCTTCTCATTACATTCTTTATGTTTTGTCCTAACAATTTCTGGCCCTATTCCTACTCTTTTGCAGGATTTAAAGGCAACTTATGCTTCTGATCCTAGGGTTCAAGAAATTCTCCACAAAATTGATCATGAAATTGGAACCTTTCAATATCAGGTTCAGAATGGTCTAGTTTTATACAAAGACAAACTCTACATCCTTAATGACCCCCCTTAAAAGCTACTATTTTGCAATTTGTACATTTAGACAGGTCATGATGGTTTTCAAAAAAACACTACAGAGGGCTGGGCATGATTTTTCCTGGCCTCAAATGAAGGCAAATATACATCTGTTAGTAATTGGTTAGCTATAAATATAATACATGTAAATGTAAGAGAACTATTGAAGAAGTAAAATTCAGTCTAAGAGGTTGAATTGCCCTCAAAGCAATTTTGGGCTCTTTCATGAAATTATTCTCTCTATTTTTCTTCTAGTTCCTGTTGTTTTCTTGCTCACTAATCAGTCAAGATTGGGAAATCTAAGACTAGGAGCGCAAAGTTACTCTAGTAGCAGATTATATGGTGACCAAGGGACGACCACTATATATAAGAAAATGGAACTATTTTATTACTAACACAAGACTTGTTGGATTTGACAAGGTCAACTTTGGGTGGGGAAAACCTATTTTTGGTGGCCTTACTAGGGCCATATCATTGGCTTGCTTTTACGCGCTTTTCGAAGATAGTAGAGGCCAAGTTGTAGCTATCTTAAAAATATGCTTGCCACAGCCAATCACGAAAAGGTTCGAACAAGAGCTGAATAAAATGAATAGGGAGGAAGATCCATGTGACACAACTCCTCAATTATCCAACTATAAATTTAATTGTATGTTTGTTGGAGTTGCCTACTTTGCTTTTTGGTTAATTATGCTCAAGAATTAAGGTTTACTTTGCAATCAAGTATGACTTATTTAGAATTAAAGCTTTCTTTATGGTCTAAAATTCTATGTTTGATGTAGGTTTAGGATCATGTTTGACGGCTATAGATAGCCTTGGTTGTAATAAAGTTGGGTTGGGTATGCTTGAGTTAGTGATTGAATAAAATTAAAGGGCAATTCAGTACAATGCTTTCTTCTTTTGTTCCTAGCAAGGGAGGAATGGAATTTTTTTCACCCTAAGTTATGAGTTTAGTATTAAATTAAGTTTTGGTTGAATATCAAATTAGGTTAAAAAATTTTCTTATTTTAGGCTATGTACTGAGTATTAAATCAAGTTATGACTTAGTATTAAATAGAGTATAGATAATTAGGTTAAAATATTATATATACTATTAGTATTAAAAAAATTTTGAACTAAAATTTTATCTGGGTTACAACTCACTTTACCCTATGCATACCTTTGCCCATGGTTCCTAGCACTCTTTGTCATCTTTTATTATTTATTTTTTTTATGTGAGAGTAATTTTGTACTTACTCACAATTAAGTGGTATAAAAGCCTGTAATATCCTTGAAATTAAAATTGTTAAGAATTCTATTATCCCATTTCAATTTCCCCCAGTTACGAAGGGTATTTGAATCCCTAAAAAAAAAACTCAAAATTTTAAACTTTTATCAAAATTTTTCAACATTCTCTAACCAAATTACTTCATGCATCACTTTAACACCTTTTTTTTTCTTTTTTTTTTTTTTTTTTTTTTTGGGGACAAACCAAACACTAGAGTAACAGCACAAGTCAATGTATTCAGACGAAAGCTGTGTTTGGATCCCGAGGTGTATGGAATGTTGTTGAGAAATTGTACGATTAGCCTGTAGATGAGTCTAGCTTGAATGCTTCCCAAAAGGAGGTTTTACAAAAGCTTGTTACAGGCATTCATCAATCTTTGGATAATAAGATGTTTAAGAAAGTCTCAACCGCCACCAATTCCAAGAAAGGGTGGAATATTCTCCAAACTTCCCTTCAAGGAGCGAACAAAGTAAACAAAGTTGGGCTTCAAACGCACGACCATGTCTAAAATTTTAGGAGCCTTATCCAAAGTTTTAGATAGGTCTAATCTCTGTAACTTTTTATCTCAATTTACAAGTAAACAATACAATTATAGATGAACACGTATAAAGAATCAAAATCAACTCATCTATTTTCAAATGTTCAAACCCAACAATAAATCTCAATATTTCAACTTTCCTATAACTCAAAACACCTAAATATATATACATATTTATATACCCATAGTATAAATTGATTGTAAATCTTGAAAAATTTCAAGATAGTCTATAAAAAGTAAGTTTTTTGCTTAGTCTTAGTTTATCGAGAAGTCAAGTAAAATAATTAAGAGAATATGCACAAAGAGTATTCGATTTAATTTTTTTTTACCAAATTTTAGAGTGAATTTTGTTATGGTGGTCTCCAAAATCTAATTCTAAATTTTATTTTGTTGTTTTTGGTAAGAGTTTTTCCGCATCAATCGTTGTTCAATTCTTTTTGATTGATTGATTGTGGCATTTAGATTCGTTGTTTATGTATTTGAAAATTTTTAATTTTCTTACAAAGGCGAAAAAAGATACGAGAAGATTGTGTGGTAGCTCGACAATGCGTGTAGAGACGAGAGAATATTTATGGAGATCGATGAATCAATAAATGGGACTTTTGGAGATTCTTTTAAAGTTTTCATCAAAGGCAAAGGTACGATTCTTAACAATGTTTACTATGTGCTAAGCATGAACAATAATATTTTGAATTTAGCATAATTCTTGCAGAAGAATTATGAACTTGATATGACCCATTGCCGGTCATTGTTGCGATATGAGAAGGAGCTGGTAGCAAATGTTCCTATGTAAAAAAATAGGACGCTCACGTTTGTCACACTGCAAATTAGTGATGAGGTCCGTCTTGTGCCATGGTACCTTCGCCCATAACAGTTTTAAGGATAAATGAACTCAAAATAATATTTTTAATAATATTATCCTAAAATAAGATTCATTAGCTTAGGAATAATCCAAATAAAGATTACCCCTATTGTTCAAACTTGGAGTAGACTCATCAATTGTACGTGTAGCTCAAGATAAAAAAATTTTATAACCTTGTTCAATCATTAATAGGGGAATAGAATCAATTTGGTATTTAGATAAATCTTTTTTAGAATTAAATCAAATTATTTTGCATCTATTAAACTTAAAATATTAAAATGGATGGCAATGCAAATTATTAAAAAACTTCATGAGAAAACTGTCTATCAATTAATTAGTGATACGGAGGTGAAAAAAAAAATATTGACATTGGTATGGTTGAACTGTATGAACCTAAAACCTAAACTATATGATATTAAAATTAAACCAAAATTAATTAATATAAATGATTTAAGACTACTAAAAGAATAGGTATTTGAAAATTTTATGAGAGATCAACCATAATCTTCTTAAAAGATCATTTAATGTTATGGGAGAAAACCCCAAGGCAAACTTGACAGTTTAAAAAATTAATAAGAAATATAATTTCAAAAATTAATTTTGAAACATCAGTATTTGATTATGAAAGATTTTCTGTAATACAACAAATCATAAAAATTTTAGAAATTTCTTACAAAAGTTTAAATTCTGTAAAAGTCAAAAAGGATTAAACTTTATATAAATGTTAAACAAATTCCTTCTAAAGTATTATTCTCAATTGTTGACAAATAGGTCAATGATCAAAGGATTAAATTAAGCCTTGAAGAGTTTTCTGATAAAACGAAATACGATGCAGATTTTCATATCAGAAAAAATCAATTCAATCTTTAGTTAGATAATTGAAGATTCAAAGTATAATCAAATGGGGATTAATTAAAAAGATTATTTTCAATCCATTGGAAGCAACAACTTGCCAAAATTTTTTCAATTTTACTCAAAGCAATGATTAGTAAAATTTCCCATGGTTTTAAAAGAAAAATTATGGCATTTGAAATTTACAATTCTTTGTAATGGAGACATAATAAAATATTTTTGAGCCATACTAGATCTAAAAGCTAAAGGAATACTCTCTCTTAGACATTTATCTTATCTCTAAAAACGACGATGAGAAACCTAAAGGAAAATCCATAGCTGCAGAATAAATTCTATTATGATCTTGAGTAAAATTGGTTTATAATGTCAAAATTCTACAAAACATGCCAGAAAGATATGTAGCTACAGATGGAACGACATTATTTGAATCTTTTGTTCCATTAATGTATGGTGCAACAAATGATCAAAAAGATCAATTATTCGATTATTTAAACAAAATTAGTTAAATGAAAGTTGATACTTCGTCAAAAGTAGTAATTTATGATCTCAACAAACATTAAGAAAATTTTGAAAAAAAAAAAATTAGAAGTTGTTGTTGTTGTTAAAGATTCTAGAACTGAAACAGATTATTGAGATAATATGAATGAAAAACTAGCATAATTTAAATAACATAGTGGTTAACAAAACAAAACCATCATAAAAGCGTAGTAAATCAATTAGGAAAACTGCCAAAAGAAAAAAGAATAAACTTTTTAGGGTGGGTCATGTGCGACTGCAACTTTATCAAATACATATCATTGTCTAAGTGAAGAAACAACGTTAATAAAAAGATTTCATAATTATTGTACTATTGTTGTTATTTTCTTTTCCTGTCTTATTTTTTCTTATCTTTTAGTCTATTGTATTTGAAGTCCAGTGTTTAAAATCTAAACTTTAACTTTATAAATAGAATTAACTCTATGAGGAAGGAGCATCAAAAAATTTGAGCCATCTTTCCTCTTTTTGTAACATATCCTCTCTGTAATACCAGTTCTATAATAAAGTTTAAGTGTTTAAGAAAAATATATGAGTAATGTTTTAAATATTCTAATAATATTTACTATAATTTTTGAATTTTTCGAGTGTTTTAATCAACTAGTATCAGAGCTTAAATGAATTGAAGGATTGAAGGGCATAATTATAAGTATATTATCTCATTAAATATGTTTTGTAAATACTAGAAACTTAGAAGATTATTGTGTAAATATTATTGTGGTCCATAGCGATCTGAGGTGATTATTTTATTATTTTAGAAACCTTTGAGGTCAAGGTAGTGTGAGTATAATTAGTGGAAATGTTTAAGGGGTCTTAGGTTGTGTTTGGTTATAAAAAAAAAAATTTAGCTTTTTTTTGTAACTTTTATCTTTTTTTATAAAAATTTAATTTTTCTTTAGGTAAAGTACAAAAAATACCCTTAAAGTTTACCCTCGGTATCACTTTGATTCCACACGTTTCAATTGCAACAGTCAAATCCCTACACTTTCGGTCAAGTATCAATTCGGTTATTCCGTTAGTTGACTGTTAGAAATAATCGTTAGATTGAGGATAAAATGATAAGTTCATCTATAATTTACTTTTAGTGTCACTTTAATCTCTCACGTTTTCAATTATAACAATTGAATCCCTATACTTTCGATATATATTTGAAATATATTTTATTAAATTATTTTTAACAAATAATATAATCTAAAATATATTTTATTAAATTATATAACATATTTTAATTTGAAATATGTCTTATTAAATTATTTTTAATAAATAAAATATTTAAATTTTATTTAATATATTTTCTTTTTATTGAATTAAGTTATTTTTCATAAATAATATGATTAAATTAATAAAATAATTAAAATAATGTTTAATATAGTTTAATTAATATGAAATATATTTTATTAAATTTGAATAATTTTTAAGAAATAATAAAATTAAATATTTTATTAAAAATTAATTTATGTAAATAAAATTACATTTGTAAACGCAGTTTCAATTTTTATTTAAAAAAATGATAATAAAAAATAAAATCAGAAAATAAAAAGTTAAACAAATAAAAAATAATAATGTTATCAAAAGGCCTTAGAATCGTTATTTTCTAAATTTTCTATTTCTGCAGTTTTCTTTCTATATATAATTATATATATATATATATTCAATTCGAGAATATACGTTTATATATGCGACTTTTTTAATTCTATTCTATTAATTATAATAACTATTAGTGAAATCATCAAATCATTCTTTAATAAAATTTTTAAGAAAATTAACTGTATTTAATAAAATATATTTTATATTAATTAAAAAAACTAAATATTATTTTAATTATATTATTAATTTAATCATATTATTTTTGAAAATTAATTTAATTCAATAAAAATAGAATATATTAAATATAATTTAAATATTTTATTGATTAAAAATAATTTAATAAGATATATTTCAAATTAAAATATGTTATATAATTTAATAAAATATTTTTTAGAGTATATTATTTATTAAAAATAATTTGATAAAATATATTTCTAATATATGTTGAAAGTATATGGATGTAATTGTTATAATTGAAAACATGAGAAACTAAAGTAACACTGAGGATAAATTATAAATGAAATTACCATTTTATCCTCAGTGTAACGGTTATTTCTAACAGTCAACTAACGGAAGGACCGAATTGATACTTGACCGAAAGTGTAGGGATTTGACTGTTGCAATTGAAACGTGTGGGACCAAAGTGATATTAAGGGTAAACTATAAGGGAATTTTTTGTACTTTACCCTTTTTCTTTTTAGAAGGTTTTGTCTTTAGGCGTGTTAATCACATTCTTAAAAAAAATAAAAATAAATAAAAAATTTACGTCTAATTACGTAAGCTATCCATTTAGAAGTAAGGAAAATTGATTTTTTTTAACTTTTTTTAAGCTTTTACTTAGATAGATGTAAATTGTTTTTCTATATGAATACAATTAACAAACTAAAAGTTACAACATTTAAAAAAAATTAAATTTTAGTTAAAAAAAAGTCATATAAAACGAAAAAAATTAAAAAAAATGAGAAATATTTTTTTTAGCCAAACACAACTTTAGAGTAACGAACCCCTTAGTAAAATGCGAATTTTACTCCCAAAACAAATAACACATTGGTACAAAGGTAAGAACGCGCTTGAAATTTGTAACAAGGTGAGAACGCGCTTCAAATAATGAAAGTTGCACTGCAAAGTACCAGACGCTTCAGATTTTGTTTGGTAATGAAAAAAAAAAATCAACTTTTTTTGTAGTGTATTTTTTTAATTTTATTTTACTTTTTTTAATTAAAATTTAATTTTTTTATTAATTGTAATTTTTAAACATATTAATTGCATACGGAAAAGAACAAAAAAATTCACATCTTTTTGAATAAAAATTATCCATTTAAATAAAAAAAGTTACAAAAAATTTAATTTTTTTATTTTTATATCTTTTATCTAAACAAACATAAATTTTTTTAATTTTTTTATGAATGCTATTAATATATCTAAAAATTATATTTTTTAAAAAATTAAATTTTAATATAACAATCATATAAAATAAAATAAAATAAAAGTTAAAAAAACTAAAAACTGAAAGCTACCTTTCACCAGAACTTTTCCTATTGTACAGGACTTCTCTTGCATGTCCAATTTTGCACCACAATATCATCCTTTCTTTCCCACCACATTCATTCTTTTTTTTTTTTTTTTTGGTAAGTCCACCCCATTCATTCTTGTCAGCCTTCTATCACCATCTCATTTTTTTTTTTTTCTAACCTTCCGGTTAAAGGGTCCCCCTTAACTAATATTGTGCCAAATTCTAAATTGCTTTAAATGTAGGTTGCGTTTGGTACACAAAAAGTTACTGAAAATCTTTAAAAATTTTTAAAAATTTTTATAAAATTTTACACATTTCTACTTTCTTAAAATTCAAAAAACGTTCAATATCTTTAAAAAAAAAGTCGATAACTAGAATTCGGTTAATCAAATAGTAAAAATTTTTTTATCATTATCACTATGGACTCCCAACCTACCAAATGACACTCACTTTGACTTTTTTTGTAGCATTTTTAAAACCGTTCCAACGGATTGTAGAAATCGTTTTGACAGAATTGCGCGGGTAACTTTCGTCCTAACACTTTCTACAATCTGTTTAGATCCGTTTGGACAGATTGTAGTGTAAAGAAGTCATGACTGCTTAAAAGTTTGAATCTGTCCAAACAGAAATCTGATCCATCGGAACGAAATTTTACTATTCATCTCCAAAAAACGCGGTTTGAGCGGTGTGCACCAAACACAAAAAGTTTTTCCACATCACATTTTATCCTATTTTTCTCACTTTTTGGTGCGCCAAACGCAACCTTAAAATTGAAAACTCTCGCCAATAATTAGTTTAATTGTATTATTAATGATAGTCATATTTAACAAAAAAAAATTTAGCACAATATGATTGAAAATTAGATAGACTACTAATCTGCGTGGTAAGGTAACACTTTTTTGTATATTTTATAGTTCCTTCACAAAGATCCTTTTATTATTATTATTATGGGCAGTGATAATTTTAGAATGCTGAGTATATTTAGTACACTTTTTATATATTGATAACTTTACTATTACTTAATTAATAGGAAATTTAATAATGCCAACGGGAGACGGGACTACAGTGCTTCTATAGTAACTAAAGTATAAGATATTAAAGGTCCCGATACTCTTTACAACATCTACTAACCTTAATTTAACTTGAGTAAAGTTAAAATTAATGGTCTTAATTTAGTAGTCTTGATTTTGAAAAAATCAAAATATTTATTTTTAATATTTCAGTTGTTACAGTGTAAAAAAGAACCATGGCCCCTCTAATCCATGCCAAAACATATTAAATACACTTGACAATTTTATCCTTATTTCATTAATGTTGAATCTAATGCGATATTTATTATCTATTAAATAAATAAAATTTAAATTAATATTTATTTCATTCTTTTAACTTTCTCACAAAATCATATCCTACTTTATTTTTTTAAGAAAAAATATTAATATAATAACAACAGTCAAAATAATCTTAAATGCATTAGTATTTTGAACATTTAGTTCTAAAATTTGAATGCTATAGATTTATTTTTGAGTCATGAAATTTGATTTGATAATAAATTTTACTTATTGATTTAGTATTAACGGAGTTTGGATAATTAATTTTAAAATTTGAATTTTTTATACTTATCTTCTAGTCTTGAAAATTTGGTATAATTAGTTTTACTAATTAATTTATTATAATTAACGGAAGTATGAGTAGTTTGGATGATTAACTCTAAAATTAAAATTTATATATTTATCTTTTAATCATGAAAATTAATTCGATAAAAAATTTTACTAAATAGTGAAAATATTAATTTGGAAAATTAGTTATTAAAATTGAATTTTATATATTTATCTTTTAGATATGAAAATTGATTTAATAATAAACATTACTAATTAGTTTACCAATTAATGAAAAGATGAGTAATTTGATAATTAATTCTAAAATTTGAATTTTTATGTGTTAATGTTGTATTCATGAAAATTGATTTAATAAAAAATTTTACTAATTAGTAGAAACATTGACTTGAATAGTTAGTTTTAAAAATTAAATTTTTTATTTATATTTTAGTTATAAAAATTAATTTTATAATAAATTTTACTACTTGATTTACAAATTAAAAAAAAAAATACGAGTAGCTTGGATAATTAGTTCTAAAATTTAAATTTTTATATGTTAATTTTTTAGCCATGAAATTTGATATAATAAAAAATTTTACTAATTAGCAACAACGTTGGTTTGGTATAACTAACCCCTTAGTAAAATACGAATTTTACTCTCAAAATGAATAACACATTGGTACAAAGGGGAGAAGCTTAGTACAGCTAACCCCTTTTGTAAAATACAAATTTTACTCTCAAAACCAATAACATATTCGTACGAAGGTAAGAACGTGCTTGAAATAAATTAATATAAATTTATAAAAATTATAATTTCATAATATGTACTATTAAATATAAAAATACAAATTTTATAGAAATTTATATAAGTTTAAGGTGCATTTGGAGATTCAACAATCTCCAAAAGTTTTCAAAAGTGAAATTTGAAATTATTGTGTAATAATTATTAAATATTTATATTTGATTTGATATAAAATTGTTAAAAAGTATATAAAGTGTCACGTGTCAAAATTTTAGTGAAAAATTTTGAAAATTTTTGAAATTTTGTGTAATTTTTTTATACAAATGTCAGATAACTTTTTTTGAATTCTGACAAAATTCATTGGAATGCATCATTTTAATTTGTTCTAACAACTTTCAAAATTTTTTGCAATGTAAGAATCTATCAACTTTGAAATTTTTAAAATTTTTTAAATTTTTTTGAGCTCCGAACGCTCCCTTAATGTATTTTACAAAATCCCAATGAAAGTTGCACCATGTAACTTTTTCTGTTTTGCAGGATTCCCCGGGTCGTCCAGATGGGGCAGTGTGAAATTGATGTCATTCGGTACGATAGTAGATGTGAACGACATTTCACGGGATTTGCGAGGCACGAGATAGCAATATGTCGGTTTAAGTATTTGTGGTCCAAAATTATTATATTAAAATTTAATAATTTACATATATTTTTATGTTAATGTTTTGACTCTAAGCCAATTTTTAAAATATTTTTAAATCATTAAATTTTAATTTAATAATTTGTAATTATAATAGTACCGAATTAAATAAATTTTTATATCAGCCACTCCCTTCTTTTCCATCCCACATCTCCAATTTGCACCACAACATCTCCTTTCTTTCCTTTTCCCATTAGCTATCATATTCAGTCCTTGTTTTTTTTTTCCAGTTGAAGGGCCCCTTTAATTAATATCCATGTCGGTCTAATTATTCTTTGTCGATTTTATTTTATATATGCCTTCATCTGTCGCACGTCAGCAAAGCTTTCTGGCTCCATTAAATAAATGAGAAAAGTTAGTATAATTTATGGAAATTACAATTTCATAATTCATATACTAAATAAAATTTATACAATTTGTGAAGATATATAGAATTTCAGACGAACTATCAACCACAATTATAAAGTGTTATAGGTTTAACTTTTAGTTAAAACACAGAAAATACTCTTTCATCATGAATTATTTACTTAGAATTGAAATAAATATAATGACATTTTCGGTCTAGAGTTCTATAAACATTCATAAAGTTTCGTAAGACTTTGAACTGCTTACATTTTACACGGATTTAGAAACTCCAATTGATGAAATTTTGTAAAATTATAAATAAACACATTTTAATTATTTTTTAAGTGATAAGTTCACTAGTATATCACATCATTTAATTTTTTTTTTAATAAAATTTCTTATAGTACAATATTACTCAAATCCTTAACCGATTAAAGTATTTTATAATAAGGAAATTGTTATTATGTTGAAATTTCTTGTGGCTCGAAAAGAATTTTACCTGTGTATGAGTATTGAGCAATGCTACTGACTAAATTAAAGGAGGTTTTACCATATTAATAACCTATAACATCATTCATTGAAACTTATTATTTTCAAACTTGTTATAAAGGCTTAAGAGTTTAATAATATTTATATCGGAACGACACATTACATCAATCAACCAGCAGTGAAAAAATGTGTGACAAATATCATTTCTTTCATAAATATTAATAATATATGGTTCAAAAATTAATATAGGTATAAATACTACGTCTAAATTCTTGTGGGATTTGGAGCCACTTCGCGCAGTAAATTTTCTTTTTTTCAAAATTTGATAATTTTTAGTAAAAGAATTATTAAAATTGTAATATACAAACGAGCCCTCAGTCATCATATTTTTGTTACTATTATAAAAAATAATAATAAAATAGAAAATAAAAAATAAATTTTAAATGTAAAAATATTCAAAATAAAATTAAAATAAACATTAAATATATAAACATCATAAAAATAAAGAAGAAATAATAAATTAATAAGATTTGCATAACATTAGAAATTATAATATATAATATAATGAATTCTATAAACAATAAAATTTAATAATAATTATATTTTTTTGGTATAAGGAACATCTCTAGTAAATCTCAAGCGTTGCTAAAAGATTAGTTAACTCATTAAACTTTGAAAAGTATATTTATTTGTTTAATATTCAAGAATAAGTTTCTCATCCTAAAATTAATATTTCTTCTCTCCTACTCTTAATCCCTATTTAACTCGTTCTCCTTTTTTTAAATGCTTAGAGTTAGTTTTGATTAAAAAAAAATTGGTACTTTTTTTTGGTCTTATATGACTTTTTTCACCAATTTTTTTTTTTTTTAGAAATCGTAACTTTTAAGCATGCTAATAGCATTCGTAAAAAAAAATCAAAAAATTATTATCGTTCGTTTGAGTAAAAGTTATATATTTGACTAAAAAATACTGAAAAATTATTTTTTTTTTTAATCTTTTATTCAAATGATGTAAATTTTTCAATTTTTTTCTTACAAATGCAATTAACACGTTTAAAAGATACAACTTTTAAAATAAAGAATTAAATTTTGATAAAAAAAAATCATATAAAACAAAAAAAAAAAAGTTACCAAACGAACCCTTAGCGCCGCTTAGCGACGTGTCGATAGGAGAAGCTATTGATGCCCCGTTTAAAGTAAGAAAAAACAAAATAAATTAAGATAAAATGTAGTTTTGAGTTAATTTTGTCGCCCTTTTTTCTGAAAGGTAGCAAATCATGGGAACGGTTTTCCAAATTTATTCTCGCGGATTTAAAAAAATTCACAAAAAATAGCAACAGCGATACTCGTTTGAAAGTTTTCGACACAAATAATATAATTATATAAAAAATTTACACATTCGGTTAACCTACTTTTAGATTTTTTTATTTTTTTAACGAAATATTGAAATTTTTTAAAATTAGTGATAGTGGAAAAATTAAAGGTAGATGAGTTATTAGAAATTTATAAAATTTTTTGGAGTTTTATGGTAGGCCAAATCAGCCCCGAATATTTTCTCGACTCTCCATATACCCTATCTAGTTCTTTGGCGTAGTTTTTATTTATTTATTTATTTTTATTTTTATTTTTATTTTTTTGAAAAAAAACACAACGCTTCAAATTCTCTTCAAAACCAAACCAGAGGGCAAGTGCATTTTCCTTCTGTTTCTCTCTCCGACATTTTGAAGAAGGTAGCAATTCCTAGTTAAAAATGGCGAGCAGGTCTCTCACCCCTCTGGCGTTCAAAGTGAGGCGTAACAAGCCAAGACTAGTTGGGCCAGCAAAGTCGACACCCCGTGAACTAAAGGATCTCTCGGACATAGACGACCAAGAAGGTTTTCGGTTTCAGGTACCAATAATAATGTTCTACAAAAACAATCCTTCCATGGAAGGAAAAGATCCTGCTCGGGTCATTGGAGAAGCACTATCGAAAGCGCTTGTGTTTTACTACCCGTTCGCAGGCAGGCTTGTGGAAGGGCCTAACCGAAAGCTTAAAGTGGACTGCACAGGCGAAGGGGTTATGTTCATACAGGCAGAAACAGATGTGAGGCTCGACCAGATTGGGTATGATAATCTCCCGGCTGCCTGTTCTTATTTGGAGGAGCTTCTTCATGACGTTCCTGGCTCTGACGGAATCCTTGGCTGCCCCCTCTTATTAATTCAGGTAATAAATTCAAACTGTACGAGGAAACCATTGCTCCCTTTGAAGGCACCAAATTTTATTAAACAACACTAGAAATACCTTTAAAATATTTAACTTTGACTAACCGTAATTAATTTTTAGGTGTGTCCCCAAATCTTTATTATTGTACGAGTCCACGATTTATTACTGCATATATTAAAAAGTCGGTGTGTGCGATACAAATTAAACGAGATTCACTCCATAAGAGTTTGGCATAAAGATGAATCTCTCGGAATCAAATCCAAATTATAATTTTCTGCACCAAATTTTGTTAAAGAACATTAAAAATCTTCAAAAACAAATTTTAATTCACTGTATAAATTATAAGATTACAATTTTTATTAATATTTATTAATTTTTTATCACTCCAAACATATCCAGTGGCTGAAAGTTGTGGAATGGAAGATAAAACAAAAATAAATAAATAAAATTGTGAAAAAGTAGTAACATCACAAACTAGTGTTAGCCCGTGATATAGGTTTTATGCCATTTGATCAAAATTGGATGGCTCACTAGAAAAATAAGTTTAAAAATTTAAGCGACAATTGTTAAATTTATTTTTACTGTGAGCAGTTCGATTTTAATTCAATGGCTGATAAAACTGTTATCATAGGACTAACATCACAGATGATATTATCTTCCCTGCTTCAGAAAAAATATTATTATTTTGCCCACTTGGTTTTTTTTTTGGGGAGGAGAGCGGAGAGAGTGAGTGATGATGTCACCAATATAAAAGAATATTTATATCTTATTTGAAAACAATTATTTTAAATTTAAATTTTAACATACCCTTTCTATTGTGGTTGGGGTAGGAAAGTGGAGGATACACAAGGAGAAAAAGGGTTGAATATGGCAAATCTTGTTTGCATTGCTTTTATTAGAACTTCCACCTTTTAACTTCCTCTGTGGATGTAAAGGAGCAAGGAGAGAGATTATTTTAAAATTACTCTAAAACTCTTGTTTTGTGTATAGGATCAGTCACTTTTTTTTTTTTTTTTAAAAAGGAGAGAAGTCTGTGAAAATTTGTTAACTTTTTTTTTTTTTATTTTAGATCAAAATGAAGTCAAATTTCAGTTCAACTCAATTACCCAAAAAAAAAAATTAGTTCAACTCGGCCCAAATGCGTCCCAAGAACTAGTTTCAATAATTGTTAGTTTATAATTTTTGTACTCAATTTTTGTTTTTAATTTTTATTTTTGTAGCAAAAAATAAAAGCTTAAAAGCGCGTTAGGTAATGATAGTTTTTAGTTGGTAGTTATAATTGTTAACTAATTAAATTTAATTATTTTAATTAAAATAATTGTTAAAAATAATTTAATCAAATACAAATAAAATATATTTAACATAATTTATTATTTTATTTCTTAAAAATATTGTCATAAAATATATCTCCTGTTAATTTAGTTAATTTATATTTATTTGATTTAATTAATTAATTAACTTAATTTTATTTATTTTATTTTTATTAAAAATAATTAATTCAATAAAAATAAAATATATTAAATATAATTTAGTTGTATTATCTATTAAAAATAATTTAACGACGTTAGTTTGATTTCATTAAGCAATTCATATATAAACTGACCTTGAGACTTAAATTTTTTTTTTTTTCGGTCAAGCAAAGCTCAAGCAAGTCAAATCTCAGCTCAACTCGGCCCAAATTCTCCCCTAAGGGCCCCGTTTTATAAAATTTTTAACTTTTATATTCAGTTTTTAGTATTTATATTTAATTTTTTATTTTTAATTTTCATTTTGATAGCAAAAAAACCAAAAAAAAAAACAAAATCAAAAACTTGAAAGAAGCTTGGTAATGATAATTTTTAATTGCTAGTTATAATTCTTAATTAGTTAAATTTTTAATTTAATTAATTTATTTATAAAAATAATTTAATCTAATAAAATAAAATATATTAAATATAATTTAATAATATATATTAAATATAATTTAGTAAATTATTTTTTAAAAATAATTTAATAAAATATATTTCATATTAATTAAACTAATTAATTTAATTAACTTAAATTTATTTGTTCTAATCAATTAATTAAATAAATTAAATCTAATAATTTTAATTATAACTTTTTATTAAAAATAATTTAATTCAATAGAAATAAAATATATTAAAAATAATTTAATTATATTATTTATTAAAAATAATTTAATAAAATATATCTCATGTTAATTAAATTAATTAAATTATATTTTTATTAATTTAATTTATTATTAATTATTAATTAAATTATGTTCACTATCTAATTCAATATGTTAAATTAAATTATTGATAAAATTAATTATTAATTAAATTATATTTAATATATTATGATATTAAATAAAAATAAAGGATCTACCATTACCAACCACAATTTCATCATCAAACCAGGAATTGGAGAAAAAAAAAACACCAAAAAAATCAAGTAATCCGTTAAGAAAGAAAGCATAGCAACTTTTGTTGCTTGTAATTTAATCATTATGATGTATATATATTAAATAAAATATATACTTTTATTTTTCCAAAATGATGGTTTAAAAAAATTATTTTTTCAAAACAAATCGCATCCGAGTATATAGATTGAATCTAAATCTTATAAAATTAGATCGATGATTAGCAATAATCAGAAGTGGGTGAGAGACGACGACTATTGGCGTTGATCGGAGATTGGTGGAAGTGGGAGTGATGGCAGCGATATGGTAGTCAAAGGTAAGTGAGAGATTAGCAATGGTTAGCAATGACTGAAGATGGGTGGTGGCAAGGGGCAATGATAGTAGTCGAAAATAGTCGAATGTGACTGCCGACTAGTGAATGGTGGTAGTTGATAGTGGATGATAATTATAATTGCTACTAGTTGTGGAAGGAAACAAAAATTGAAAATGAAAACATAAGAAAATATAATTTTTTATATTTTCAAAATTTTTAAAAATTTAAAAAAAAAATTTTTTTTTAAATTGAAAACAAGTTTAGCAAATAACTTTTTATGTTCAGATTTCAAAAAAAATTAAACGAAAACTTAAAGCTAAAACTAAAAGTTTTGTCAAACGAATCTAAGTGGTGTGTTCTTTAACTAGGATGCACATCAAGTTAAAAAAAAAAAAAAATGAAATATTATATCAAGGAGGGATATGCATATTTGATTTTGTCAATAAATTGCCAAAGACCGAAATTGTTAGGCTTGAATTCAAGTGTTAGTAAATTTCCCGACCAAATAGGTTTTCATGAAATTAAAAAGTTTAATTTCTAAAATTCAATAGGATTTGAATAATGTTTGATTTCTTATATTCAGTTACAGTCTTAATTGAATTTAAATTAATTTATTTATTAAAAAATTCTATTGAGGAGAATTTATCCCTTATTTGTCTGGTAGTCAATTAAATTTTATTATATAGTTGAAAAATTTTCTAATTTGATTTTAAATCTTATCTACTGTTGCATAAGTTAAGGCATTTAGGTCTGGGCTTAAAAGAATAGATCAAAATAAATTAGTTCAGTTTAAAATTAACAATTTTGAGTACCCATGAATCTACACACTAGCAGGCTTGTCGGGACCTTGCTAGGAGCCGTTAGGTAAAACCGAGATCAAAATAGATTAGTTCAGTTTAAATTCAACAATTTCGAGAACCCATGGATCTACCACACTAGCAGCCTTGTTGGGACCCTGCTTGGAGCCGTTAGGTAAAACCGAGACCAAATAGTACAAACTTTGTGTACCTACAGACCTCGTTTGGAGCCACTAAGGTTATGTTTGTTACGTTTGTTTTATTGGGAATGAAATGCAATGAAATGAAATTTATTCTTAATTTAACCCATTATCATGTTTGATATAAAAATTTTTAATTGGAACGATATTCTACGAGAATAACTATTCTTACATTAAGTGAGAAAATATATTCCATAATTTAAGTAATGGAATAGTCATTTCATTACAATCAAAATTTGATCCAAAAATTCAAAAAAATAAAAATAAAACAAGCAACTAGTTTGTAGTAAAAAAAATCTCTCTCAATTACTCCCTTAGGGTTAATTAATAAAACCTTTTTACCCCTTGAACTTATCCTCGAACTAGATCCGAACTTGAGCTGTAAAATGAGTATTTTATCCCTAGGTACGTTTTTTTTTTTTTTTCAAAATTCGTATTTCGAGTTTTCAAAAGGTTAATAAAAATATTCATTTATATTACTTAATAACTAAGCAAATATTAATATGTTCTAAACTCAGGTTGTAAAATGATCATTTTACCCCTAAGTTTGTTTTTTGCCCAAATTTGTATTTTGAGTTACCCAAAATGTTAAGCAATATTTATTGATGCGTTTCATAATAATTAATAAAATTTCATCTTAATTCGAACTCAATTTGTAAAACAACGATTCTAACCTAGGCTATTTTTTGCTCAAATTCGCATTCTAAGCTATCGAATAGGCTAAAAAAAATCATTGACATATTTTTTAGTAGTTAAACAAATTTTAGTCAAATCTAAATTCAGACTATAAAATGATCATTTTGCCCCTAAACTCGTTTTGGTACCAAATTTATATTTTAGGCATCCCAAAAGACTAAAAAAAATATTTATTGACATGTTTATTAATAGTTAAGAAAATTTTAGCACAGTTTGAGTTCGAATTATAAAATAACTGTTTTACCCGTAGGTCTTTTTTTAACTCAAATTTACAATTTGAAAATGAAGTTTATTTTTATAATTTTTAAAAAATTAATGTTAGTAATATTTATTACATTTTATTTTATAGAATTATATTTAAAAGGGTTTATTTCAATTAACTCATTTTAGTTTTGTCTTTGTACACTTGGACCCCACAAATCTTAATAATGTGCATTTAGACCTCTTGCCATCCTGTTTTGTTAATTTCCGTGAAATTGAAGAGTATTTGGATAATTTTCTTTGTCTATATCCTCTTCAATCTAATGCTAAAATTTTTTACAATTAATGCACTCTAATTTATTATTATTAATTCAATATCTCTGGAGTATCAAAAGGTCCCTTAACTCATTTATGCTTTTTTCCATATGATTCACAATTTATTAATGTGATTTTACTTCCAACATTTAAAAAAAGAAGAATGCAATGTAAAAAAAAAAAAAAAAAAAAAAAAACTCTCAAAAGAAAAAGAAAAATAATATGTTTTTAATTAATTAATAGTAAAAAAAAAAAAAAGAGTTTAAAAATCATGAGACCAAATTCATTCCCTTATTTAAATAATAATGATAAATAGATAATGATTTATGCAAAGATAAAATTGCACAACTTGTAAATGTGTTAATCCATTTAACAGTCCTCGTCAAGCTCCTGTTTTTGAAGGGCTAGCTGCTGGTTGCATGACTTGTGCCTTCTTGGGTGCAACCCAAAAAAATTAACATGTGCCTTCTTGCCAACGAAAGGAACGGCAACAAAATTGGTGAATTACAATGGGGCCAAGAATCTGATTTATCTATTTGTAGATTTCAAAGTTTACATTAGGAAATATCGGATTTTGCATGTGAGTTGCATTGCTTAACTTAGAAAAATTACATGCTTGAATTTGCAAATTCTCTCTTACATTCTAGTTACTTTCTACATTATCACCATGCTTACATTATTTTATGTAAGTGTGCAGGTGACACGTTTTGGTTGTGGTGGATTCAGCTTTGCAATACGCCTAAACCACACAATGAGTGATGCTTTTGGTTTGGTCCAATTCCTTAATGCAATTACTGAGTTTGCCCAAGGGAAAGAAAATGCACCTTCTGTGCATCCTGTGTGGCAAAGAGAGCTTTTCAATGCAAGGCAACCTCCGCGCATTACCTGCAAGCACCATGAATACGAAGAAATGATAGACACCAAGTGCAGATCTCCAGTAGTAGAATTAGACCTCAATGCTAACTTGAACTACAGGAGTTTCTTCTTTGGTCTCAAAGAGATTCGATCCCTTCGAAACCATCTTCCCCAACACCAACGTGCGAAATACACCTCATTTGAGCTAATGACTGCGTGTTTTTGGAGATGTCGGACTCTAGCACTTGGACTAGAACCTAATGAAATTGTTCGAATTTCATGCGTAGTCAATGGACGTGGGAAGCATGGCCTGCTTGTACCTCAGGGCTACTATGGCAACGTCTTTGCACATCCAGCTGCAGTTTCAAGGGCTGGAATGCTATGTACCTGTCCGTTCGAATATGCAGTGGAACTGATAAGGAATGCGAAGGCTCAAATGACAGAAGAGTATTTAAGGTCAGTAGCAGATTTTATGGTGACCAAGGGACGACCACTACATATAAAAACATGGAACTGTTTTATTTCTGATACAAGACATGTTGGACTTGACAAGGTCGACTTTGGGTGGGGGAAACCTGTTTTTGGTGGCCCTGCTAGGGCAATATCTTTGATTTGCTTCTATGCACCTTTCAAAAATAGTAGAGGCGAAGATGTAGCTGTCTTAAAAATATGCTTGCCACAGCCAGTCATGAAAAGGTTCGAACAAGAGCTGAATAAAATGATCAGGGAGGAAGTTCCGTGACACAACTCTCAGTACTCGTGTCCATGATGTGAATGATGGATTAGTGTAAACTTAGTTATATGTTTGTGGGAGTTGCAGGTAGTTTGCTTTGTGGTCTTGGGTGCCCTAGAGTTATGGTTTGCTCTGTGGTCAGGTGTAGTTTAGAATTAAAGTTTGCTCTATGGTCTAAAAATCAATGTTTGATGTGTGGTTTAGGATCAAGTTTGATGACTATAAATAGCCTTGGTTGTAATAATGTTTGGTACGCATGAGTCTATGATTGAATAAAATTAGAGAACAATTCGACTAGTATTCATTCTTCTTTTGTTCCTAACAATCTTTTTCTTCTTATTCTTTAATTTCTTTCTTTCTATGTGAGAGTAATTTTGCGCATGCTTGCTCAATTGATCTCCACAAGTGGTATAAGAGATTGTGTGATATCCTCGAAGATGGCTAAAAATTTCTGTTGTCCCCTTTCAATTTCCTCAAGTTACTAAGATAGCATTTCGCGGCTTCCAGCTTCTAGTTTTTTATTTTTTTTTTAATTATTAAATTTATTCTTGTACTTTTTAATTTTTTTTTAAATCTTAAAGGGCAAAAATATCAAATTAACAACAAACAAACTTTTTTAATTCTCAAACACAAAAATAATTAAATTTTTAATAACTAGCTAATACTAACTTTTCTTTTTATAATTATTTTTTTTTCTTAAACACAACCTTAAGATTATCTACGCAAGTTGGTGTATTGGGATGAAAGCTACGCTTTGAACCCAAATTGCATGGGATGTTGTAGAGAAATGGTATGATGAGCCTTTAAGACTGTGTTTGTGTTTGGGAACTTGGCTATCAATTATTAGTTACTAATTTTTTATTTTTTATAAAATAATTAGAATTATACTCTTATATTTTAAACTTCTTCTAAACTTTAATTAGTAAAAACATAAATTTAACCAAAAAAAAAGTTAACCATTAAGAAATTAATTTTTTTTCCAAACACAACCAAAAAAAAAAGACTAACTTTTTAATAAATAATAATTACTACCTGCTACCAGGCTAAGTTTTTCTTCCCATGCTCGGCCTAAGTTTTGCTCTTGAATGCTTCCCAAACTGAGGTTTTGCGGAAAGTTTCAAAGAACGATCAAAAGCTTCTTACAGGTATCCATCAATCTTTGGATGATGTGACGTTTAAGAGAAAGTCTCAACTGCCAACCAATTCTATGAAAGCGTGGGACAGGTTTGGACAATAAAAAAAGAGGTGGCTCAAATATTCTCCACCATTAGTAAAATTAGAGGGTATATCTTTCGTATTTTCAAAAAATTCTTCTTGGATCCTAAAGAACAAATAGTGTTTTTTCTATTTGTTTTCATAGAAAAACGCATATTTCCAAGTATTTATATAATTTCAGAAATTAAAAGAATATTCTTGCTTATCATGAGACATTTTAAAAACTCTGGTTTTCATAGAATCATTTCCCCAATCAATAAGAGTAAAAATCTTTTTTATAGAACACTGACTATAATTGATATTGTCAAAAATTTTATTGTTGTTGTAAAAGTGTCATATTTCCATTGAGTCTGTAGACGTGAGCATAGCCTCATAAATAGGTCTATACTTGTAGTGAGGCACAGGATAATGACACCAGTCTAAATATTTTTGCTTGATATAACCAGGCTCATTTACCCAAGTCTAATCGTCCTCATTTAGAGTCAAAATTGGCTCTGTATATTCGCTTGTAATAGATACAGGCTGAGTTTGCAGAATAAATGCTGCAATGATTTCAGGCTTAGATCCTGATGAAGAAGTAAAAGAGATAGACTCTTTCTTCTTTTGTAGAAATTCTTGAAGATCTGCTTTCCTCTTAGATAGGAATTCATTGAGGTCCACCACAGAAAGTGTCTCTTCTTCATTACTCAAGCTTAAGAATGGGTTTATAGTGGGACTTAGATTCCCCCGATTTGACCATGTTGAGGTAGCATTAGATCTTCCTCCGCCTCTGGATAAAGGCTTAGATCCCCTTCTGCGTCCTCTATTGAGGCTTACGTATCCTGCAAAAATTCGCGGGTTAGAAAATCAGGTAGAGAATTAGATTCTTCTTTTATATATTCGATTGTAAAATCGAAATAACTTAGTTGAGCTTGCCAAGCAGCATAGATTTGCTTAGAAACCAGGTTTTTGACATCTTTCTCAAGGATGGGTTTAACCGTACTACAGTCAATGTGGAAGAGAAATGATTGATTTAATAAATCATCCTGAAATTTGCTGATGCATTTTACCACTGCAAGCATCTCCTTTTTACTAGTCGCGTAGATCGACTGAGTCTGGTTCCATTTACCAGATGTATACCTCACGAGGTACTCGTAGTTAGTATACGGATGGCGCTGTTTTAGAATACTGCCATAGCCAATATTACTGGCATCTGTTTCAACAATATTGAACTACTTAGGATTCGAGAGATGGGAACAAGGTAGGTTTTTAACTCTTGCCTTTATGGTCCTAACGGCCTAAGTATGTTCCTCGGTCCATGGACTATTAGCTCGTTTCTTAGATAAACGGCTATAAAGGATAGCTACGTCTGCTGCTAAATTCTTATAATAATCTAAAACATAATTCAAACTTCCCAGAAATCTTTGTAACTGTTTAAAATCAGTAATTTCATCAAGAAATTTTGAAGCAAATTCAATACTTCGAGAAATAGGGGTAGAGGTTCCCTCTTGGGTCATATGACCCAAAAATCAAATAGAAGTTTGAAAAAGTTTCATTTTTTGGAAAAATATAACTAACCCATTATGCTTTATAATATCTTTAAAAATTTTTAAATGTTTGTAATGCTATTCAAGCGATTTTGAAAATATCAAAATATCGTCAATATATACCACGATAAATTTGACGTAAGGGTTGAATATATTATTCATAATATTCTAAAATTCAGAAAGGGCGTTTTTTCAACTTAAATGGCATGACATTCCATTCATAGTACCCAAAAGGAACAGTAAAATCCGTTTTATAACAGTCTTTTTCGTGGATCTGAATCTGCCAGTATCCAAATTTTAAATCAAATTTTGAAAAAATATTTGCGTTGTAGAGGCACGAAAGCAAATCTTTTTTATTTGCATTAGGATATCGGATCCACTTCAATTCCTTGTTTAAAAGTTTGTAGTTTATAACTAGTTGACGTTCAGCTGCATTGTTCACATAGAAAGTAGTACAACTCCATGGAGAGTAAGAAGGTCGTATGAGCCCTTTAGCAAGCAAAGAATCAATTTCCTTTTTGCAAAGGTCAAGATATTCTTGATTCATTTGGCATAGCCTAGCCTTTGTAGAAATATTTTTCTCATCAAAATCATCTTCATATGGAAGAATGACTATATGCTATTTTCTATTCCAGAAAGCATTAGGAACATCATAACAAATTTCCTTTCGAAATTATTGTTCAATTCGTAAAATCCTTTCCTTATGAAAAGGTTCATTCAGCTTCCTTTCAATATCGAGAAAAGAAATCTCCTTTTTAGAAAACTGATTTGTTTTTCTTTTAGAAAATTCTATTTTACTTTATTGAGAAGCAAAGTTTGTGGATCTATTATAAATTGTAAAACAATTTCTTTAGTATTGTAAGATCCTTTGATTCCTAAAGAATCTATGCAGGTTATTGGCATAATCATTCTTAAGAATAGAGTACCTAATATAACATACCGTGTCAAATTCTTAACTAATAAGAATACAGTGGGAATGCATATATTATTTACACAAATATGAGTGTTTGACAATTTATAATTGACATGCAATTTATTATTGCTAGCAGATGAAAGTGTTTGAACTATTTTTTCAAAAGATTAAGTCAAAATTAATCCTTCATTTATACAGTTCATGTCTGCTCCACTATCTATCAAGGCAGTTAGACTGTCTATCACAAAGCTGTTGTTTATAACAAGCTTAACTTGGACACACCATTTTTGAATGGTTACTCTTTCAATCATATTAACTACATAAGACTCATCTATGACGGGGTTGCTGGAACTAAGGATAGACTCTAGTTTGTCTATTCTCTTTTTAAGACTTAAATTCTCCATTTTCAAGATTCCTATTTCTTCCTTGATCTCTTTAATGTCTATTTTGAGATCTTGAATTGTCACTAGTCGATTATATTGACCTTGAGACATTCGTCTATAAACTTCCTGCATATTATACATATCGGGTCCTAGAGGCCTAGGTTCCTCTGTTGCGAGACATTTTCCTAAGTTTTGTCTCTTTAACTCAGGGTCGCTAATCTTAGTAACTAGTTCTATCAGATATTCCTAAGTTTTGGTAAGGACATTGATCCTTAAGTATTGTATGTCGGCTAATGCCCTGTTTATATTACTCTCATTTTGACAGTGACTAGGAGGTTGATCTAGAGGTGATTCCATAGATGAATCACTAGAATAATCATTTTCTATAATCTGATTATCACCGCTTGATTCCCTTTCTTTCTCTGAAGGAGGGCTAAAATTAAGAATAATCTTGAAGATTGCCTTTTGGGTGTCTTCATCTAGATAAAGTTCCTGAATTTTTTTCTTTAGAAGACATTTATTTGCATAGTGGCCAATCTCACCACATTTCCAATAGCTCACTTTATCAAGAGGTTTTCTAAACTTAAACTTTGGAGTAGACTTCTTCTTATAGAAGATCTCTGGAGGTCGATAAGTCCTAAACTTCCTCTATCTTTTCTTAATCTTAGAACGACTCTTCTTAAGAAGTCTTATAGATGGAGTGAGAATATCAAAAGCGAATTGATCGCAAAAATCTTCTAACTTTCTGCACTCAGAAATTTACTAGTGCTTAATCTAATTCTTTAGCTTCATGTCATTACACAAAGCTAGTCTTTCTTGTTCACAGACATACAAAAGACGTCCATAGGTAAATTGGGAATATTTTATAGATATTTCATTTCCTTGGTCTCTAAGAACCTTTTTAACCCTTTCACTAAATAGGGTTGGAAGACCATCTATGAACTTCAATTTCCAATGGTCAGACATAACATCTGGTGGTTGAGAAACCCTTGCTAAGAAGGTATCCTTGTACCACCTATAATAAGACACAGTAGGACACTTGAGGTTTTGGAGAAGAGTCCTAATGTTCTCATTTTGGTTGGTAATTTGACTAGTAAAATGGTCAAGGATAGTGCAGATAAGTGTATAAACTACATCTTGAACTACTAACTGGGCTGAACTTGTAGAAGTTTCAGTCTGTATTGTCTTAGTTTCTTGTTTGACAGCACTAAGAATCTAGGCTTTCTGACCCTCTGAGATCATATGATCCCACCAACCTTTTAGCGTGCCTTGAAATCCAACAATGATATTCTTAGCGGCACTAAGGTCACTTACGTTATTAGCCTTTTGGACTGTGGCATCAATTAGCATCGTATGACACATCTCATGAATCATTTTGGTTGATAGACCATCTATACTCCAAGTGTAAGCTGTTTTAGCATGGTATGCCTACTGATTGAAATCTACATTTTCTTCATTCAGGACATCTAATGGAGTGGGGCGACTATAATAATACTTGCCTAAAGGTCGAGAGTCTAACCTAAGGACTATGTCCATGGTTAAGAATTAAAGTTTGCTTTATGGCCTAAAAATCAATGTTTGACGTGTGGTTTAGGATCATGTTTGACGGCTATAAACAACCTTGGTTGTAATAAAGTTCGGTGTGCATAAGTTAGTGATTGAATAAAATTAAAAAGTAATTTAGTACAATTCTTTCTTCTTTTGTTCTTAGCACTTTCTTCTTCTTTTTACTTTTTTTTTTTCTTCTTATGTGGGAGTAATTTTGTACTTGCTCACAAGTGGTGTAGGAGACTATAATATCCCTGAAAATAGCTAAGAATTCTATTATGTTTGAAATTCAGTATTTGAAATCGAAACTTTAGTTATATAAATAGAATTCACTCTATAAAGAAAAGGCATCAAATTCGAGCCTTTTTTCCTCTTTCTGTAATATTAGTTGTATAATAAAATTTATGTGTTCAAGAAAATATATGGCTAATGTTTTAAATATTTTAATAACATTTAGTGTAATTTTTGAATTTTTTGAATATTTCATTAACTGGTATCAAAATCCAAACGAATTGAAGCGCATATTATAAGCTTATTATTTCATTAAGATATATTTTCTAAATATTAAGAACTTATAAGATTATTGTGTAAATATATTTCTGATCTATAGTGGTCAAAGGTGATTATTGTATTATTTTACAAACTTGTGAGGTTACAAGTAGTGTGAGCATAATTAGTTAAAATGTTTAAGGAGAATTAGGCTATGTATGTTTTTTTTTTTTTTTAAAAAAAGCTTTTAGCTTTTTTTTTTCCATCTTATATGATTTTTTTTTTTTTTGACAAAAAAATTTTTTTCGCTTTAGAAAGTACAGCCTTTAGGCATGTTAATTGTATTCTAAAAAGAAAATTCAAAATAAAATCAAGTTTCTTTAGGTAAAAGCTATCCGTTTGGTAAAAAAGTAAGAAAAAGTTGATTTTTTTTTTTTTAATGAATGTGATATGCCTAAAAAGTCTAGCTTCTAAAAAAATTAAATTTTAGTAAAAAATCATATAAAACAAAAAAAAAAAGCTCAAAAAAGGTTAAAAACTTTATTTATTTTTTTTTTAACCAAACACAACTTTAGTGGGACTAACCCTAGTAAGACACTAATTTTACCCCCAAAACCAATCACTCGTTCGTACAAAGGTAAGGACGTGCTTGAAAGTTGCACTGTAAAGCACTAGACGCTTTGTTTGTTTTAAAAAAAAAAAAAAAAAAGCTTTTTTTGATTTTTTTATATAACTTTTTTTATCAAATTTTGATTTTTTAAAATAATTATGATTCTTAAATGTGTTAATCTCATTTGAAAAAAAAATATTAAAATTCACGCCTATTTGAATAAAGGTTATGAATTTAAAAAAAAAATGTAATGAAAATTTAATTTTTTTTAAACTTTTTTTTCTCTTTTACTCAAACAGATATAAATTTTTTTAGTTTTAATGAATGCTAACATGCCTAAAAGTTATATTTTTTAAAAAAAATCACATTTTAGTAAAAAATAATTATATAAAAAAAGGTTGAGAAACTAAAAAATGAAAGCTCTTTTTCACTATAACATTTCCTATAATACAAGACATCCTGGGTCCTTTTGACGAGGCAGTGTCAGAATTCATTTCATCAGCATAACAAAGAAGTTAAGAAAATATTTTCAACAGTTAAATTTATTCAATAATTAAGATTATTTTTTTCTTCTCTTCATTTTGATTTTTTTTTTGTCACTTTATATAAAAATATGTTCTCTTATTTTTCTTATATTTTTTTAATTTTTTTTTACAAAAATTTTAAATTAATATTTCAAAAAATATGATAATATTTGTAATAAATAAATTATTATTTTTAAAAACTATATAAATACCTATTAGATAAAGTCAAATAAGATTATTTATATATAAAAAAGTGATATTTATACTTTAATTTTTTTTTAAATCTTAAAAATAAATATTTAAATTAAAATTAAATTTTAATGAATATAAAATTTAAAATACATACACTTTTATATTTTTTGTAACATCTATATAATAAGAAAGTTTAAGAGAATATTCTCAATCGTTGGATTTATTCAATGATCTAAATTTTTTTTTCCTCTTTATTTTGGTTGTCTTTTTGTCACTCACTTCTCTCCCCTTACCTTACCCACCATTAGTTTCGTGACATTCGAACTCAGTTGATCTTTATTCTCTTGAATGCATCTTACAATATAACAGATTATTTAATTATTTTACAAATTTATTTTTAAACTATTTTTTGACCAAATCATCTTTTTGTAACTTTAACACACAATGGGTTTGTTTGGAGTAAGAAAAAATGAGATAAATTGAGATAAATTGTGGTTTGGAGAGAGTTCGTAATACGTGCAGTGAGAGAAAAAAGTTGATGTGATATAAAATTAACAAAGATTTATAGAGATTTTCAGAGATTTTCAACAAATTCTTGCATGCCAAACGAGCCCAATTTCTAGTTTGGTACAGCAATTAGCATCATCGCACGATATCTCACATGTCCAAGTTGTCCCGCAATATCATCCTTTCTTTCCCACCATCCACCACATGCATTTTAACTGTCAACCTTTATTAGAGGTCATTTAATTTATTGAATTTCTTCAAAAAACTCTATAAATCTTTATTAACTTTATATTACATCAATTTTTTCTCTCACTGCACACATTACGAACTCTCTCCAAACCATAATTTATCTCAATTTATCTCATTTTTTCTTACTCCAAACAACCCCTTAATCATCATTTTGGAACGACAGTAAGTGTCATCGCACGATATCTCACATGTCCAATTTGCCTCACAATATCATCCTCTCTTTACCACCAGCCACCACATGCATTCTAACTGTCAACCTTTTATCATCACCATTGTGGTCATCATCATCTCCCTTAATTAATATTGTGCCAAATTTTAGTTTGGTTGTACCATTATAATGATAGTCATATTTAACGAGAGGCTTGGTACAATATGATTGAAAATTAGGTAGATTGAGGTAGCATTTAAGAAATAAAAAGTTAGTTTTTATTTTTAATTTTTTTTAACTAGTTATTAACTAATTAATAAAAATTAGTTTTTTTGTATTTGGAAATAAAAAAAATACTAACTTTTTTATAGTTAATTTTTTAATTTTCCATTAATTTAAGATTTTTATTTTTATGGTCTAAAAAAAATTAAAACATTAGAGAATAATTTTGATCATTTAAAAAAAAAATAAAACGTTTTTGTATACTCTCTATGTCCTTCGCAGAGATCTATTATTATTATTATCAAGTACAACTCTATAAATTCCCTTCAAAACCAGAGGGCAAATAATATGGTGCATTTTCCTCCTGTTTCTCTCTTGACATTTTGAAGAAGGCAGGAGTTCCTAACGAAAAATGGGGAGCAGATCCCCCTCCCCTCTGGTGTTGAAAGTGAGGCGCAATAACCCAAGACTAGTTGCGCCAGCAAAGTCGACACCCCGTGAGCTAAGGGAACTCTCGGACATTGACGACCAAGAAGGTCTTCGGTTTCAGGTTCCGATTATAATGTTCTACAAAAACAATCCTTCCATGGAAGGGAAAGATCCTGCTCAGGTCACTAGAGAAGCACCATCGAAAGCCCTTGTGTTTTACTACCCATTTGCAGGCAGGCTTGTGGAAGGGCCTAACCGAAAGCTTAAAGTGGACTGCACAAGTGAAAAAATAGAAGAAGTGTATATCTTATTCGCTTTCTCTCAGCCCAATATATACAATAATGTGCTGTTCTTCCTTCCAAAAATACTCTAGCGGATCCACATTGTGCGGATCCATTTCCCTAAAACTCTAAACTCCAAATCAATCTCAATCTCCAATACTATATTTACAAAATCAATCTCAAATCTCCAATACTATATTTACATACAAAATCAATCTCAATCTCCAATACCCCCCCTCAAGGTGGAGCATGGGGGTTGTAAATGCCCAACTTGCGTAGAAGAAACTCAAATTGTTGTTTTCCCAAAGCCTTGGTAAAGATGTCAGCTAATTGAAGGTGAGTAGAGACATACGAGGGAGCAAGAAGACCCTCCTGTATAGCATCGCGAAGAAAATGACAATCCACTTCAATATGTTTAGTGCGTTCGTGAAAAATAGGATTTCTGGCAAGATGAATGGCCGACTGACTATCGCAATAAAGCTTCATAGCCTGAGAATGATGCACCCCAAAACTCCGCAAGAGACCCTTCAACCATTTCAATTCACAAGTAAGAGACGCCATAGAACGATACTCAGCTTCAGCAGACGAGCGGGAGACAGTAGTTTGTTTCTTGGTTTTCCAGGAGACCGGGGAATGTCCAAGAAACACAATCCATCCTGTGAGAGACCGTCGTGTGAGAGGACAACTAGCCCAATCGGAGTCACACCAACCTGAGATAGACAAGGGGCCATCAGCGCGAAGAAGAATACCCTGGCCAGGATGGCCTTTGAGGTAGCGTACCACTCGCAAGGCAGCATTCCAATGTTCCATCCGTGGTTGGTGCATAAACTGAGACAAGACATGTACTGAGTAGGCTAAATCTGGACGCATCACAGATAGGTAAATCAAGCGCCCGATAAGACGGCGATATGGTTCTGGATCCGGAAGAAAAGATCCCGTGGCAAGAGCTAAGCGATGATTCTGCTCTAGGGGAAAATCAGCAGGTTTGGCTCCCAATAAGCCCGCTTCAGAGATAATGTCGAGGGTATACTTTCGTTGACACAGAAAAATACCCTGCGGATTCCTTGCAACCTCAATGCCGAGGAAGTACTTAAGAACTCCAAGATCCTTCATATGAAAACACCGACTTAGATAAGTCTTAAATCGAGTAAGAGCTTCGGAATCATTGCCTGAAATAATGAGATCATCAACATAGACGAGAACATTGAGCTGGATGTTGTCTCGGTGATACGTGAACAATGAATAATCGGAATAAGATTGACAAAAACCATATGTCTTCAATGCAGTCGTTAACTTTGCGAACCAACAGCGAGGGGCTTGTTTCAACCCATAAAGTGATTTTCGAAGACGACACACCATATTCGGAGGAGTGACACAAAATCCAGGTGGCATCCTCATATACACCTCCTCATCAAGGTCCCCATGAAGAAAAGCGTTGTGTACGTCCATTTGATGAAGCTCCCAATTCTTTGCTGTGGCAATAGCAAGAAAAACTCTAACAGTTACCATTTTGGCGACCGGTGCAAATGTTTCGCTGTAATCAATTTCAGCCACCTGATGATTACCAAAGATCACCAACCGAGCCTTGAGACGCTCGATACTTCCGTCAGAGTTATATTTGATCTTGTAAACCCAACGACTACCAAGGGCTTTCTTACCCGGAGGGAGTGGTTCCAAGGTCCATGTACCATTATCTTCCAGAGCACGAACCTCCTTTTGTATAGCTTCTCTCCAACCCGCATCCTTGACAGCTTCTGTATAAGATTGTGGCTCACGTCCGGTTGTGACAGCTGCAAGAAAAGTTCTATGCCGCAAAGAAAAGTTGTCACAATTCACAAAGTGTGTAATGGGATATGGAGTACCTGAGGAACGATGTGGAACTGGTGGACTCAGGGATGGACTCAACTTCTGTACAATGTGGGTCACAAAATCACGCAATCGAACTGAAGCTTGCTTAGTTCGTTTGCCTCTGCCCAAAGCGTCGTCCAGTAGAGCAGGAGTACTGGCAGGAGGTCCAAGTGAAGCCCCTGTTTCCTCGGGCATAAGGTCTCCTGTATCTATTGGACCACCCGCAGCAGGTGACGCGACAGGGGAAACTACGGTGCCCATAGAGACAGCAACAGCTTGCCGTGTTGCGTCAGTTTCTTGTGGTAACACAGGCGCCCATAACTCAACACAGTTATCATCACCCCTTGGACAATCCGTAACAACCAAAGGTTCCATAGTATGATCATGGAAGCTCGCTATAGCAAAAAGAAATTCATCCTCAAAAAATTTGACATCACGGGACACAAAATACGCCTTCGTTTCCAAGTCATATAATCGCCAGCCCTTCTTCCCAGTGGGATACCCAACAAATACACACTTTCTGCTTCGGCTTGTGAATTTATCCCCCTTAGCATGCTGATTGTGAGCATAGCACAATGAGCCAAAAACCCGTAAATCATCATAGGAAGGAGCTTTATTGAACAAAATTTCATAGGGAGTTTTGTTGTGAAGTACTCTGGAGGGAGTTCTATTAATTAAATACACTGCGGTAAGAATACACTCTCCCCAAAAATCAATCGGCAAAAATCCTTGAAATCGTAAAGCGCGAGCCACATTCAAAATATGTCTATGCTTTCGCTCTACCCTGCCATTTTGTTGGGGTGTACCCACACATGAAGTCTGGAACATAATGCCATTAATATCAAAATATTCTTGCAGACACTTGAATTCAGTGCCATTGTCACTGCGTACAATCTTTACCTTCTGAACAAACTGTCTATCCACCATGGCAAAGAATGATAAAAACATCTTAAAGACCTCCTTTTTATCAAGTAATAAGTATACCCACACAGCACGGGAATAATCATCCACTATGGTTAAGAAATAATGAGCACCACAAGAAGAAGGAGTTTGGTACGGTCCCCATAAATCACAATGTATTAATTCAAATATTCTGGTAGCCTTATTGTCACTAATAGGAAATTTATCTCTGGTTTGTTTGGCACGTTGACATACATCACATGCTTTATTCATTGTCTCCCTAGAATCACTAACTATAGGAAGGAGCGGTATGACTGTATCAGAAGGATGCCCAAGCCGCTTGTGCCAGATCAATCGACTCACTTTGACGACGTGTACTTGAGGAATATGTCGAAAGTAATAGAGTCCATCCCGTCGCTCACCCGCTCCAATCAGCATCCTCGTAACCCGGTCCTGAATCACACAAAAGCGATTAGTGAATTGGACATTACAACGTGTATCGTCAATGAGCTGCGACACAGAAATTAAACTACAATGTAATTTGGGAACATATAGAACACTTTGGAGCGTCAAACATTCGCCAAGAACAACAGTTCCTTCTTTGGTTGCCACAGTTTTTTGACCATCCGGTAGTCCCACCAGACATGCGTCAATGTCGCGTAGATTGGTCAAGCATCGTAATTCGCCTGTGACATGGTTAGAAGCTCCTGTATCAATAATCCAAGATAGAGATTGAGACGCACCAGTCAACCGTTCACCAGACACCTTCTGTTTATCAATTATGTCGAGAAGCACCTGCCATTGTTCAGCATTTAAGCCCGCAATTCCAGAGCTTGCCGCATCCATTTGTGTCGAAGTAGCGGCCCCACGCATATGATTGCTTCCAGCGACAGCAGCATTGGCGCGAACAGGAACCCCTTTGCCGCGACCAGCGGCTGCTCCAGATGAGGGGGTGGTGCTTCGTCCGCGTCCTGCACTACGTCCACCAATCCGAGGCCTATCTCCCCACCAATCAGGATAACCGTGAAGGAGAAAACAACTGCCTTCGTCATGTCCAGGACGATTACAGTGAGCACAGATGAGATTAGATTTGTCCTGACCTCGCCCGCGGCCCTCAGTTTTTACCGCAAAGCTCATAACATCATCCCTCTTTTCCTTGGCGCGTGAAATCCCGCGAACACATTCTTCTTGGATCAATGTCTGGTATACTTTATTGAGAGAGGGAAAAGGGTCTTGAGACAGCAAGTTGGATCTCACTTGACCATAGTGATCATCATAGAGTCCCATCAGGAATTGATGTAACCGCTCCTCCTCACGACGCTTCTCAAGTTTGGAACCAAGATTGCAAGTGCAATGGCCACATTCGCAACCCGGAATTGGTTCATAATGAGCAAGTTCATCCCACAAGGCCTTCATCTTTCCATAGTAAGTGACGATAGACATCGTTTTGTCTTGTTTACAATCAGCAATAGCAGCTTTCAACTGCTGAATCCGTGGACCGTTCACAACACAGAACCTGTCCTTGAGATCGTCCCAAAGAAGTTTCGCATCTTCATAGTACGAGATGGAGGATGCAATCGTAGGTTCTATGGTACGCATGAGCCACGAAACAATCATGGAGTGAACCGTCAGCCAATCCTCCATCTAGTCTTTATCAGCGGGTTTGGGTATTGTTCCGTCAACAAACCCATACTTTCGTCTCGCACGAAGAGACAAGCGAATGGACCTTGCCCATTCGTCGTAATTATCTCCACGCAACTGTACGTGCGTAATTGTATTTCTGGGATTATCTCCGGATCCAAGGAAGTACGGAGAAGTTGAGTCAAACTTTTTATCATAGGCGCCAGTTTCCGTAGTAGCTCCAGCCATTGCTGCCGTAGGGCTGGAGAAACAATGCAGCTAAGTGTGTGGATGTGTTTGCGCAGGAAGACAAAGCAAAGCTTACGATTGCCGAGGCTCTGATACCATGAAAAAATAGAAGAAGTGTATATCTTATTCGCTTTCTCTCAGCCCAATATATACAATAATGTGCTGTTCTTCCTTCCAAAAATACTCTAGCGGATCCACATTGTGCGGATCCATTTCCCTAAAACTCTAAACTCCAAATCAATCTCAATCCCCAATACTATATTTACAAAATCAATCTCAAATCTCCAATACTATATTTACATACAAAATCAATCTCAATCTCCAATAGCGAAGGGGTTATGTTAATAGAAGCCGAGACTGATGTGAGGCTTGACCAGATTGGCGATGAAAATCTCCTAGCTGCCTGTCCTTACTTGGAAGAGCTCCTTCACGACGTTCCTGGCTCTGATGGAATCATTGCCTGCCCTCTCTTATTAATTCAGGTAATTCAAACGGTACGAGGAAACTATGGCTCCATATAGTTGGATGACCAAATTTTATTCAAAAATCTTAAAAATCTTCAAAAAAAGAAAATTTAATTATTCTTTCTTATGCACAAATTATAAAATCGTAACTTTTATTATTTTTTACCACTCTAAATGCAGTCTATGTTTGGAAGTTGTGGAAAGGAAAATAAAACAAATAGAAATTGTAAAAAAGTATACTTGGCTTGGGAGGGAGGGGGAGAGAGAGTGATGATGTGAACAATATAAAGCAATATTTCTATCTTATTTGAAAATGATTCTATATTATTTTAAATTTTAACCCTCGCTTGGTAACGTTAATATATATTATTTTTTTTATATTAACAGATTTTTAAAAATTGACAAATAAAACATGTTTTTTAAAATTGTTTTTCCACAAAAAATAAAAACTCAAACAAAAAACGTAAAAAAAAAAAGAAAATTCATTCTAAGTTTTTGTGTTGCAAAAATTTTGTCAATTTTAAAACTTTGTTTATTTCTGTTGCATCGTATTAAAATAAATTATTTTATTTACCTAAAATTTTTTAAGTAAATGCTATAATTAAATTAAATTAAATTAAATATCTAAATTGACATTTAATATATTTTCTTCATTTTTAATAAATAATGTAATTAAATTAATTAAATTAATTAGTTAATTTACTTAATTTAATTAATATGAAATATATTTTATTAAATTATTTTTAATAAATAATAAAGTTTATTTAATTTAATAATTAATTTTAAATATATTTTACAAATTATTTTTAATAAATATCACAATTAAATTATTTAAATTATTATGAAATATATTTTATTAAAATAAAAAATTAATAATTATAAACAAATTATATTTTTAAATGTAATTTCAATTTAATAAAAAAAATGACAAAAAACGACAATACTATCCAACAGACCTTTAATATACCATTTCTATTGTGGTTGGTAGAGAAGTGTACGATACATGTGGAGGAAAAGGATTTACCATGCCAGAAAAATATTTTCCTACAGATGGAAGAATATTATTTGTATTTTCTATTTCATTAATGTTCAGGGAATCAAATGATTAAAAAATTAATTATTCAATTATTTAAACAAAATTAATCGAATAAAAGTTGATGTTTCATCAAAAGTAGTAATTTATCTCAATAAAAATTATGAAAAGTTTGAAAAAAAGTTAGAATTAGAAACTATTGTCTTTGCTGAAGATTCAAAACTGAATCAAATTATTGTAAGAATATGAATGAAAAAACTTGGCATAATGTAGAATATATTATGGAAAGCTAACAAAAATTAAACCATCACATAAGCGTAGTGGACTAATCAAAATATTGCCAAAAAAAAAAAAGAACGGAATTTTTAGAGTGGGTCATGTCCAATTGCTACTTTATCCGGAGCACATCATAGCCCAAGTGAATAAACAAGATTCCATAATTATTGTACTATTGTTATCATTTTTTTTTTCTTATTTTTTCCCTATCTTTTATTCCATTGTATTTGGAGTTTGCCGTTTTGAAATCCTAACTCTTTCCCATTCCTGTAATATTAGATTCTAGTTACCTTTTACATTATTTTATGTAAGTGTGCAGGTGACACGTTTTGGTTCTGGTGGATTCACCTTTGCAATGCGCCTAAACCACACAATGAGTGATGCTTTTGGTTTGGTCCAATTCCTCAATGCAATTACTGAGTTTGCCCAAGGGAAAGAAAATGCACCTTCTGTACATCCTGTGTGGCAAAGAGAGCTTTTCAATGCAAGACAACCTCCGCGCGTTACCTGCCAACACTATGAATACGAAGAAATAATAGACACCAAGTGCAGATCTCCAGTAGTAGAATTAGACCTCAACGCTAACTTGAACTACAGGAGTTTCTTCTTTGGTCTTAAAAAGATAAGATCCCTTCGAAACCATCTTCCCCCGCACCAACGTACGAAATACACCTCATTTGAGCTAATGACCGCGTGCTTTTGGAGATGTCGGACTCTAGCACTTGGACTAGAATCTAATGAAATTGTTCGGATTTCATGCGTAGTTAATGGACGTGGGAAGCATGGCCTGCTTGTACCTCAGGGCTACTATGGCAACGTCATTGCATGTCCAACTGCAGTTTCAAAGGCTGGAATGCTTTGTACTTGTCCATTCGAATATGCGGTGGAACTGATAAGGAATGCAAAGGCTCAAATGACTGAGGAGTATTTAAGGTCAGTGGCAGATTTTATGGTGACCAAGGGACGACCACAATTCATAGGGACATGGAACTGTTTAATTAGTGACACAAGACATGTTGGATTTGACAAGGTCGATTTTGGCCGGGGGAAACCTGTTTTTGGTGGCCTTGCTAGGGCCGTATCATTGGCTTGCTTTTACGCGCCTTTCAAAGATAGTAGAGGCCAAGATGTAGCTATCTTAAAAATATGCTTGCCACAACCAATCATAAAAAGGTTCGAGCAAGAGCTTAATAAAATGATCGAGGAGGAGGTTCCATGTGACGCAACTCTCAGTAATCCTGTCCATGCTTTGAATGTTGGATTAGAGTAAATTTAGTTATGCGTTTGTGGGAGTTGCAGTAGTCTGCTTTGTGGTCTTGGGTTCTCTAGAATTATGGTTTGCTATGTGGCCAGGTGTAGTTTAGAATTAAAGTTTGCTCGATACTCTAAAAATGAATGTTTGATGTGTGGTTTAGGATCAAGTTTGAAGGCTACAACTAGCCTTGATTGTAATAATGTTTGGTGTGCATGATTCTGTGATTGAATAAAATTAAAGAGCAATTCCAGTACTATTCATTCTTCTTTTGCTCCTAACAATCTTCTTCTTATTATTCTTTAATTTCTTTCTTTTTATGCAAGTAATTTTGTGCATGCTTGCTCAATTGATCTCCACAAGTGGTATAAGAGATTGAGTGATATATCCTTGAAGATGGCTAACGATTTCTATTGTCCCCTTTAATTTTCTTAAGTTACTAAGATAGCATTTGGCAGCTACCAACTTCTAATTTTTTTATTTTTTTTTATCTTTAGTAGATCTAGAAAGCTCCAGCTCAAACAGTCCCTTATGAAATTGTCCTTTTTCGTTTGTGCATCTTTCTTTCTCCCATGCTTTCCATTCCAACTTCTAATTTTTTGATTTTTTATATAAGTTATTAAATTTATTTTCTTACATTTTAAAAATTTTTTTAAATTTTAAAGGACAAAATGTTAAATTAACAACTAATAAAGTTTTTTTTTTATTCACAAACACAAAAATAATTAAGTTTTTTTATAACCAGCTAATACTAACTTTTTTTTTTTTCCTCAAACTCAACCGTAAGACTATCTGCACAAGTTGGTGTATTGGGATGAAAGCTACGCTTTGAACCCAAATAGCATGGGATGTTGTAGAGAAATGATGTGATGGGCCTTCATGGCTGCGTTTGGGAACTCACTGGTTGCCGAATATCAGTTACTAGTTTTTTAGTTTTTTTTTAAATAATTAAATTTAACTTTTATACTTTAAACTTCTTAAGAAATATTGGAGGGCAAAAACATAAAATTAACCCAAAAAAAAAAAGTTAACCATGAAGGAATTAATTTTTTTTTCTTTTTTTAAATAAAAAAACTAACTTTTTAATAAATAATAATTACTTACTGCTATCCGCTAGCTAAGTTTTTCTTTCATACCCGGCCCAAGTTTTTGCTTCCCAAACTGGGGTTTTGCGAAAGCTTCAAAGAACGAGCAAAAGCTTCCTACAGGTATCCATCAATCTTTGGATGATGTGATGTTTAAGAGAGTCTCAACTGCCAACCAATTCTATGAAAGCGTGGGATATTCTCGAAACTTTCCTCCTCAAGGGCGAAGAAAGTAAACAAATTTTAAATTCTTGGATGTTTAGTATATTTTTTAAAAATTGTAAAAAATTTAAAGAAAATAAAAGAGTGTTGGTAAAAATTAAAAAAATTTTAAAAAAATTAATAAAAATTAGTGAAAATTGGTAAGACTAAGAGAAAATTAAACAAAGTTAGAAATTTTTACTGTAGAGAAAGTTAAAATGTTTTACCAAATTTAACACTTCAAAAACACCTTATATGAAATATTTTTAATAATTACTTTTATTAAAGTAGTGAAACTCCTACAAAAAATTTAAAATAATTAATTTTTGTAGTGATTTTATATTTATGATAATCTATTAGATTAAACAACTCAAATCGATGATGAAATTAATATATAAATTAATAAAATTATATTCAAATAATTTATCTTAATTAAATAGTATCAATTCTCTTTATTTTAAATTTATAAATACAAATATAATCTTATTTTTTGATGCACATAATTAAATTTTCAATTTGTACAAAATGGTATTCCTCTCTTGCTTATTTACATTTTTGACATAAGTGGGACTTAGAGGGTATATGACTCATCAATTTTTACCAACAAAATAAATTTTTGCCAATTCTTCCTAATTTTTTCCATTAAATACATTTTTAATTTTTATCAAATTTTCAAAGTTTCCCTTAATTTTTGTAAATTTTTACCAAACATTCAATAAAAAAACTAACATATATACCAATTGTAATCTAGTATAAAATTATAATTTTTTTATGATGCCAAACACCCTTGACGCTTATAACAAATAATTAAGATTGCATAATAATAACAAACTCCCTATTTTTAAGTAGGCATTTAGAGTAACAAAAAGTAAGATAATTTAAAATATTTTATAAGTTCGTAATTCATGTAGTAAAATAAAAAATAAATAATTTTTAAAAATTTTTAGATATTTTTAAAATTTTTTAATTTTTTCAATATACTGAAGACATCTTTAAATATCTTGCAAATTGCCTCCCCCTCGAAATCAGTGCCATACAGAAATCCAAAAAAAAAAACAAAAACAAAAGCCTCCTGGAAATGAGTAAGAGAGGATGGCCACAGGATGGTTGTTTCCAACTTTTCTATTCCTTTTCGCTCCACACGGAACGAAGTACCATGTTATCCTACGCCTAAGAAAATGGGAGACAAAACTTGGTGGGGGGATTTGACATTTCACATGCCCCTTTTCAAACCCACACATATAAATATATATATATATATATATACATGCATGCATGCAGGTCTTTGTTTGGTTTTGTTTTGAATTTTATTAAGAGTGTTTAGTTGATCAAAAGATAGATAAAAAGTATAATAAAAATAGAAAGATGTAATATAAAAGTAAAGTGTGAAAAATTTTAATTAGAAAAAAGTATAAAAATTAGTTAAAATTAATGAATTTTAATAAATTTTAGTGGTGCCAAACAGGGCTATGCCAATGATGGACAATGGCGCGCCCCAAACGCTGCCATCTGCGACAGCCCCCCAGCCACCGGCGCCTATCATGGCCCCTAAAAGGAGTGACGAGGCTCCCCTCTGTTCTAACTTGAAATTTTGAATTGGGCTACAACTGTGATCTATGCTAATGAACAACCTACACGCTTAAAAGAGTTAAATACCCTTCTATTGCCCTTTTTCTCCAAAGTAATAAATGTTAATAACGGCTTTTTGAAGAATGGATGGAACAGGAGTGGAGGAAAAAAAAAACATTAAGGGGCCGATTGGATGTAACAAATAAGGGCCTTCATAAATAATACACCCTTATAAGTTTTGATGTGATATTTTTTTGCTTAGTTTGGGAAGTAAAATTTCTTCCCTCTAAAAATTATCTCCCTTTCTTAATCTTGGAAGAATGTGCATTATTTTTTGAGAGGGTTTGAGCTCTCCAAAAATTATCCCCTTTTATATGGATTAAATTGGACCACTATACCCCTTCTCATCCCCCTTTCTCACCTATAAAATGTATTTTATATTAGAAATAAATTCTTTTTTTAATGGAAAAATGTATTAAAAAATTATATTAATAAAAATAAAAAATATAATTTTTTTCCAAATAGGGGGTCGTGTGATTAAAAAAATATTTTTTTCCAAATTGGAGGTGATGTGATTTTAAGATAATAATATTATTTTTTAGCAAATATAATAATATTATTTTTTAGCAAATTTATACAAAATTACACATATATTGATTTTTTTAAATAATGAGAAAAAAAATAAGCGACTAAGGAAGATTCGGATAAATTGAGATGTTATTGTCTATGAAACTAATTTATATATTTTTTAAAGTTTAATTTATTAATAACATAATTTATTTATAATTAATTTGTCTAAAATTAATTTGTACTAGTTGATTTTCACATTATATAATTAACATAAACATATAATTAAGTTTGGGTAACCAAGTTTAATTTAATGGGTAACCAAGTTTTGGGACACCACAAGAGCAAAAGAGTTATTTGACTGTTTTTTCCATCATTTATCTCCTCTTATTTATAAAACATCCAAATCAAGTCAAAAATTATCCTCCTTCATAAACATTACATCAATGTGGACCAACCTTCTAAAAATAATGCCCCTCTTATCTTATACCCCCTCTAAAACTTATCCGCCTGAAATTTTAGTACCATCCAATCGGGCCCTAATAACATAAAAGAAAGCAGACGGAAAAAAGGAAAGAATGAAAAAAGAAAAAAAAAGAAAAAGAAAAGTCGCACGCGTAGTATGTGGGTGTTTTGATTTACCAAAATTTACTAATTTTATTAATTTTTTGTATTTTTGTTGTACTTTTTTTTTTTTTTTTTTTTTTGCTATCCAAACACTGCGTATGTTGGGTAAAATAAGACCTAGGCACGTGTAGTGCCGAACAAGTAGGGGGACGGATGACACGTGGCCCAATGCCGAACATTTCCAACATATAGATATGGTCATCCGCCGAACACTTTGACCTATAACACGTGGCCCCTGTACCGAACAACATCTGGTTGACACGTGGATCCACTCACGAGCTTTGTACATATTTGCCACGTGGCGTCAGCCGAGGATCTCAAAGGTAAGTTTGTTCGGCACTTCGATTGGCAGGTAATAAATGTTAGGCATGAGTCCCACAGCATTAAAAAGAGCATGTAACCATAAATGCACCCTAGTTATGACTAGGCAATGTATTTATCACTACAAAGGAAACTAAATAAGTTCATCTTATTACGAATAGTTGATAGATGTGACGGGTAGACAATTTTGACAACTATATTCCGGCTATACAGCCATATTTAACTACCAAAAGCATTTAATGAAAGGTATGAGACATTAAATAAGAAGTGAAAGGTATTTAAAGTAAGGAAAGAAAAGAGGTACCTGGAAGCATGGATGCAATCAAATTACAAGTATTATTTTATTTATTATTTACATGACTACAAAATACAATATTCCACTTCACAATCACGATAAACTGATTATTGCCAACTTATTACATTACTCATTTTCTCTGAAAAAGCTCTCTCTCTCGAAGGCAATTTGCTGACTTAAGCATCGGAGGGTTTTTTCGGCCAGAGACCCTCACTCCGGCCGTAACCTCTCTTTTGTCTTTGTTCGGCAGGTTCACAGGCGAATTTTCGGTTGGCGTGGTCAACAGTTCTGGTGGTCAAATTTGCTGCCGAACATTTGGCGCCCACCGTGGGGCACGATATTTAGCCCTTCTTTGTTGATTCTTAGCATTTTCCCTTCATTCGGTCTTCCGGTAATTATTCTCACCATGACATCAGGAGGTAATGTCACTCCGCCACCCTCTCCACGAGAGGGGGATGGTATTACCCCAGCTAAGTCCAAAAGAAGTGCGCTGGTTATCCAGACTCCGAGCCTGGAGCACGGAAGAAAAAAGAATACGGAGGATCCAGAAGCTGTGAAACGACGGGACAAATTGTTGGCTAAGGCCAGCGAAAAGCAAGCTGAGTTGGAGGAAATTCTCTTGGAATTGAGCAAGGAAAAAGGGAAGTCGGTTGCACGTGATGGGACAGATTCTGACGACTCTGATCCCGGCTCAGATGAAAGTTACGACTCTCTTTATGAGGTCTCTGATGATCAAGATGAAAGGGACATACAGGAGCATAATGAAGTACGCTCTCACTCCAGACACGAAACCATCCAACCTAAGAAAGGTTCTCATTTTTTTAGGTACAATGATGAACATGGTGTGAAGTCTCATGTGGGCACATTCCCTACGGTGCGTCGTGAGAAAGGCTCGCACAAGAAAAAGTCGCTTGCTCAGAAGAGACGCTCTGAAGATAGCAGAGATTCATCTGATGAAGAAAAAGCATCAGTTAAGCATATTAAAGTAGTGAAGGCAAAGGTTACTGAGGCGGCATAAATGATGGAATGGGGCTCCCATGGCCAAAGTACGCGGATGATGGCAAACAGACCTTTGGGAAGAATCTCTGCCACCCCGTTTATCAAAGAGATCAGTGAAGCAGACCCTCTGAAAAAATTTCAAACTCTGAGGCTTAATCTTTATGATGGGAAGTCAGATCTTTTGGCTCATTACCACCACTACATGCAGGCCATGACGCTCTGGAGCGCTAATGATAATCTTATGTGCAGGGTTTTCCCCTCGAGCTTAGGGGATACCGCCCTTCAGTGGTTCCATAAGCTGCCCCCGGGAAGCATCCGAAGTTGGCAGCAGCCGGCTGAGGAGTTTGTCACTCAGTTTTTGGCTAACACTAAATAGTCAAAGACCGATGAAGTTCTCCTCACCATAAAGAAGAAGGTTGGGGAATCTTTAAGTGATTACTCCCACAGGTACTTAAAGCTGTACAATGAGGTGGAAGAGTGTTCAGAGCAGCTAGCAGTCACATCATTCAAATTGGGATTACGGAAGGAGGATAGGTTGTGGCTATCTTTGACCAAGAAGCCCGCGATAAATATGTCTGACCTTATGTGTCAGATCGAGAAGTATGCCTAGGTTGAGGACGAGACTAGACCAGCCGAGCAAAAGGAGACGAAATTTCAAGGCCAGCGAGGAAACAAGAAAAGGGGCAAGGGTGTTAAATTCTCAATAAAGAGAAGTCTATTTTCGAAGTGGTCAATACAGTGTTCAAGGAGCCTATTTTCAGGATCCTCCCACAGATTAAGAATAAGCCGTATTTTAGGTGGCCAGAGAAGTTACCTGATTTCCCTAACAATGAGAAGTTGAAAGATTATTGCGCCTACCACCAGGACATGGGACATCGGACTGGATTCTGCCGATCATTACGGCATCATTTAGAGGAGTTAGTACGCAATAGACATTTGAAGAAGTTTATAGATGAAGCCAGAACCAGAGGTGCGGCTCCCCAAGATAGGGAACATAGAAGGCCGAGAGATGAAATGGCCAAGGAAGGTAATGCTGAGGGAGTTCAGCCACCACCGAGAATGAGGCCACGAAGGGAAGTTCAAAGGTTGTCCGTGATACATGTCATCCATATGGAGCAACGCCCTAAGAGTGTCATCAACTATTCCCCAGCTCCACAAGCATCGGAGGTCTTAGGTGTCACGGGTCAGCCTAGCAAACGCCTAAGAGAAGAAGCTGTAAAGGAAATTACTTTTCACGAGGACGAGTGTTCTGGAGTTCAGACGCCTCGTAATGACGCCCTCGTAATTACATTGGGCATGTTCGAATCAGAGGTAAGGAGGAACTCTGTCGACCTTGGAAGTTCAACGGAGGTTTTGTTCTTGAACTTGTTTAAGAAGCTCGGGTTGACCGAGGAAGACCTGGAGCCGATGGAATGCCCACTCATAGGCTTTAACTCTACCCCAGTTTGGCCTCTAGGGAGGGTTCCTATCCCTGTAAGTGTAGGTCCGGTGGAACAAGAAGTGGAGTTTACGGTAGTGGATTCTCTCTCTTCCTACAACGCTATAGTGGGGAGAATGTGGATCCACGCACTGAAGGCGGTCCCCTCTACTTATCACCAGGTGTTAAAGTTTCCCTTTGGTGAAAAGGTGATTGAGGTCAGGGGAGACCAGGATGTCTCTCAGAGATGTTTTACCGCAGCCCTCAAGTCCAAGACTATTCCCGAACAAGTCTAATTGATTGAGTTGCCCGAAGACGCCCCAAAGATTGACGATGTTGAGGGTGATCCACAGAAAAAAGCTATTGAGGGTTTGGAGAAGTTCCAAGTTGGCCCTGCCGAAGATGATAAGTTTTTCCTGATTGGGTCAAACTTGAGTGTCCAAGAAAAGCTGGAGTTGACAGAGATGCTCCTGAAAAACATTGGAACATTTGCCTGGACTCCTCAAGAAATGCCAGGTATTTTCCCTGAGGTTATGACTCACAAGTTAAACGTTAATCAAGGGGTAAAGCATATGGTACAAAAGACAAAGAGGTCAACATTTCAATATACTGAAGCTGTTATCGAAGAGGTTGGTCGGCTCTTGGAGGCCAAGGCTATTAAGGAAGTTTCATACCCTGAATGGCTGGCTAATACGGTTGTTGTCAAAAAGAAGAATGGGAAATAGAGGGTATGTGTAGACTACACCGACCTGAATAAAGCCTGCCCAAAAGATCCATTCCCCTTGCCAAAGATTGACCAACTCGTCGATTCCATAGCTGGAAGTTCCAGGATGTCTTTCTTGGATGCTTATAGAGGATATCATCAGATTCCCATGTACGGCCCTGATGAGGAGAAGACTTCGTTCATTACTTCGCGAGGGGTATACTGTTATAGGGTCATGCCTTTCGGATTGAAGAATGATGGTGCCACCTATCAGCGGTTAGTCACGAAGATATTTAAAGAGAACATCGGCTTAACAATGGAGGTCTACATTGATGATATGGTAGTGAAGAGCAAGCAGCTGAACACACATCTCCAACATCTCTAGTGTGTCTTTTCTACTCTCGACAGGTACGGGTTAAAACTGCCAAGTGTGCTTTCGGTGTTGGTTCAGGAAAGTTTTTGGGCCACTTGGTTAGCATGAGATGAATTGAAGCTGATCCTGATTAGATCCAAGCCATTGAATCCATTTCTCCCCAGCGTACCAAATAGGAGGTGCAAAAGCTTACAGGAATGGTGGCGACGCTCAACCGGTTCATCAGCCAATCATCTGATAAGTGCCGACCATTCTTTAAGCTACTGAAAAGTGCAAACAAGATGCTATAGGATGCTGAAGTAGATAGGGCACTGGACAGACTTAAAGAATATCTGACAACCGTCTCAATACTCTCAACACCACAACCGTGGGACATCCTGTAATTGTACTTAGCGGTTTCAGAGCATGCGGTCAGTGCTGTTTTAATAAGGGAAGAAAACGAAAAATAGCATCCCATTTACTATGTAAGCAAGACGATGCAGGGGGCAAAGTCCAGGTATCTTTCCCTAGAGAAATTGACTATAGCATTAGTGATGGCTTCGAGAAAATTGGCCCACTACTTTCACGCTCATACTATCGAGGTGGTAACCGATCAACCAATTGGCCATCTGTTAAGAAAAGCTGATATATCGGGGAGAATGGCCAAATGGGCAGTTTCCCTTGCTGTATTCGATACAAAATTCATTCCTAGAACAGCAATAAAGGTGCAAGTGCTGGCCAATTTTATAGCGAAATTTTTAACTCTCGCTCCAGAGCTGACACATGAAGTTTGGCAGGTGGAGATTAGATCTGAAGGTTCCGCCGATCACAACGATAACCCTCAACCTTGGCAATTAGAGGTTGATGGGTCCTCTTCGAGGAAGGGAGCTGGCGTAGGCATTGTCTTGACGACCCCAGAGGGGGTTACTATTAAATATGCAATAAAGCTTAAGTTTGAAGCTACTAATAATGAGGCAAAGTATGAGGCTCTCATGGCTGGGCTTAACATTGCTCAACGCATGATGGCAAAAGATGTGGTAATAAAGACTGACTCTCAGTTGGTTGCAAATTAACTGAAGGTGAATATGTGGCCAGAAATGAGAAGATGGCAGAGTATTTACAATTAGCAAAGAAGAAAATTGAGGATTTCAATAAAGCCAACGTGGAATTAGTCGGAAGGGACCATAATGCCCATGCAGATGCACTTGCAACACTAGCCGCTTCTCCTCGAGTGAGGCTCACAAATCAAGTCTTCATGGAAGTTCTTGAGAAGCCGAGCATTTCAAAAGATGGAGATGTAATGTGCGTTGAAGTAGCTCCATGTTGGATGGATCCAATTATTTCTTACTTGATGGATGGAACCCTTCCAAACGACAAGACGGAAGCAAAGAAGCTCAGAATAAAGGCCACCAGATTTTGGCTTTTCCCGAATCACAAGTTGTACAAGAAGTCCTTCACAAGCCCCTACCTTCTTTGTGTACATCCTGATAAGGTACAAGACTTTCTCTATAAGTTACACGAAGGAGCCTGTGAGGCACACACTGGGGGTAGGTCATTGGCACACTGGGCTATTACACAGGGATACTAGCGGCTGAAGATGGGGAGGGATGCTCAAGCTTATGTCTGTAAGTGCAAAAAATGCTAGAAGTTTGCTTCTATACATCATCAACCAGCACAGGAACTCAGCCCACTTACCAGCCCCTGGTCGTTTGCTCAGTGGGGCTTGACATCGTGGGACCACTTCCCACCGCTTCAGGTAACAGAAAATATTTAGTGGTCGGCACCGACTACTTTACTAAGTGAGTCGAAGCAAAACCATTGGCTCACATAAAAGATGCCAATACTATCAGATTTGTATGGAATAGTATTATAACGAGATATGGCATCCCTAGGACACTCATTTCCGACAATAGGACACAGTTTGATAGCGCTCCATTTAGGGAATACTGCTCTAGGTACGGAATAAAGAACATTTACTCAACACTTGCTTATCCCCAAAGCAACGGACAGGCCGAGGCTACAAACAAAGTCATCCTCAGTGGCATCAAGAAAAAGTTAGATGCAGTAAAGGAAAAATGGGTAGATGAACTCCCATCAGTGCTTTGGACTTACCGAACAACTCCAAGGAGACCAACTGGGGAGTCTCCCTTCTCTCTTGCTTATGGCATGGAGGCTGTTATACCATTGGAGGTTGGATTGCCGAGCATTAGAACACAAGCTTTTGATCATGGGGAGAATGATAAAGCAATGACAGTGAGTCTTGATTTGATAGATGAAAAAAGGGAACTTGCTGCGTTGAGCTTAGCTAACTACTAACATGAAACAAGAAGAAAGTTCAATAAAAGGGTCAGACACAGAGAATTCAAAATTGGGGATTATGTGCTAAGAAAACTAATGGGTACCAGAAAAAACCCGACAGAAAGAAAGCTTGGAGCTAATTGGGAAGGACCATTCCTCGTCTCAGGAGTGCTCAGCAACGGAGCTTACAGATTGAACGACATGGAGGGAAAGCCAGTTAAAATGCCATGGAACATAGCCCATTTAAAGCTGTATTATCATTGAAAGAGTTGTACATTTATTGAAGCATTTGTTCATGTAAGCAAATAAAAGTAAAAGCAATTTTGAAAGCTTGTGATGGCTTAGTGCTTTACAGAAAGATGCCACACCCACCTCAGGGTGTTGGTTCAGAAAGAAGCCACACTCGGTTTGCCGAACGTTGATACCAAAAGGGAACCGCACCCTTTGGGTGCTGGTTCAACCTTAGTTTATTGACTGACTAGGTGATCTCTTTAAATCAAGATTCAGTCACTTGATTTATTGAAAAGAATTGTCAGAAAAGAGCCACACTTAGCTTGCCGAGCATTGGTACAAAAAAGCAAAAGCTCCTGAAAAGCGAAAGTCACTTCCAAGGAAGCTCGGCATTGACATGAAAGGTAAAATTTCTCAGAAAGCGAAAGCCCCTGCTGTTATACGTAGGTTTGAAGGCGGCCGAGCTCATTTAGGTATATGAAAAGCTATCTTGCGATTCATTAAAGTTATTTCCTCCCTACCAGAAAGTTTGGATTACTCAATGAAAAGCAATTCATTACTTAAGCTTATTATCCTTGAAAGACTTGATTTTTAAAGAATCTTAGCCATGTTTTAAAACAATTTGAGTGAAGCTTGATTATTGAGCTATATTCATTGAAAGCACCTACATGAGCACAAACGTAAAAAACACAAACAATAAGATAAGCACAAATAGAACAGAGTATGTACAAAGAAAAGTTCATAGATTCTTATAACAAATTTTTGAGTAAAGTTACAGTGTACATTATTCTTGGCATTAAAAATTTGACTAGCAAATTTAAGTCAGAAGGTCAATATTTGTTGTAAGGGTTCGTTGCTATCTCATGAGAAAACACTTGAAGGTATTCCTCGGCTGCTCTTTCTATGATCCTGTCGGCGAGCAAGTCAAAGTACTCTTCCATAAGTGCATCGAAAGTTCTGAAGGAATAAAAGATACAAGTGGTAAAGTGAAGTAAAGATCAGAGGAATAAGGGAAACTTACATTCATTTAATGTAGGAATTTATAAAAGTTCGATACATTGGCACACGGCTGAACAGGTGGAAAGGCAAAAAGCAAAAATAAAAATGGAGAGGGGCTCACTTCTCTCCCTCCTTAGTAGGATCACTCTTCACAATTAGGCTAATTTCTTTAAGTTCCTGGGAAGTAGTGTCCTTTTGGGAACTCTCAACTTCGACCTCGCCCTCCTCAATGTTTCTTCGATAGTTTGAATGGAAAGAGTCTGAGGTGGGCGTTCAAAGCTGAACTGAGGAGCTGGGCGTTGCAGATCTGGATAAGGGACCTCTTTATAGATGGGGTTGGTGTGATCAATGTTGTTCTTCTTCATGGCAGCCTCCCAACCCTCCAGGAAGAATTCGTTGTGAGCATCCCTCATTTGTTCCACGCAGTCATTTATTTGGGCTTCAACCTCTGCCCTCGCCTTCTCCTCAGCAGCTCAAAGCACACCGTCCTTCTCCTCCAGGGCTCGATTCTTTGTTGCTAGCTCGACTTGGAAAGCTTCAATCTCTCACTTGAGTGTAGTTTGTTCGGCCCTAGAGTTGTCCAGCTCTTTAGAAAGATCCTCTTGCTCGGCCTTAGAAGAAGCCAGCTCAAACTCAGCCTTAACAAGTTTACCATTTATCTCCACCAGCTTCTCATCTTTCCTGCCCAAGATTTTATCTATGAATTCCACACGAGCCTCACTAGCTTTCACTTGGGCAAGAGTAGAATTAAGTTGCTGTTCTACCACTTTTTTCTCATCGAGGAGCTAACTTTTGTCCTTTGCTAAGGCATCATTGCTCGTCTGGAGGATCTTCTTCACTTTTAAATCTTTGATATCTGCCCTGTCTATGTCAGTTTTTGCTTCGAGGGTTTGGTTGCGAGCAATCAACTCCATCGTGTAAAGGGAAGTCTGGAAAGAAAGTAAAAGATCAAAAAGTATGTTAGAAATGAGACAAACGAAAAGAGGAGATGGTAAAAGAGAAAATACTCCATACTTACAGAAATGACATTTTTCATCAGAGCATTATGAATGTCCTCTGACTTGTTCTTTCTGGTAGCTTGGACGTCTCGTGGAGGGAGGACTCCTTTCAGGTATTTCTCAGCATGATTGAAGGCTGAGTCTTGGATGGTAAAGGGACAGCCTTAGGGAAATTCAAGGCTTGGAATGAGGATTTGCAGAATAAAGAGAGGAGAGTCCCGCATTAGATTGGGCGGATACTCAATTTGAAGAGGGACAGGAGCCGTCGGTTGAGAGGAAACAGGCCCTGTGGCCTTAGGTGGTGCAGCCTTAGAAGGAGTTGCTTTGGAGAAAACAGGCTCTGAGGGCACCCTTGGCGGCATCGAAGGTTCAATGGCTTGAACTTCCCCAGCAGATGAAGTCTTAGCCTTCTTTTGAGAAAGAGCATCAAAGGTTTTAAGTCGAAGAGCTTCCCGCTCATTGCCCTTTTCAATTTTTACTTTAAGTATTTGTTTGGCAGATATGGGAGCAGGGGTTTTTCCCTCGTCAACTTTTCTCTTGCCCGCAGTCTTCCGTTCCTCGGCCTTCTTTTTTGCTTCCTCGGCCTTTTATTGCTTGGCCCTTTCTTGAGTGAGCTTTTTATAATCTATTTTGGGGGCCATAGGGCTTGATTCCTCGTCAGGAGTGGGTTCGTAAGTCTCAGGAAGGCTGGTTTCTTCCTCTTCTCACCCAGAAAGAAGCTCAAAAACTGGGAAAAGTCTTGACACCTTTTCTTCTTCTTCCTGAACTCTGAGTAATACCCAATAGTTGGGGGAGGTTGTAGTTCTTCTTCTTCCTCCTCCTCGTATGATAAGATCAGCCGCCGCCTCCACTATTGGTCGGCGGGACTGGGAATCATTGCTTCTGGAGCAGAAATTGACTGAGTTTCCAAATGGAGAGCAAATGGAGGAGGTCGGACCCACTCCGGATGCTTCAACGCGTAAAAGCTCTCTTTTTCTTCGGTAGTAGCCCCAAACCACCATTGGAGCCACCTAATCGCTTCCGTAGTGGCAAAACCTTCAGAATGAGCGATGAAAGTTTGGTGAGATGGTCTGAAGCTGAACAAAATCGAAACCGATCTTGCGAAGGGGTAAAGATCTGGACCCCCAAGGAACTTGAATACTTGATCAAGATGATCCTTATCTGTACAAGTACCTTTGGCCCAGAACTTCTTTGCTTGTTCGGCTGCATAAAAATCAAATCAAAAAGTTAGTGTACTTCCAAAAATAGAAAGTTGAGAAGAGTAACAGCTGGTAGCACTTAAAGCCAACCAACCTAGGCCCAAAGAAACCAGAGGGACGATTGGAAAACGATCTTCGTCTGAATCGTGTGTCCAGTGACCCATGACGACGCACAGATCACTTTCTGATTTAATCGTATCAGGCAGCATATGGACCAAGGCTTTTTCTGGTCGGGATTTCAAATACCACCTGTTCTCATCCTTCTTCACTTTCTGGATGGAGTAGCAATAAAGCAGATCCCACTCAGAAATATGGAACCTGTATTGCCTATTTATTTCTATCACCCCATTGACTATTCTGTAGAAATTGTGAGTGAGGTTCCTAGGTCTAAGGTCTAGGATGCTCATGATAGAGCGAATGAAATGATACAGGAGAAACCTAAGGCCACCTTCAGTGATGGCTACTACGGGGAATTCCGCTGATTCGCGCTTGCCCTCCTGGGCGAGCCTGATTCCCACATTTGGGGGAATCTGGTACTTCTCCTTGAAAACCAAAATTTTCTCCTAAGAGTTGAGTTCATTTGCAAGCTTACCCATAATAGAAGATTTTGGTTTAGGGGGATTGACTCACCGAGAGCGAAGATTCGAGGAAGGAAATGAAGACAGGAAGGAACGCGAGCTAGAAAGAAAAAGAAACAGAGGAAGCCGGAGAACTTGAATCGCAGAAAAGAGAAGCGAAGGAGACAAGTTGTGTTTTTATATGTATGTATACCTGTAAAGTGTAGATGAATCGACGCCACGAAAAGCGGGAATGGGCGTTAAAAATGTATTTATTATTGCCCCAATTTTTGAATTTTTGGCCATAAACGTTTGGGGGGTTACGGCTATGGGGTTTCGTGTAAGCGGCATGACAGGTGAAAAGCTGAAAGGGCGCTACGCGTGTCATTACTAAGGAAGATGAGTGGCCAATCGGATTTGAAATTTGTCAGATGGTTATTAAACGACAAATCGCACGGAAAGATTGAAGGGACTGGTGAGGTAAGGTCTTTGCTATCTACTACTCTGCTTGGGAAATATGATTTTTTCAACCAGAGTGGGGGCAAAATGTTGGATAAAATAAGACCTAGGCACGTGTAGTGCCGAACAAGTAGGGGGACGAATGACACGTGGCCCAATACCGAACATTTTCAACATGTAGATATGGTCATCCACCGAACATTTTGACCTATGACACGTGGCCCTTGTACCGAACAACGTCTGGTTGACACGTGGATCCGCTCACGAGCTTTATACATATTTGCCACGTGGTGTCAGCTGAGGATCTCAAAGGTAAGTCTGTTCGACACTTCGATTGGCAGCTAATAAATGTTAGGCATGGGTCCCACAGCATTAATAAGAGCATGTAACCATAAATGCACCCTAGTTTTGACTGGGTAATGTATTTATCACTACAAAGGGAGCTAAATAAGTTTATCTCGTTACGAATAGTTGATAGATGTGATGGGTAGACAGTTTTGACAATTGTATTCCGGCTATACAGCCATATTTAACTACCAAAAGCATTTAATGAAATGTATGGGGCATTAAATAAAAAGTGAAAGGCATTTAAAGTAAGGAAAGAAAAGAGGTACCTGGAAGCATGGATGCAGTCAAATCACAGGTATTATTTTATTTATTATTTACATAACTACAAAATACAACATTCCACTTCACGATCACGGTAAGCTGATTATTGCCAACTTATTACATTACTCGTTTTCTCTGAAAAAGCTCTCTCTATTGAAGGTAATTTGCTGACTTAAGCATTGGAGGTTTTTCCGGCCAGAGACCCTTACTCCAGCCGTAACCTCTCTTTTGTCTTTGTTCGGCAGGTTCACAGGCGAATTTTTGGTTGGCGTGATCAGCAGTTCCGATAGTAAAATTTACTGCCGAATAGCGTACGTATGTATTGATAATATCTTTTACATTAAAAATAAATAAATATACTTAGTAGCACATTTACAAACAAGGTGAACATATAAAATATAATATAAAAATAAGATGCGGATATTGTGAATTTGGGTATAGAGTTATTAAGAAAAAATATGATCAAAATAAAACACAAGTTATTAATTTAAAATTAATGCAATTTGACCTAATTTTGAAATTGCGCAAGGAAAAATTAACAACCAACGTGAGTTTAATTTAAAACTCTCCAAGCTAATCATTAAAGTTGCAAGACAAAGATCGATCAGATAAAAATGAGCAGCAGGGGGCCGGCCAAAGACGTTTCAACGGCCAAGTAAGCGAACTTGCTTATTAGATAATTGTATTGAACAACGTAAGAGCAACATACATTTGCCATACATGGCCTAGCCTTTTAATAGTTTGGTAATTTAATCAAGGGTAAAGTACAAAAAATATCCTTACAGTTTACTCTTAGTATCACTTTAGTCCCACACGTTTCAATTGTAACAGTCAAATCCCTACACTTTCGATCAAGTATCAATTCGGTTCCTCCGTTAGTTGACCGTTAAAAACAACCGTTAGATTGAAAGTGACACTGAGAGTAAACTATAAATGAAATTACCATTTTATCCTCAGTCTAACGGTTATTTCTAACGGTCAACTAACAGAAGGACCAAATTGATACTTGACCGAAAGTATAAGGATTTGACTGTTACAATTGAAACGTATGGGACCAAAGTAATACTGAGAGTAAACTGTAGGGGTATTTTTTGTACTTTACCCTTTAATCAATTAGAAAGTTTAAGAGTATTGATAATTGGAATTTGGAGGATTTAAAGTGAATAAATAACTTACTTGTTCTAGAATTCTCGAAAATAGTTATACTCCGTTTGGAAATATTACTCTCGTAGAATTGATTTGATTTGATTTAATAAATGAAATTTTGTGCTTGGAGTACATGTTTGAATTTAAGAAATAAATTAATTTAAGAGAAATATTAAATTAAATCCTATTAATGAAAAAGAGAAAATATGATGACCCCGCAATATAGCCAGCGGTCAAGAAGGACCTACCCAAAATCGTAAACTCGGATTGGCGCAGATTCGAATCGCACTGGGAGCACAGTGACTAGCCTGGGAATGCATTGAATCGTGGCCTTTTTCTCTCGGTTTACTCATCGGTTACGTGGACCGTGCAATAAACCTGTGTGGGCTTTGGATTACCCAAAAAAAATTAAGTTATGAGATAAAATCAAATTCAACTTATAAAATTTTATTTTAATTCTGAACATAAAAATTAATAAAAAATCTTACTAAATAAAATTAATTCCCATTAAAATCACTATTCCAAACAAACTGTGATAACAATTTTCTCCATGGTGATACTAATAATTTCCTTATTGAGAGTGATCCCTTTACCTTGTAGAAGAAAGAGGGATACTAATAATTTCCTTATTGAGAGTGATCCCTTTACCTTGTAGAAGAAAGAGAGAGATTAACATTGCACATTTTTTAGAATTATCAGATTAAAAATTAATAATTTAAATTTATTCAAGTATTTTTTAAATTAAAAATATATAAATAAATTTAAACTGATGAATTTTAATCTAACAATATTTAATCTAACAACCTCAACTTAATATTTAGAGGCGACATCGAAGAGCATTGTTAGCTACACCGAGTCCCTCGTCGAATCCTTCCTTGGCCGGGCTCCTTCGACCAACACTTCTGATGACCCTAAGGTCCGCTAATGGTTTTGCTTGGATGCATCGTGGAACATAATAACTTATTGTGTGCTTCCAAAGGACACGTGGCAAACGTAATTTAATCCCCTCCAAAATTAAATTAAGTATTTAATATGTTTAATAAATTTTAAAATATTTAAACACAAATACGAACGAACACAAATAAATATAAATTATAAATTTAAACATGATAAGGAATAATTGTTGACCTTTTCGCCGGTGACATTTTGGAACGGGAGACTCTCTATAATTTTAAACCAATTTATTTACGTAGTTGTTCAACTAAATATTTTAGCTATTGATAATTAACATTAAAAGTTGAAAGGCAAACTTTATATAATGGTTTAGAACTAACAATATTTTACGGCCGGTTAGTTAGAAGATGAGTGTGGTAAAATTAAGAATGCTTAGTAATATAAAAAAAGATAAGTAATAAAAAATAAATATATTTAAGAAAAAAATAATGTGGAAATAATAGAATATTCATCGAAATAAGATCGTTTAAAATAATTTGGTAATATCTAACGAATGCCTAAAGATGCACTAGTAAAGAAAAAAAATAAAAATAAAAAAATAGATCCAAAATAAAGACTGAAAATGTGAAAAAAAAAAACAACTAATCTCAAATAATCTTAATAAATTATAACCTTTGATAAAAATATGCGAAGGGAAATAATCCAATTAACTAAATCTAATTAATTTGTATTTAAGTTTTGTCGAGTTAAATTGGGTAAATAAAATTAAAAAGAGGTAAATTTACTTTGCCTCCTAATTTTTACCTAAAATCCTCCCTGATGCCCTAAGTTTTTCCATAATAATCAGAACTTAAACTTTGGGGTTTTTGGAGGCCGGTCATAATTTATAGACTATTAAGGGTTTAAGTCATACCCTTAAAAATTATTTGCAAATAAGTCATATGGGCACCGAAAAGACAAAAAAGACCTCGCGCATCTTTTCACTCACAAAACCAGTTTATTTGAAAACCTCCCTGTTTTATCGGAAACGTTCCGCGACTTTCCAACTTCTTCACAAATCATCTGAAAACTAATCAAAACTTCTTCCAAATCAAGCCTCAATCGATCCCTAACTTTTCGCCGAGCAAATCCACACATTACAGTGCTTCGCAATCAACAGGTACTATATTCGATTAAAGGTACTCTTTAGGGTTTTTCTTCAAAACACATATCGAGGGTTTGAATATTTATTGTGTGGTACTGTTTAGGGTTTTCGATTATCTTTGTAATAACAGGTTTTGTGGTACTGTATTATGTATTTAGTTTCTCCGAAAACGTATAATCGTTGCTATTTTTACAATAGCCTAATATGAAACATTACCACATACATGTGGTACTGTCATACATGCGGTACTGTCTCTCATTCGTTTGATATTTGCAACCATTTTTGTGTTTAAATGTGATGTTTGCATGATAGAGTCATGCGGTACTGCTTTTGAACGAGCATGCATTCTAAAAAAAAACAGTACCGCAGATATGTGGTACTGTCACACATGCGGTACTGTCTCTCATTCGTTTGATATGTGAGCCATTTTTGTGTTTAAATGTGGTGTTTGCATGATAGAGTCACGTGGTACTGTTTTTGAACGAGCATGCATCCTAAAAAAAAACAGTACCGCAGACTATGGTACTGTCACACATGCGGTACTGTCTCTCATTCGTTTGATATGTGAGCCATTTTTGTGTTTACATGTGATGTTTGCATGATAGAGTCGTGCGGTACTGTTTTTGAGCGAGCATGCATCCTAAAAAAAAACAGTACCGCAGACATGTGGTACTGTCACACATGCGGTACTGTCGGTTATTCGTTTGATATGTGAGCTATTTTTGTGTTTACATGTGATGTTTGCATGATAGAGTCGTGCGGTACTGTTTTTGAGCGAGCATGCATCCTAAAAAAAAACAGTACCGCAGACATGTGGTACTGTCACACATGCGGTACTGTCGGTTATTCGTTTGATATGTGAGCTATTTTTGTGTTTACATGTGATGTTTGCATGATAGAGTCGTGCGGTACTGTTTTTGAACGAGCATGCATCCTAAAAAAAAACAGTACCGCAGACATGTGGTACTGTCACACATGCGGTACTGTCGGTCATTTCATTGTATGTGTGATTCTCTTCTTTGTTTAATGGTGCTCTTTGCATGATATAATCATTCGGTACTGTTTTTGCGAACCAAGCATATTTTGTGAGACAGTACCGCATGTGTGGTACTGTCAAACATGCGGTACTGTCATAGAAGTGGTAATGTATCTAGATGATATTGCATTTTATCTCTAACAGAAAACAAATGTTACGAAAATACAGGTATTGCTATCACGCTCATACAAAATCAAACATGGTGAACATCCAGTACCGTTCGAACCTAATCTCAGTCATTAATGAAGTTGAAACCATCAACTTGACAAAAGCACACCATGTATATCTCAAACATTCTCCATTTTGGAAGCTCATCCTCACTATTTTAAACTGTGAAATTAACAAAGATTACTCGAGGAAAAGCGATGTTGATGTGGAAACAATCATCAAAGCATTTGACCCACAGTCCAAATCTTTCAACCTAGGTGGAATAAAGCTTCGCATCAGAGAGACAGAGTTGCGAACAATGTTTGCAATAGAGGATGGTGAACAACTGATAGACAGTGTCAAAAAAATCGCAAGGCCAGGCACTGAATTCGTCTCTCGTAGATTCTCTGGGTTGCGACGAATTAAGAAACAGAACATATCTGATGCTTTGCGGCAGGCTGCTGCAGAGCAAACACGCATTGGCAGAGAAGATGTTGCAAGACTTTTGACACTGTTCTGTTTGGCAACGTTGTTTGTCCCTAACAAAGGACATTCATTGTCGTGGCACTACACAACATTGGTTGAAAATTTGGATCAAATCCGCCAATACAACTGGAGTGCACATATACTGGAATTCTTGGAGAACAGTTTGTGCTCAGATTCTAGGAACAAAGGTGTTGCAGGCTGTGTCATGATGTTACCGGTAACCTTTTCATATCATATTCTATATTATATGTTGGTACTGTCTTATGAACTTCATTCAACTAATCAGCCCTATAAATGATGCAGTACTGGATCTGTGAGCACACCACTCTGGTCCAACAAGTACAGAAGAGTGCAACACCCAGATGTCTAGTCTGGGATCTCAAGCCATTGTCCAGTGCATTGAAAAAAATAAATCTCAAAAAGTTGAATAAAAATCAGGTACTATTTATGATAAAATAGATCTTGTTTGCATGCTAAGAATATTCGGTACTATTTTTCCAATAGATTCATCTTCATCTTTTACAAAAAACAGTACCGCATACATGTGGTACTGTCATCCGTGCATTAGGTACTGTGTTTCAAAGAGCATGCATTATTAACAAAACAGTACCGCAGACATGTGGTACTGTCAGTTATTCTTTGAATTTGTGACCTATTCTTTTTTCCATGTATGCGGTACTGTTTTGTTGTGTTTCATGATACTGTTTGAATGCTATATACATTCGGTACTGTTTTTGAACGAGCATGCATCCTTAAAAAACAGTACCGCATACATTTGGTACTGTCATCCATGTGGTACTGTCAGCTATTTTGTATTTGTCACCTCTTTTTGTATTTCATGATACTGTTTGCATCTGATAAATAAAATCATTCTAGATTCAACAATGTATTCATGGACATACTAATGAATTATATAATTGATGAACAAAATATCAGGTCATTGTACCTGATCTTGATGATGATGATGAGGAGGATGACGAGGAGGAGGATGGACAACAACAATTTCATGATGATAATGATGATGATGATGATGATAATTATGATGATGAAAGGACAGAAACAGAAGAATACATCATTGCGTCAGAAAAAACCAGTGATGATGAATTAGTAATTTCTGACATTCTTCAAAAACTGAAGACAAACATAGTGCATTTGAGCAAGACAACTGAAAGCGAGCGAAAACAAGAGGTGTCTTGTACTCCTGAACTCGATCAATCTGGTACTGTTCCATCTGCCATAGCTGAAAGGCTTCCAGAAACAGTACCAGAATCTGATGAACCAGAACAAGAGGCACCAGAACAAAAGGCACCAGAACAAGAGGCAAGACAGGCTGCATCAGCAGAAACAGTACCAGTTCAGCAAAGTAATGATCCAGTTGCTTCAGTTTTATCAATTTTGAACCGTGAACAAATAGAAGAGCTGGAGCAACAAGTCAAGGAAAAAGATGATAAAATTGCTGAATTGGAGAAGCAAATGGCAGAAAAAGATAATAAAATTGCTGAATTGGAGAAGCAAATGGCAGAAAAAGATGATAAAGTTGCTGAATTGGAGAAGCAAATGGCAGAGAAAGATGAAATTCTGACAAAGTTGTACATTGACAATGAAAATCTCAACCTGCAAAACACAAACCTGAAGGAAGAACTTGATAATGTGAATGCAGTTGTTGAATTATTAAGGTCTGAACTTGTCGAATCTAGCGTCCACCAGGTGACGCAGAAACATGCAGCAACTAGAAGGCCAAAGAAATCGGATACAAATAAAAAACAAACTCCAGCTGCAAACGAACCACCTTCAATGTACAAAAGGCTCAAGGACAAAACACGCCAAAAGAAAAGAGATCCTGAGTTCACATACAGTGGTAAAAAGAAGGTTGCAAAAAAACAAAAGGCAGATACTGCGGCAGTTGTCACGGAAGATATAGAATCTGACATTATAGACATTGATCTTCTACAACTGTCTACACATCAAACCGAGCCCAAGCAACCTTCGCTTAAGCAGATTATTTCAACTTTTCAACAAAACACACATCTATCGGCGGTAGAAAAGGAACGGATCTTAAAACTTATTGATAATGAGGGGAAAGCGTAAGACAATATTTAACTCTTTCTTTTTTATTACTTGTCAATTATAAAAAAAATTACTTGCTATCATCTGGTACTGTTCTCTATTTTTTACAATAATTGGTACTGTCATTCCTTTATCTGGTACTGTTAACATAAACATTTCAAACTTAACTCATGTTGTTGTTGTTTTTTTTTTTTTTTTTTTTGGCTGATCTTGTTGACATCTCACTGCTCACTGTATACACACAACACAGTGCAACTGTTTGGGCTGTACCAAATGAGCCACTCTGCATGATCACCATTGAAGATATCTACAACCTCATAGCAAATGAGAGTATATCAAACATGGTAGGCATATATGATTAACTTCTATTTCTACAGAATTAATAAAGTATGTTGACTATTTCTTAAATTCAACAAATTAATCTGATATTTACTAATCACAATATTTGCCCAGCTAATTGACTGTCATGCACGCTATCTAGAATCAACACAACATGAATCAGTCAACAGCACTTTCCCCAAAAGATGCTTATACTTCAGCAGTTTGTGTTGGGTAAGATTTGTGACCTCTTTCTGTGGTTAATTGTGCTTTTTGCATACTATATATATTCGGTACTCTTTTTCTAGAGCATAAATGTTTGGTACTGTTTTTCAAATAGCATTCATCTTATACATAAAAACAGTACCGCATACATGTGGTACTGTCATCTATATGGTACTGTCAGCCATGCGATGGATATGAGACTTCTTTTTTATTTTCATATTACTGTTGGCATACTACAATTATTCGGTACTGTTTTTACGAGAGCATGCATCTTGGGGGAAACAGTACCGCAAGCATGTGGTATTTGACAACATGTATTTTTTCTTGTTGCAGACATTTGTGGTATTTGAGAGACATCATGCAGGTCGAGACACTCAGATTGATCAAAAGCTGAAACTATCTGATACATACAGACTACTTGTATTCCCTTTGAATACAAGTGGAACGAGAATTCCTGCTGATCCCAACCATTGGACCCTTTTGGTATTGGATAGAGACACGTGGACATGGACACATTATAATTCCATGAAACCACGTAGAGCAAATTCCAAAGATTTGTATCTTGAGGATGCAAGGAAAGTGGTAAGATTCTGTATGTAAATTTTATACATAATTTCATTGGTACTCTTTTCTACTATTTACAACAGTACCGGTTCTGTTTATTAAAACTCATACTGTCTCCACATTTGTCATATTGTATCAGAAAGAGTATGTGGAATTGAAACTTAAAGACCAATACCTCAATGATCCAATAACAAAAAATATTGAACATACCAGCATGGAATTCGAATACCCAATTGTTTCTGCAGCAAATTGCCCACAACAAGGATCTACAACGTAAGCCACACCCTTTTTTATTCATGCAAATTGTTGAACACCTCTAACTAAATTCTTACAATCTATAACATCTTGTGTGCAGTGTTGACTGTGGGCCAATGGTGTGCTACGTAATGCAATGCATATCAAATGACGAGCCACTTGAACCCATGCTTTCAGAAGAAGCTGTACAAGCTTACAGAGCAAAGATGCTAACACAATTTCTGTCCATTAGTGATGTACAAACATTGTGATTGTAATTAAACTGTATTAGTGCACACTCTGTTTCTTTTTTAACAAAATACTTGTATATTCAACATTCTTTTCCTGTAAATTGAATGATACAGTTTATGCTAATACAAATAGTCAATGTCCAGTTAATGGTACTATTTGTGCAACATAAATAGTCATGGTTTTTGCGATTTTTGTATGATAACTCTTGGGATGTTGATTCTTGTGATGTTGATAGTGCTGCAAAATAGTGCTGATTGATACTCTATTCGAAACAGTACCGGTATTAATATTAACAGTACCGGTACTGTTTTATACCGGTACTGTTTGTATGAAGTATCTCAATACCAACATATGCGGTACTGTCTCTCATTCGTTTGATATGTGAGCCATTTTTGTGTTTAAATGTGGTGTTTGCATGATAGAGTCACGTGGTACTGCTTTTGAACGAGCATGCATCCTAAAAAAAAACAGTACCGCAGACTATGGTGCTGTCATACATGCGGTACTGTCTCTCATTCGTTTGATATTTGCAACCATTTTTGTGTTTACATGTGATGTTTGCATGATAGAGTCGTGCGGTACTGTTTTTGAACGAGCATGCATCCTAAAAAAAAACAGTACCGCAGACATGTGGTACTGTCACACATGCGGTACTGTCGGTCATTTCATTGTATGTGTGATTCTCTTCTTTGTTTAATGGTGCTCTTTCCTTGTGAAAACACTTACAGCTATTGTCACCAACAAATTTTATGTCCTTTAAATATAAGAATGACAACGGTACTGTCTGCAAATATAAAATTGATACACTATTACAAACAGTACCAGTATTAATAAAAACAGTACCGGTACTATTTTATACCGCTGTCATTCTCAATACCAACATTAAAAATGAATATCGCTGAATAAAAAACTATCACAAAATGGATTGAAACATACTCATTCTCATTATTAATTCAAAAACAGTACCATAACAAACAAACAATAACAGACTTCTTCACAGCATAATTTTGGGAGAAAAAAAAACAAAAAACAATTCAACTCAACGGCTCTTTGCAAGTCTTCTTATTATGAGAGCCCATGCGACCACAACGACCACAACGAATTCTTCGTACAAGCTCACCAGTTGATCTAATCCTACGCTTCTTCGGCCTTCCAGCTGGTCTCCGTGTTATTGGAGGTAATATTGAACTATTACTGTCTGCAAACTCTTGGATTATGTCTGTTGGTATTGGAACAATCACACCTTCATATGCCAATTTGTAATTATCAACATGAAAGTACTCATCAACAAACTCACTCAAAGGTCTGTTAATCCTCCCAATAACAGCAAATGCATGAGAGCATGGAAAACCAGAAATTTGCCAACCATAACAAGAACATGTACAATTCACCAAATCAACAGTTGTTGAAGGATTAGAAAATACTTCATAAATACTATCTGAACACATCTTGATGGTCCATGTTCTACCAGCATCAACAAGTGCATTAAACTTCTCTTCCATTCTTGGACATAGAACACCATTCCACTTTGTAGCATCGAGCTTTCTTATGGCAAACCATTCCATTAATTTAACCCTTATCTTGTCAACCAAATGTGCCACTGGCATATTTCTTGCATCAAGAATCCATGAGTTAAAAGATTCAATGGCATTTGAAGACATCTCACCATACCTTCTACTACAAGAATACGCATTAGTCCAATTTTGCACAGGCAATCCACTCAAAAAGTTATCCACAATTGCACCCCCTTCCCTCTTCAAAACATCTAACTTCTCCTTAAATGCTGCAACTGTGGGAGCATAAGCACACTGACAAAACAAGTTCACAATGTATTCACGGGATCCATTAGATCTGTTACCACGACTAAATTTATCTCTTAAATTATTCTTCAAATGCTGTAGACAGAAAAAGTGATGACATGTAGGAAACTTAATTGGCAAAGATTCCATCAATCCAGGATTTCTATCGGAAATAATTGTAAAATCTTCAGAGGGGTTCAATATCTCACGCAAATGACCTAGGAACCAAGACCAATTATCGAAATTCTCTGAATCAACAACAGCAAATGCCAATGGGAATAACCCTGCAGATGAACATAAAAATAGTACCGAATTACAAAACAGTACCGCATATTAAAACAGTTCAAAAAAAACAGTACCATTCTTTGTATGGTGTACTTGTGGTCGTTGAATACCAGATACATTTGGTACTGTGTTATACGATACTACATCTTACTGAAAACAGTACCACATAATAAAACAGTACCGCACAAAAACAGTACCGCACAAAAACACTACCATTCTTTGTATTGCTAGATACATTTGGTACTGTGTTTATACGATACTACATCTTACTAAAAACAGTATCGCATAATAAAACAGTACCGCAAAAAACAGTACCACATAATAAAACAGTACCGCATGAAAACAGTACCACATAATAAAACAGTACCGCACAAAAACAGTACCGCACAAAAACACTACCATTCTTTGTATTGCTAGATACATTTGGTACTGTGTTTATACGATACTACATCTTACTAAAAACAGTACCGCATAATAAAACAGTACCGCAAAAAACAGTACCACATAATAAAACAGTACCGCATAAAAACAGTACCACATAATAAAACAGTACCGCACAAAAACAGTACCGCACAAAAACACTACCATTCTTTGTATTGCTAGATACATTTGGTACTGTGTTTATACGATACTACATCTTACTAAAAACAGTACCGCATAATAAAACAGTACCGCAAAAAACAGTACCACATAATAAAACAGTATCGCATAAAAACAGTACCACATAATAAAACAGTACCGCACAAAAACAGTACCGCACAAAAACACTACCATTCTTTGTATTGCTAGATACATTTGGTACTGTGTTTATACGATACTACATCTTACTAAAAACAGTACCGCATAATAAAACAGTACCGCAAAAAACAGTACCACAAAAAAGTATGAACATTAACATACCATTATTCGCATCCTTGCCAGTAGCTGCCATCAGAATACCCTTGAAACGTGACTTCAAGAAAGTACCATCAATAAAAATGATAGGTCTGCAATATTTGAATCCACGTATACTGGCCCCAAATGATACAAACAACCGTCTAAACCGGTTTATACCGTCATCCACATCCAACACAATATGACTACCTGGGTTAAGATCCATTGCAGCCTTCACATAACAACTCAAGTTATTAAACGAATCAGCATACTCACCATAAATCATGTCTTTAGCTTTCTCTAAAGCACTCCAAGCCTTATCATAGCTAATTTCCATGCCATAGTTGTTTTTAAAAAATATAATAACGTCGACCGGCGACATTGAAGGTTTTAATGCTACTTGATCAACAATCAACTTACCTAAAGATTTCCTGCTCATCCTCTTAGACCTATCCCTAATAATTGTCGGACCACAACTGTGAATATTGTTGAATTTCCTTATGTAAAAATTACGATTAACTTTTGATAACGATGCAACAATTGACCACGGACACCCTTCAGCGAACTTTTTTGCACAAACAACTTCGACTCTATCCTTGTTATTCCTCTCATACAAAAATTCAAAGCCAACCTCTGTAGCATATCGACAAATTGCATCACGAAACTCATCAACACCTCCTACGAATTCCTGTCCCACGCTCAATATTAATGACGACCAATTAGAACACAACAATGGTTTATCCTTACGGCTTGAAATTGAACTACGATACACATCAACATCACAGCAATCATCATACGAATCCAGACCAGTACCAACATTCACCAATTGGCACACTATTAGAAACAGTACCGGAACTGCTGGAAACAGTACCGGTACTGTTTTGGATCGGTACTGTGTTCAAACCGCCGAAAAAAACATCAATCGATATATAACACAAACCAACCATGCGAGCCAACATAATCATATTTTGAAAATCAACATCGTTTCTCAGAAAACATGAAGAATGTTCATGGATTGAGTAACTAAATGATACATTTTCCAAATTCAAACTCGACCAATTCTCACACACCTTTAACGCAAAATCTGAAAATGACATTTCACAGTTCAAATTGACTACAAAAGTCTCTGTACCAAACTTACATAGCAGCATCAAATTCGAAGACATGACTGACCGAAATCGTTCACAGCACAAACTCACCCAAATGCGTAATCCAAATCCGTACGTATTCCTTCGACCGACGTTAATCTCACTGCAAATCGTGTAATCTGTATCTATTTCTTCATATATAATCCTTTAACAGACTTTTTATCTCACTGTATGCTTGTTCACGCGATCTATAAGGAATGAAACAAAAAACGGAAAACGTGATTCTCGGTTCCATAATTCTCGGCAATTTCATATCAGTTAATTATAGATAAAAGGGCATTTAAGTCATATTATAAATTATATTTAAAACAAACTCGTGGGACCCACTCAAAAGTGTGACTTAAATACAAAACTTTCCACATTAATATGACTTAAAAGCAATACTTTTTTTTTTGTATGACTAATATCTTTAAAAGATTACAAAGTATGACTTGGATACAATTTTCCGTTAAACTTTTAATTAGTTACAATTTCTAATTTCATTGACTATTTTTGCGCATTAATTGTTTACCCTTTACGGACAACACAAAAAGCCTAAAGAATTGCTCCATTTTTAATCATTTAAGATTTAGGATAATATTTTTCAAATTCTTAGTTAATGATTTTTACTAATATCTTATATATACAGAGAGTAATTTATCGAAATTAATTGCTAAAAGTTGAAAGTGCATTTATTTTACTATTTTTGTCAAATATAAATTATATTATATCACATATTTTTTTGAAATCTATCTATAATACTAAGAGAATTTATTTTTCCTGTCAATCTCTCCTTTACTTTGATCCTATTCAGCAATGTTTATTTGATCTTCATTTCATTTTTTATTTTTTTGTAAATTTTTTAATTATTGATTAGATTCTTCCATTTCCCCTTCTTCTCTTTTCTTTTCTCATTCACTAAAACTTTTGTTTTCTTTTTCTCAGTTACTAAAACACTACCAATTCACTTTTTATTTTGCCTATAAAACACTAAAGTTGTAGTATATGATTTTGATAAATGTAAAATGAAGTCATGGGTTTCAAAAAGAGACCTACTTGCATGAGTTTTAAAAAGAGACCTACTTGCTTATAAATTCAATATAACGAACTTATGAATTCAAAAAAAGTTCCATATACTTATATATTCAATTGTAGACTGTACATATTTTAAATACATTAGTAATTAAATTTAAAAAAATACAAATAAAATGAAATTAAATTAAAATTACAAAATTTGAAATTCTTTCGTTCCCTCTTTATATATTCTCTTTTCTTTTCTCATTCACAAAAACTTTTGTTTTCTTTAGGGGTGTTTGGAGGCACAACTTTTATTTTTTTTTACCAAAAGTTATTAATTATAATTTTTAGAGTATTTGGTGAAACAAATAGTGATTTTTAGCAATTTTTTACAATTTTTGGGTGTTTAACAAAATTTTTGTTAACTTTTAGCAACTTTTGATAATTTTTAGTAATTTTTACAATTTTTAACAACTTTTGGTAACTTTTAAATGGAGCAAATTACTATAATAGAGCAGAAAAGTAGCAAGAATTAGTGTTTTATCAAACACTAATTTTACAATTTTTGACTAATTTTTACACAAAATCGTGCTTCCAAACGAGGTCTTTGTCTTGTATCGCTAAAATATTACAACTTTCCTTTTTGTTTTTTTACTTAAAAAATCACTAGAATAGTGGCATATATTTTAATAGAAAAAGGACCCACTTTCTTATAAATTAAATATTTATGAATTCCAAAAAAGATTTACTTATTTTATAAATTCATTTGTAAAAGTGAAAACTTATAAGGTGTTTCAACTTGGAAGTTCAAATCCAAAATTCTAGATTTTCAAATTGTTTAAATAAAAAGTATACGCGTTAACTAATTATTGCTCTTCTTTTGAAATACATTAAAAGTTTTTTTTCCCCCACTAATAAACTAATATCTTTAAAATTCTTAATTAAAGGTTTTAGTTGGAATATATTTTAATGATTTAATAACTGTCGATAATATTTTTTTAATTCTTAATTAATAATTTTTTCCAATATTTATATAGAAATTAATTTATTGAAAGCAATTGCTTACCAAATATATAACTTTTCAAATTATATTACATCACATGTGTTTCGAAATTATACATATAAAAATAGAAAACGTTACGAGGTGTTTGAATTTGGAAATTCAAAGTTCAAAGTTCTAGGTTTTCAAATTGTTTAAATAATTAATTACCAAAAAAAATTTGTTTAAATAAAAAGGTACGCGTTTCAATTAATTATTGCTCTTTCTTTTGAGATACGTTAAAGGTTTTTTTTTTTTTTTTTTCTCAACTAATAGACTAATATCTTTAAAATTATTAATTAAAGGTTTTCATTCTATCTTTTGTATAGATATAATTTATTGAAAGCAATTGTTAAAAGTTTAAAGGCCATTCTATTGGAATAATACATAAATAATCCCCTAATTAACTAATACATATTTATAATTTAATTTATAACAATTTCATCATTAGACCAAGTAATAATATTTAAACAAGTCTCCAAATTTTTACTCAGTTTATAATTGCACTCTGATTCTTGACATAGATCAAATTTCTATTGAGTCAGCTTGAGACATAGGTAACCGGGGGGGAATTGTCCCTAAGGTGCTTAATACCTTCAACTCTCTTATAGTCAAACGACTATTAATAAAAGTTTAATAATTTGGTTGAAATGGATTTCTCTAAGTTAATTTTAGGATATTGATTATAAAATTTTTTTTTTTGGGGGGTTCTTATTTGGCTCGGTGATTTTTCATTTTCTAAGTGAGCCGCACAACCCCATTTTCACGGACTTACATCCAATGGTGTATTTGTGTGGTAGGTATGATTTCGAAAACTTATTTATCCATTATTTGCTATTTCAAGAATAGAGTTTATTTATATATTTTTTCGTAGTTTAAAGATGAAATTATTACGAACTGAATTATAGAAGTGTATTTATATTTTGACTATGGGATAGTTTATTTATACATTACCCCTTCATTTCTACTAATTTGACTAAATATAACTATGCTTTAAACCCCTCTTTTTTTTGGGAACAAAATTACGTTTCAATTATGGCACCGTTTGGTGTACTAAAAAACAAAAAAAAATCTCTGAAAAATTCTAAAAATCTCTAAAACTCGTTCACTTTTTATTTCACTGCACGAATTATGAATTCACAATTTATCTCATTTTATCTCATTTTTTATTACTTTTTAAATTACCTATGTAGCCATTGTGTTGGCATTTAAATTTCAGACCTATTTTTTCAATATTTACAAATATTTGGAATTAAAAAATTCACATGCTTACTAACTATTACATTTTTATTTCAAACAAATTTAACGATTTATTGCTTGAGTAATACGATAATACTTTTTAAATTCTTAATTGACGATTTTTTTTTGCTTTATTTTATATAGAAAATAATTTATTGAAAATAATTGCTAAAAAGTTTGAACTGCTTTTTTTTTTAATATTTTTACCAATTACGTAACGTTTCAAATTATATACATCTCACAAGTCTTTTTAAATTGCTTATACATACATATATATATATATATATATATATATATATATATATATATATCTAGCAAATCGTTACAAGGCAGTGGAACTTGAAAGTTCAAATTCAAAATGTGCAGATTTATGAATCTTTTAAATAGGTTAAAAAAAAAGAACATATGTCAATTACTTATTGGTCTTTTTTTCAAAATATATTAAATGATTTATTGTTTGACTAATATGCTAATATTTTCAAAATTGTTTTCTTTCTATCTTTTATATATATATATATATATATATATATATATTAGGAGTGTAACTCGGGGAGTTCAACCTGAAATACTTGTGCCCAATAATAATAATAATAATAATAATAATAATAATAAAAAAGAGGCTTGGCTAATATTTTTATAAAACCGAATTAACTATAAACCAAGAATTTATAACCTAAATCAATTTGTGTTGGACTTGGGCATTATATGGGGTTTACCAAAAAACTAAATACCCGAATATATACAATACACTAGTGATTATGGCTCCGTTTGGAGTTAAACAAAATAAAATAAAATCTTACAAATCTCTATAAATACGAATTACGAGATAGTAAAATTTAAATTTTTCACTCACTGCACGAATTACGAGACATTTACTTTTACGATTTTATTTTATTTTATACACTTTTATACAACTCCAAACACACCTTATGTCTGTGTAATGCACGAATTTTTCATAGTATATAATTTTAAAATATAAAACAAAATAAAAAATGTTTAACTTGAAAAAATGACAATATATTAAAGAACAATAAAAAAATATAGTATTATAATCCATTGTTATAATTGTATTTTTAGAAATTTAGTATCATATTTAAATTAGAATTATTATTTTTTAAAACACAAATAAACTGTATAAAATATACAAAATCAAATCGTTAAAAGAATAACCTATAAAATTTAAAATTTTAACAACAATGAAAAAAATATAATCAAACTTAAAAATTTACATTAAAAATCACATCAAATAAAAATATAATAAAAATTATAAAAAAAATCATACCTTGCGTATTTAAATGAAAAATAAGCTAAAGAATATACTTTCCTAAAATCTATTATAAAAAAAATTATCAATATTGAAAAAATCTAATAAAAATAAAAAAAATCAATGATAACAAATTACATTAAAATTGAATAAAATTTAAAAAAAATTAGATCTTATATATTTGAATCAACGAATTGAAACATAAGACGAAAACCAAATATATAAACAAAAAATAATTTCAACTTAAAGAAATATTTTCTAGTAAAAATATATAAACTAAGAAATATAAGGAGTAAAAAGAAGAACTATGTAAAATATATAATTTTATCACCACCAATAAATATATGTATATGAATTACATATGTATGGATTGAATTCAATCTCTTACTGGGGCTATTATTTATTATTATTATTGAAAAAATAAGTGCTATGTCATATTTTAAAATACAGTTATCTTGAAATAATTAATTTATAAAATAAATAAAAAAATATTTGATTAATTAGAGAATATGTGAGAGTCCTATCCCACTTAAATTAGAATAACATGAATAATTAAAGATTAAATAATATATATGAAAAATTTAGAATATTAGACTCATATAATAAATACAATTCTTTAAAATAATTAATCAGATGAATTAGAATACCATGAATAACTATAAATTAAATAATATATATGAAAGACTTATAAAATAAATAAAATTCTTTTTATATAATAATATAAAATTATTTAAAATAATTAATATATAAAATAAATACAAAATCTTTGATTAGTTAGAATATGGGAGAGCTCTATCCCATTTTGATTAGAACACCATAAATCATTATAAATAGACTTATATAGAATAAATAAAATAATTATAATTAGATACCATCGTAATAACCATAATGTGAGTTAGGTAATACATTCTAATATTGTTTGATATTTTTTAATAAAATAAAATATAAAAAATAAGAAGTTATAAGATAATTATTATAAATTAAATTATTTATTTAACAGGCTAATTTTTTTACATTATTTTAACAATAATAATATTTATTATTAAAACCTTTATTTAGCAAGGTAAATATTTTTTTGCATTTTTTGTTTAATAACAATAATAATGTTTATTATGTTTTAAATAATAATTTATTAAAATATAAAAAAATAAAAATAAGAATATGTTTTGAATAAAAATAAAAATTTATATGATAAATAGAAGTGTAGATTAAAATATTCAAAAAAGAAAGATTATGTTTAAACAAAAATAGAAATAAAAAGTTATATGATAAATAAAAGTGTAGATTAAATAAAAGTATCAAGTGATATCTATGAAAATTCTAATTTGAATAAAATTAAAATTTGTGAATGAACAATAATTATATATAATACTAATTTCTTTATAAAATAATTAAGATAACTATAATTAGACGTCACGTGTTACAACTATACACGTGTCAAGTCTTACGTGACGCAAGATAATTATAATTAGGAGTCACGCGTCACAATCACACCGTAAGTTAACTTATTGGTGGTGCAGCAGTATTACCAGATTTTACTTTATATATATATAATATGATATCAGTGTTTAAATTATATATATATATATACTCTATTTACTTAGATAGTTGAATAATTAAATTTTGGGACCGAATTGTTGCCATATTTATTTCTATATATATTTATCTTGCTCATTAAACATGTATATAAGTTGTTGTATTTTGCATTATCAAAAAAATAAATAGATCTGTAATTGTCTACACCTTTCGCACAAATTTTGGGCCAATTCGAACAAAAATATTATCCAATCAGCTAGGCTTGACCTTGGACTAGTATTAGCTTTAATACGTGTCGTATTTTTGCTAGCTGAACCTAATCAAGCTTCAAATCCGCCTGACTTGTCCTAGTTGCACCCCTAGCTTTATATAGAATCAATTTATTGAAAGCGGTTACTATTATTATATTTTTTTAATATGACTACGTTCGAACCATATTACGTCACATTTCGTTTAAAATTGCTTATATATATATATATATATATATATTGTGTATATAAATAACAAAATCTTCTTAGGGGTTAACTTTTAAATATCAAATTTAAAAATATTTAGAATAAAAATAAGTTTATCTAGGCAATAAAAAGCCTTCAAATTTGAATTTTATCCTTGCCTTGGTATATTCAAACACCGTTAATAAAATTGTTATATGTCCGAACGTAGCCTAAATTGTTTAGACATCAAGCCTAGATCAATCTATATTTTTTATTTTTTTTATTTTTTGGATTATCCTTTTTTTTTTATTTTTATTAAAATTTTTGCTCAAATTAAAATTTAGTAGTTTAGAATTATAAGCAGTCTTCTGATTGAGAAAATATTTAATGGATATAACCCACCAAATTATCAATCCATGTGATGAGCAACATCTAATTATATTATTTCAAACTTCAAATTGGTAATATATTTGGTTAAATTTAAAATTTTAAAAATTCTATCAAAAGTTATTTTAGTTGTATTATTAATGATATGGCATATTTAGCATAATAACATATGTAGTTTTAGTAAATCATTTACTATATGCACAAGTTATGCATAAATAATTAAGTGTTTATATTTTTGAAATGGTGCTTAGTTTGTCAAAATAATTAAAAATTTGTGTAAATGTAACCCGTGACAAAATTTAGTTAGAGATAGTTAAAAAAAAAAAGTTAAGGCTCAGTTGGTGCGTTTATGGACTGATGCAAAGTCGGTGCATGATAAATGTAATTTTTTACCTGGTCACTACAGGTAAGATCTAGTATAATTTGTTTTAAATCATTTTAATTATTGAATAATTATGTTCTTATTCAAAATCAATGGTTAAAAATTATTCCGACCTTGCACTAGTGCTAAATGCATCGGCTGGCCCGAACTCCAAAAAATGGTTAAAAATTAAATTTTTTTTAGTATTTTATTTTTGGGATCCAAACCATCTCTAGGACATAAATATAATTTTTTTTCACTGTTCTCTTTTAATTAATGTGCCCTTTAATCCTCCTGATAATTTTGAAAGAATAGCAATTCAAAATAAGGGTAAAGTACATTAACTGCAGCTGGTCAAATGCCCTAACAGAGGGCACTAAAAGCATGACCCATCCAAGCGCCCTAAAAATTTTCCCCCTTTTTTCTTTCCGCTTCACACACAGCACACCACACTACACTTTTTTCGTTTTTTTTTTTTAATTCCAAAAATGTTCTTAAGATTTTGAAATTGGGACACCAACCCCAAATGTTTGTAGACTGTTATGAACGTAACCCCACAGCCCCTCCCTCCATTCCGCTTCACTGTCTCTGTCATCCACTGGGTGCTCTCTGTCTCTGTCTCTCTCTCTCTCTCTCTCTCTCTCTGCATGCATAAATGTGTGTGTGTGTGTAAATACCTTGGGCCCAATATTCTCCCCCCTCACTTACTCCCCGAATCGTCCCCAAATCTCTTGTAAGGCTGTCAAAAAAAATTGATTTGAATTCGATGGCCTGAAGTGCCAACTGTTTTTGAATTTTCCGAGTGCAGACATATTTGCCCGCATTTTCATTCTCTTTCGACCCCTCTCGATCTCTCTCTCTCTCTCTGTAACCCACTGTCTGGACTCTGGAATCGGATGTGAATCGTGTGATGGCGTTTCGAAAGTGGGTCTCTTGCAAATGCAGCTCTGAACAAGTCCTCTTCTGAATGGCCACGGATTGTTCTGCTTCGATTTATTCGTATACACAAAGGTTTGCATCTCATTTCCCAGTTGTTTTTTTTTTTTTTTTTTTGCTCACGGTCTTCTTCGTTACAGTGTCTCTCTCTCTCTCTCTCGTTCGATTTGTTACAAAGGCACCGATTTCGACTAACCTTTGTGTCAAACGATCGGAAAACCATTTTCTCCCTTTTTCGGTACCCTTTTTTTTTCCGTCATTTACCTTATGTCTGTTGCTGCTGCTGCTTTATCCACTCTCTTCTAAGTGCTAATACACAGATATATATATATATATATATATATATATATATATATATATATATATGCATCGACACATATCATGTCATATATCTTTTTTCTTTTAAAAAAGAAAGGCAAGTTTTTTTTTTTTTTGTCTTTTTTTCTACGTCTTGATCGGCCATCTTTTTCTTTTCATGTGAGGAAAACTCAGAGGCACAATTGGAAAGCCAAAAGAAGCCATTCTTTTTTAAAATGGGGTTTTGATTTTGAAGCCCAAAAAAAAAAGCTTACACAATCAGAGTCTTTTAGCTCAAAAAGTTGTTTGATTATACGTCCAAAAGGTTTTTCAATTTTTTTCCTCTCTCTCTCTCTTTTTTTTTTTGTTTTTTTGTTTTTTTTGTGTTATGGGATTATTGAGGGAAATGATTGGAAGGAAACGACAATGCCGTTCTCGTGACTGGTGGGAACTCAGTCACTTGGTGGGACTCGCACTTAAAGCCCTATAAAGTGCGTTTCAGTCTGTACAATTGAGCCGACTTCATCTTCCCCCCTTCTCTCTCTCGGAAAATCTCTCTCACAGAAAATCCTAGGCTCCGTTTGTACCAAGGAAATTTGGTAAGATGAAAAAGTGAGAGGAAAGTATAAAGTAAGGAAAGAAAAGTGAAAGAAAGAAAACGTATTTGGTTGAGTGGAAAAGCGAGAGAAGGGAAAAAGAATATATTTATATATAAATATATTATAATTTATTTTTTAAATTAAAAATTATTTTATGAAATGTGTTTCCACATTTTTTTTATATTTTTTATCACACTTTTTCTCTTTCTCTCTCGTCTTTCCTTCTCTTCCTCCTCTTTTCCTCCCAAGGCCACGTTTGTTTCTAAAATTAAAATTTGGGATTAGAATGTATGTCCGTAGAACTCACTTTAATCAATCCCATGGTTGGTTGGAAAAAATAAGAGGGGATTATTAGTATTATGGGACTACTTATACTTAAAAAATGGAGCATAAGTAATACTATAGGGTGTGGTATTACTCACACGCCACCTTCAAATTTATTTCTCGCCAAAATCTAAATGTTTAAAATTATTTTCTGTCAAATCATATTTTTTATTCAATTTTATATCTCACCAACTAAACACTAAAAAAATAATCTCACATAAAAAAATAATCTCATGTTATATTTAATCCCATATATTATGTTATGGTGTTATTTATATCTTATCATTCAATCCTTCGATCAAACATAGTCAATGTGGGAGGATAAAAATGGGTGGAACCCACCCCTATTTTTTCACCCACTTTTCCACCCAATTTTTCTTTCTCTTCACTCCAACCAAACAATGGAAATTGGTATTATCCTCTTTCCATCTTCCATCCTTCTTATTTTTCATCTAACCAAACAATGGGAATTGGTATTTTCCTATTTCCTCTCTCATTTTTCTTTTTTTTTTTTACTAGACAGTATACTTATATAAATGAATTTTAATTTTTTTTTTAATTCTTAAGCCTTTTTAATTTATTTTAAGAAATGTGAATAAGAGAAAAAAAAGCTACCAATAAAAGCCAATTGTGAGAAAAAGTCGTATAATTCCGACTGAGACCTTAATATTACCGCTTTTTCAGTTCATGTTTAACTATTTATATTTTAATTATATTTTCTATTGTTATTTTTTTAAATAAAAGTTGAAACTGGAAAATATAATTTTATTTACAGTAATTAATTTCTATTTTAATAAAATATTTAATTTTATTATTTTTTAAAAAATAATTGAATTTGATAAACTATTTCATATTAATTTAATTAAAATTATTATTTTAACTGTAATATTTTTAAAAAAATTTAATTTAATAAAAAAATATATTAAATATAATTAATTACATTACTTTTTAAAAGTAATTTGATAAAATATATTTTTATATTAGTTTAATTTAATCAATTTAATTATATTACTGTGTTAAAAATAATTTAAAAATATATTTATATTAATTTGTTATATTTATTATTTATTAAAAATAATTTTAATTTAATAAAATATCTAAATAAAATTATTTATTTTAATATGATGCAACAAAAATTGATAAATTGTTAAAATTGATAAAATGTTTATAACAAAAAAAAAGAGAGTGAAAATATTTTTTTTTATGTTTTCTCTTTAAGCTTTTATTTTTATATTTAAAAAAAATAAGTTTAACAAATATGTTTTTATTACCGTTTTTCAAAAATCTGTAAATGTAAATAAAAAAATAATAAATATAAATATTACCAAACGAGCCCTAAATAATGGAAATGCCACATCTCTCTACCATTCTTTTGTATAAATAAATTTTATGTTTAGCATTTTCTTTGATGTGGTATGCCAACTTTCTAGCTCCCTGGGAAATACACAATTTTCCTTTTTTATTTTTTTAAACTATGGTTAATTTTTAATCATTTTGATTGGGTGCATTTCTTTGGACACTTAGAAAATTGGACCACTTAAGGTGGGGTTAAGATGGTGATTGCTGACATGGCACACTTATCTTTACTGGACATCACCCACTTGTTTAGAAAATAATGTGGCACCAATTTTTTAAGAAACCTTCCATGGCTGCTTGTAGAGGAATGTGTTTTGTTTGCCTGAAGCAGCATTTGATTTCCTTTTTCCTTTTTTTTTTTATTAATTTCTCTACTTTATTTTTATCTTCAGAAGCATTGTTGATCAGATTGTTTTAACAAAAGTTTTGTCATTAATAATCTGGCAGGGAAAATCAATGAGAAAATAATTTATTGATTGTCTAGTGTTAAGAGGACAACCTGGTGATCATTTGTTATTGAGACATTTATTTATTGGAGGTGATGGTTCATAGCTTCTGGAATACCTGAATCATCTGGGGTCTGCTGAAATTTCTCGCGAAGATCAAACTAATATACAAGAGGGAAAAAAATGATGATGGTTAGAAGGAATCAAAATAAGGTGCAAGAGAATAAACTGATGATGATGAGAAGGAGACTCGCTTGTTGCACCCGGGACAGGGAGCTTAGCCTCGACTTTGATGAACAAGAGAGTAAACTTCCTCTCTCTCTCTCTCTCAGTCTCTATCTCATGTCTTATATATATTAGCATAATAAGCATTCAAACTTTCCATGATTTATGCTATTCTTCTCTATTGATGGTCCAGGCAATGACAAGGAGCTCACTAGGCAGTAATTAGATGGGGGTGACTTTTAGAGTAAAAAATATATGGAGACAAATTAGTAAAACTATATAGGGTAGATTAAGGGCCGTTGGGATGGTCAAAATTTGTAAGAAGATACAAAAAGTTACAAATTTTTGGTTATTTTCGTTTTTTGTAAGTCTATTTTAAAATTCTAAATCTTATAAATTTTTGTCAACTTTTTACCAATTTTTATCAATTTTCAGATAATTTTTCTAACCAAAATGGTTGAAACGGGTCATTTAATCCTGTTTCAACGAAAAAATTGTTGGAATGGGTCATTCAATCCCGTTTCAACGAAAAAATTGTTGGAATGGGTCTTCAATCCCGTTCCAATAGGTTTTGACAGTAATTTTTAGTTTGACATTTCAAATATCAAAAATAACTGACATATTATATTTTTTCTAACTTTTGATGTTCTAAATATAGAAATAGTTATATAACATAAGGGGAGAAAAAAAAAAATCAGCTGGTTGGGCGCCCACTCCACAATGTGGGTCCGCTCTTGGGATTGATATAACTATAGTGCTGCAAATCCTTAAATGCTATGTAACTAACGCATGGAGTTAGCTGAACCTGAGCGCAAAGAAAATTCAAAAATGAAAAGGCTAAAAAGTGGCAATTCTATTGCTGCATATTTAAGCTATAGCCCTGTCCTGACTTGAATAAGCTAGGGTTTACCAGGTAGGTGGGCCCTCTGGTATTAAAACTGTAGGACCAACTGCATCACCATTAATATAACCTGCATTTCAAGTAGAGCATTCAATTTCATTGAAAATGTATTGGAGTCAGGACCAAGCTAGGATTTCATTGTAGGGAGGCCAAAAAATTTTGAGTGTATTTGGCGATTGTACGATTATAAAACCTTTTCTTAAGAATAGAAACAATTTGATTGAAAATGAGTTGGAGCCTTTGTTGGACCTTAAGGGTAATAATGTCCCATGTTCTTGTACCACCACTAGTTGGACACGGAATTTAAATAGAAATATATTGAATTGTATTGTTATCAAGGGTAAGTTTTGAGAACTTTTTATAGGTAGTATTATTCAGATCATTTCGAAAGGCAACCTTGTGTGAGATCTAATGGCATCGTGGAGTTTTTTAATAATCAAAGTTATTTCCAATCCAATTTTATGTCTGTCTTTAATTGGGTAACTGATTTTGCTTACAGGTACATGGTAATTCTCTTACATTTTCTTACTCAGCTTGAAGCAGAGTTACCCTGCTAAAAGCAAAGTTAGCAAATATTACCTTGTTATAATAGTTAATCTTTTGCAATTTTTCCAAAATTGTTGCCCATATCAAGGAAATAGGTGAATTTTCTTGGGAAAAAAAGGACAATGTAGTTCTTTGTAGAAATTTACTTGGCAGCCACACTGGTTGGGTTCAATGTTTTTCTTTTTTGACCATCTGGACAAATATTGGCAAAATTAAAATCCTCCCTTTTGTGGATTTGGATATTTTTTGGTGCAGTAATTTTTTTTTTGAAAATTTTTAATTTTTTGCTTTCTCAAGAAAGAATCAAAAGCGTCAACCAGTTAAAATAGGACATCTCATTTTCTCCACATGTTGGCTTTTACAGGTGGGACCCCTTTGTTCCCAGTGTATTAAACTTGGAAACAGATGCGAGGACCTCATTACTTCAAATTTATTTACTCTTATTTTAAATTTTTTGCAGTCAAAGTTCTTAGTTTTTTTATGGGTATCATAAATAAAGTGATAGCGATGTATCAATAGCCATCTAGCAGAGAGCCCATGGAAAGTGCATGGTTTTTGTTTATTATTTTGATTGATACAAGTGGTGGGCCTCATTGTGGTACTATTATCCTAAAACTACCACTCACCGCATAGAGACAATGAAGTAACTAGGCGGGGGACACAAAAGCCAAATGTGTGGATGACTTTTTCTTGGAGAGTTATTTTGTGTCTGTTTGTATCAGTTAATATTATAGGGATTCCAGCTATCATGCAACTTAATTTCTTTTTGTTTATATTGTGGTGTGAGTTTTTGAATACAAGACATCCCACCTGCCACATTTTAAGGGAAATCCAGACCTAAATTAATTCCAACTGCTCGAGTATGTATTGTTCGTCTCGCGTACTATTGTTGACCAAAAGCCCTAGATCCAGAGTTAATGGTCACTCCTCTGGATCTTGACCATGCCTGTTCAAAATCACCATGTGTGATGAACCATCTTGGTTTGAATTTGAAGAACCTTGTTGCCAAAATAAATAAATAAAAAGAAAAAGATATAATAAAATAATAAATAAATAAATAAATAAATAAAGTATCAATTTACATACTATATCCTTGATAGAACCCATTGAACGTTGGTGTTTAAGCAATTGATGCTGATTCAAGTTCATATAGTAGGCACAAGTGTCTTTTGAATCTAAAATCAATTATTTGAGTCTTCTAATTTTAAATATTTCTTGGGTTCCTGGAGCCAAGCATTTGATGATAGAAATTGCATTTGCATATGCTTAGACCTAGCTCATCCTTAGTGAAAACAAATTTGACTGATCATCCGCTACACTGATTTGCACCACATTAGCTACTGCAGAAATATTTGCCCTTTGGTGGGACAGTTTGTTAAGTAGCAATTCTGTATTATCTGTACTTAAATAGTCAAATCATACAAGGTATTAACAATGACCACTTTCTGGTATCTTGTTTTTTTTCATGTTATTGTAATGAGATATCACTAGTTGTTTTGCTTAGGTTTTGAAATAAATCATATTTGTATTTCCTGGCTGTTTAAACAGCCATATTTATGTTTTTCAAGACCAGCTGAAATGACAAAATCTTGTCATTTCAGCTTTAGAACTAGCAAGGTTGGTCATCTGTACTTTAATAACTTGATTGCAGGAATGAATTTGTCTTTTAAATGTTTTACATCCAGAAGGAAATAATTAGAAGGTCCATATTGAGAAAATTAAAGATACAATTAAATATACTGGAAAAGTACCAATTTTAGAATAAGTGGGAATTACTTAATTATTTTGATATCTTTCCTTCTGTTAAAATAAATGCATTGACAGAATTATTTATGCCAGTGATTGTAAATTGATGGGGGTGATACAATTTTAAATGGTATTAATTATTCATATTTATCACATATTATAGACCTATAGAGACAGGTGTACTTTCTAATTAACTTATGGGAAAAACCAATAAAAGACAGTGTAGCGCATTTGGCTCTATGTCGTGGACATTGGAGGAATGGCAGTAGTGGCCCAACCATGTTATACTTGTCTTTGATTTACTCATCATTCTTATATTCTGTTTGAAATCTTCTCACCTTTTTACATTTGGTTGTGAAAACCTTTTCTCCTCATAGCTTGGAGAACCTGCAAAATGACTGCTGCTGTAGATTGAAAAATGTAAGCTTAATTCACATTCTAATGAGATTAATAAGTAAATGGTCTCTTGAAAAGTCATTAAAAGATCCTGAGATGATCACACCTCATAGCAAATGATCATAATATCCCTTGACCATTTTTAACAATAAAATGTTGCCGAGGTTAAATTAACCTAAAATGTTTGTCTGATTGCTGTGCACATTAACCAGTTTAAAACCATACATAACTGTCATTTCTTCTTGGATGAATAGTTTTGTTACTTTATTGTGAGGGTACTTTTCTTGGTAACTATTAGGATCTTCTGCTTAAGTTGCTAACATAATAAATCGCTAAAAGTTAATATTTTGGGTGAGGTGAAGTATGCATGTATACTTATTTAGTCCAAATAGGCATATGCAGCCATCTTTGTTCATTGTAATCTTTG